>LUCM01002447.1:0-72932 GCA_008360955.1 Fasciolopsis buskii | reverse complement strand
AAGCAAAGCACCATCTCCCGAGTTGTATACCAATGTGTTTTTCCAATCCTTCTTTACTGTTCTCCTGTTGTTTTTCTAGGTTTATCTAAGAAAGACTAGAATTCTTCGCCGCGGGCTATCAATTATTAGCCTCGGGCCTTCGTATCACTAACCGAATTGCCCTTTAATCTATGTGATCAACAATTATCGGCATGGGCGAAATTTGCTAACAAAATTCTTTCAGATCCCATGCATCCTCTGCACAAAGACCTTTCAAAATGTCGCTCTCATATTTCTACACAATCCGCTTTTCGTTCCATACCGTCTAGAATCAATATCTATAGGAATTCCACTGTCCCATATTTAGCAAGATTTTGGACCAACCTTGGCCGGGTTTCAGCCGAATTTCTGAGCAACCTGTCATAATGTGTTGCGATTATTTCCGGATGAAATCTTTTAAATATTTACGAGGCGATGAGTGTATTTTTAACTTTTTTATTTACTTATTTTTCCTTTTTTATTCTTACCCTCAAATTTTTTGACTGATATGCGAAATTATTTTTGGTATGCAAAAGTCTATGCAATAAAATACAATAATCATCTAATGGCAGCTGTGCATGACGTACGGTTTCGTGCCGGTGTGACCACAGCCTAAGCGTAAACCAAAGCGAGCACGAACCAAAGCATGGTTTGAATGCATGGTTGTGGATCAGAATGATCGACAGCCCTCGATTGATACACGCCATCGGTGACCGACGGCAATGTGATCAACCTGAGTCCAACAGTGTGAAGGCGAAGGTGGGCCGCTGTGTTGGCAATTACTCAGTCATTTCAAATATTTTCACTTTTCCCTTTGAAGGTATTGTACTGTATTGTATAGACTTTTGCGTGCAAAATATAATGTCGCATTTCAGTCAAAAAAATTAAATGAGAAAAAAAGGAATTTACACTCATCACCTTGTAAAAGTGTGAAAAATAACTGATCGAAGAATAATCATGGCACATTGTGGTACGTTGCTCAGAAATTCGGCTGAAACCCGGCCAAGGTTGGTCCAAAATCTTGCTAAATATGGGACAGTGGAATTCCTATAGATATTGATTCTAGACGGTATGGAACGAAAAGCGGATTGTGTAGAAATATGAGAGCGACATTTTGAAAGGTCTTTGTGCAGAGGATGCATGGGATCTGAAAGAATTTTGTTAGCAAATTTCGCCCATGCCGATAATTGTTGATCACATAGATTAAAGGGCAATTCGGTTAGTGATACGAAGGCCCGAGGCTAATAATTGATAGCCCGCGGCGAAGAATTCTAGTCTTTCTTAGATAAACCTAGAAAAACAACAGGAGAACAGTAAAGAAGGATTGGAAAAACACATTGGTATACAACTCGGGAGATGGTGCTTTGCTTCATCTTGTAGTGCCGAAGCGTCCTGATTTGAACAGGCTACCGTCGCAGATTCTTTACACAAGTAGAAAGTCAGACTGCCTACTCTAGGGCTCCTTTATAAGCTATCGGAGTTCAACTTCGAACAATAGTGGTTATCAAGGTCCTAAATACTTTCATGAAGAACGTTTTTGGTTTGATTGAAAAGTGACTGATTATATCATGATTAAATTTAAACCACAAAGTGGAATCAGACGCATGAAGCATATAAGCTTGGATATTTTCAGTCAGGGCCCTCTGTCATTGTAAAAAGAAGCTAATGGTAAGTTTTTCCGTCACAGCGGTCGTCTATCGTGCATGGATCGCAGGCGGGTAATGCCGTATTGTATACTGTTCACAACGAATGAACCGGGAAATTTTGGCGCCGGCCATTAATTGGCGGCCAGCCTCAATAAGTTGGTCCCATATTCCCTATATCAGGGGTCTCGAATTGTCAGTGACAGTGCCGATAACATGGAGGATCTTTTAGCTGGTAACCGTTTCCATTGAAAACTACCATAGAAATCGCAACGAATGTAAATCACTATTGTATATGGCCATGAAATTTCTTCCTGAGAAACCGAAATCTTTGCAGTGGCAGGAGATTTGATGAGAATTAAGATTCGCCCTCGAATGTAAATATCTAACCTGCCATTGCAAATCAAGGACTCACTGTACATCTCTCTCATCTCTGTTAGGAAACATCGTTAGTGCATGCCCATTACGATGTTGATGCTGCATGACGAATCAACTAGAAATTAACATGAAATCTCCAGTTACAAATTACCAAGTAGTAAAGTTCTGTTCTGCTCTCCGTTAATGCCTTTGCTTCCGACAAATAATTTTGTCCCCGATCTGGTGCTTTTAAACAGCTGTGGCCTGCAGAATGCTGTCGTGCACTTCGACGCTATATCATGTTGGATGAACCTTTAAAAATCAGGCGAAGACGTTCGACTCACAGTCGTTCGCCCCGGATTCGCGTTCCGATTCCGGCTCGATGGATACGCACAGCTGATGGTTCCTAACAAAGGTGAAACAGCTGCACAATGCTCCCATGATTTTCATTAGAAAGTTAAATGCTGACATTATATGACAAATCACTTGGAAAAACGCTGAAATCTATAACAAGTCTAAGAACTTCATTTTTCCTTCGAGGGATTGGCGTGGACCCCTGAGGACTGATGGGTCTCTAATCTTAGATGACCAAAACGCATAGAGGTTGCTGCACGAACCATTGGTTCTCAACGTTTTGCGAATGATCCGTTTCATTTTTCTATATTGCGGTTTTGGTCCTGGAATAAAAGACTGACTAAGTACCCTTAAGACAACGCTAGTTTGGGCAGCCGGATATTGTCAACTCCGTAAGATAACGATTAGCATGAGCAATCGACCACGTGGGTGAGCCACATTTATGGTGAACTCCACGAAATGTTTCTCCTTGTATTATGTTTTTCTCACATTGTCTTCTTTTACCGTGTTTCCAACGCTTTACTCATAGTATATATATATATATATATATGGTGGTCTCGTTGAAACTCGTGCAACAAACGTCATGTGTCCTCTCCGCACCAGCGTTCTGCGGCATAGAATAAGAGATAATTGAGTCTGTATTACTATTATGCAGCTGGAATTTACTGATCCTTACGGCAACAGACCGTAAGGATGGTGTTACTCGGCCAGCAAACACGGCAGAAATTCGATTGATATCCCATTTTAGCCACCATCTGTAATTCTTGATTATGACGCATAGTGAGACCTTCAGGGTGAAAACAGTGTGATTTGCGTTCAGCGAAATAATGCTCATACTGCTAACATCGACCACATTAATGGGCCGCCGAATTAACCCGTTAAGTTTTCCGCTGTTTTACAGGACAGTCGCACTTCTTACGTTATTGCTCGCTTAGTCCAAATTGCATATCCGCTGAAACTGGAACCATCCAAGTGATTTTCCTCCCCCTCATGACGTTCAAAATAAACTACCTCAGAATCAAAAGAAAAAATATTTGTTGTAAAATTTACACGAAGACATAAATAACTGTTTCCGTTTGGGTATAACTGATTTCCAGTTGAGCACGGTGGATTCGTTTGGTATTTCGTAAATGTAACGCTTTATAATTTAAAACTGGATATACTTAAGACGAAAATTTAAACTGAGGGTGGCTTATCAATCAGTTCATTAGGTCTGACATTGCGGTGCCAAAAGGTTTCAATATTTCTGGCTCGCCACTTCGACGCAAACATATCTTCATGGATAAAAACGTCCATGCCACAATAAGCTAATTTCAGATTGGCACTCGACAAATACAAAATGCGCAAGTATCCGTTCTAATTTGCACATCAGATAAAGGGGCTCATTTCCACTGGTAGTATGGTCAGACATTTCCGGATTAATTGTATTCTGACTGATCTTTGTTGCTAAATTGATTTAGAAATAGCATTGTTCTTTTGCGCGCCCCAACAAATAAGAAGTATTGGCAGATGTTAGTGCGAAGAAAGTGGTTGACAAAAAGCATCTGATGATTCCAACAATCTTTTGTGTGTGTCATGCCGGTTTTCCTCCACATATTCACCCAGCAGCAAAAACGTATTGGTACAAAAGCGGTCCGTTGCCGATGGACGGTTAGAACATTCGGAATTTGACTGACCTCGCCTTGTTAGGATCTTTGTCCTGTCGATGTCGATTGTCTGACCGTAGGCGAACAATATACGTTAAACATCATGACTACGTTTCGACTGAAGTTTATGCAAACTATGTGTGAGAATCTAACATTCCGTTTTGATATTTGGGACTTTCTTTAATTTGTAAGTTTATGTTACCGCAAAGTCTAGCGAACCCACCCCTGCCTCTGCTTCATGTGAGTAGATTTGGTGCAGTGCAAAAAATCTCCCACTTGCACAGAGTACAAATACGGTAGACAACATCTCCAAAAGCTATCTGCACCATGCAGTTCAGATTGAAGTTTTCACTTAATGCTTACTATGCTTGGTTAAACACCAGTACGGAAGTATTCTGTCGCCCCTCGTGCAAAAATCGAGCGTGGGATGAATGCTATTTTTTTTTAAAATAAACTTACGCTGGAAATGCGTGCAGATGCCGCAATAAAAGTAGTCCGGTAAAGTCAGGATAAACTTCCCGAAGTTTCCCAATTTGGTCAGGAATCTGTGTGCTACTAGGAAACACTCTTTTGTCCGAACAGTTCGACAGCGTATAAAGTAGATGGCTGGGAAGGTAAACAGTTCTTGATTAGAAAGAAAATTTGGCCGGTTTTGTTTCAAAAGCCATGTGGAAGGATCATTTTTCAATCTCTACTGGAACTGCATTAATTCACAAACGCGATAGAATACGCAGAGGTTTTAATGACATCAAAGCACCTTGTCAAAATCTGTAACCCTTTGAGTAGGTCCTATCACTTGTAGTCAGGCCCATTCTTGTCTAGTCAAGTAACAGGAACTATATAACCTCATAAAATTTCAGAACAAACGGTTGCTTACGGTCTGCCCGAGCGCACTAACTCTGTGAAGGTCTTCATTCCGGACAATTTCCTTGCTAATTTCAGTAACTGGTAATGAACCCAAGCAGTTTTAACCCTGTTTTTGAATCAGGATGAAGAAATTCAATTCGATCAAGCCTTCAGATTCCCAGTTGATACGAGTCCTAATCGTATATTACTCCTATGATATAAGAAAGACATGTCAGTTTGTGGTTATATGAATTCCACCGAAGCGCGATCGCATTTTACCAAACAGGTTAACAGTCAGACTGTATTGCAGTGCACTATATGCAATTTCATGACACAAATAACAGCGTTCCGATTAAAAACCGAACGGTTACACTGATCACTTCGTCAAGAACATAACCAAAAGCAGTTAAATTAATAATATGGTTACTTGTGAAAGGTCGCTCAGATAGGCAACTAAAAGAGGATCTCGGTTGGCCTTGAGGGGTGCTAAATGAAGCAAACTGAAGTTTCAATTGGTATTGACTCGGAGGGCATGGAAAAAAGCTGAGTATGTCGAAACACAGCAGATACACTCTGACAGATAATTATATAGGAAATCAGGATCATGCATGCAAACGTGTTATACACTAATGTTGACCACGCATTTTGTTGGATAGACCTCTCAGTAGTGCAAAACATGCACAACTTACAATTGTCAGTCGCTGGAGAAGGACTTCATAGTTCCTCTTCAGCAGTCCTGAAAAAACGGCAGAGGGAAAGTAAGAGATTGATGGAAAACCCATTGACAAATGAAACTAAAGGTGGCACTTGGCTTTGTGCTGAGTTCCCGAAGCATTCCTACCTGGATGATAATCTTCGAAGGTCGTTAACATGGGTGGAAATGTGAAGTGACCAATTCAGAAGTTTATGGATAACGACCCCTAACTATTTCTCAGAATTTACCTTGAGGAGGGTTCGTGTTGATCGAAGATGATTGGGTAGGCAAGCAGATTGTAAATAATATAAGAGTTAAACTAGTTCGAACAGAACAATTATGCTCGGAAGGCAGTTGGTGGAAAGGCTATCTGAGGCTTTGTTTTGTGTACATCCCGAAGGGAGGCAAATCATCGGATTACTTAAATAATTAGCAGGTGGAATTAGCTGATAACTTGTTGGCGTGCGTGGTGGCCGAATACAGAAAAGAACAGCAACTCGAAGAACTCTTACCATATCAACTAATGATATTGCTACCCAGATCTTTGCACTGAGTTTCGCTTTTAAAGTAATAAGGTAAACATGCGTAGGTCAACCAAAACAGCTGGAACCTTGTAACACATTCGATTTTAAATGAACATTCTGAAAATCAGAGTGGAAATTTTGTTAGTGTCTCTAAAGATCTTTTTGTATGTTGGACAAGGGAGACGAAAGCATTTAAAGAGGATCTTTTAGATTAATACCCAGATGAGGAGGGATCATCAGGAGTGCTGGTGTTTTCGCCCAAGATTTCCATCTCGTCATTGCATGATTTAATACATTATCCATGCCCATCATTTCAGTCGGATCTCCTCAAGAACACTATTGCCATGCACGCTCACAGCTTCTGGTTTTCGAGTTCTATGTGCACCCAACTCTCCCATCTGATTGGTTCCTCTGTTAGGAGCTCCGTGCCACCGGACAGACTTTCCACCAATTCTGTTTGCTGCATTCATTCACCTGTTTGACAGTGAGATTTTAAGATGCATTCTGACACATCCAAGCGTCGTCCTTCTCCTACACGCAACTGTGGTTGGAAGCGCTCTAACGAATGCCTTGACAGTGACCTCAAGAATCAAGTTTCCCGCATGCTATTTACTGACTTATCAATAGTACTGCATCCCCAGACAGTCTTGGTTTTTATTGCATTGGATCTGTGACTTTACTCGTTGCTTACTCGTCGGGTTCTATTGTGACAACAAGTTTCACTCATTTTTACAGAAAAGGAATTCCTAAAAAAGACTCAGGTTTAAGTAAATCATCTGCTGGTTTGAGACAAATGATGCGAAGGCAATATAGACAAAGCATTTAAAATATTGGGTGCTTCATATCCATTTGAAAAGTAGAAGAAGAAGACCAGTACTGTGGGATGTTGACATTTCGTATTACTCTTTTCAAACCCTCACGTAAAACAATCTCTGAATTATATAGTATTCAGTTACAAACTGCAGTAAACGGGCATACATGTTAAATTCAGTACAACAATAGTTGACGTCATCCCCATAGCAGTCACAAAGTCTGTTCTCAATGTACAAAAAGCTGGGTTGCGCAATCGGATCAGCATTGCTTCATTAAAGGCGACAATCTTCAGGTAAGATTTGCGTAATAAGGATTGAGAACATAAAATTGGGTCAAATTTGTGCTTGGTTGTGTACATTGCCTTTTGACATTTGGGAATGTTCGGACATCCCTTGTGAAAGTCTTCGGTTTGTTCTGCTGATGTTAATGTCACTACAACTGCAGGTGAAATAGTACACGAGATGTGAGGCAGAATGTGAAATCCGCCTAGACCAACGTTGGTTCAGAATGATCCTTCGGGTGGTTGGCATGAGGTGAAGTTCTGTGGCTGGGAATGTGCGACTTATGGCTGAATTGAGTCTGTGATGCCCATTATTAAGAATATGATCTCCCCTGAAGGCTTTCCTTATTTCTTTATAGGCTGGACCACCCTTCAGCCTTTGTCGACTACGGGAGTCAATAAATTTTGCTGATTGACCATAACGAATGAGTGTTGCACGAAGGAAATTGTCTTCGTCCGGGAAGGTGTCTGGCGTGCAAATACTCCTGACACGCTTTTATTTGCAATTGGTGCAAAATTTGCGAAATGCAAATGCTGCCAACTCCATGTGAAATTTGTATGGATGGGGTGTTTTGTAGTTTCATTCGAGTCCCCTATGAATTTGATGTCTAGTAAATTAAAGCAGCCGTTGGCCTCTTCTTCATAAAATGCTGAAAGATTTGGGGTAAGCGGGATTAAAGAGTTTCAAAATATTTACAAAATTTCAAAATCATTGAAAATAAATTAACGTCGACGAATCGTCTGCACAAAACCAGTTTGGAAATACAGTCATTCAACTTCATCTCTATCACGGTTAAAAATGCATCTGATAGTGTTGGGCATAATGGGCTGCCCATTGCCACACCATCGATTTGTCTGCGTGCGGTGCCTTCGAAATCAAATCGAATATTTTGGTTACATGATATGATAAGTTCTCGTAAACAGTCAACGGTAATGAGCAGCGATATGTTTGATGAAGAGATAAAATCGCAGAAATAGTCAAATGTGCCATGAAGAGGTACATTCGTAAAAAAGGAATAAACATCGATGGAAAATATCTTGTAGAAGTCAAGGAAATGTTTTTTAGTATACTTGTGGTAATAAGTGCTCGATTATCTTTGGTGACTACTTTATCAGTCGGTCACTGTCCCTTAAGCTTGGTGTGCTTAGGAATTATGCCGAACTCCATCGTTAGCTACTAGATTTGCAAGCGGGACAGACCATGACAGATGCATTCGAATGAAGTGTCGAGTTTTGAGAGCTCTCATACTGGGGCTGCGGCGGTTACTGGGCGCCAACAGGTGTATTACTTCCTACTTTCCACAGTGAAACTGTTTGCTCGGGCTCACCAAGAGTGCTTTCCCCGACCACTTCAATGCTTTCATTGAACAAGGGACAGATTGAAATTTGAAGCTGCCGTTCTATTTCTTAACCTATGCTACTCCGGTATACACATCAAATAACCTAGCGTTCCCGTTTCTTCAGCCAAAGATGTAGGTTCGGTGTCCTCTCGATGTGGTATTATTTGCTTTCAGAGGACAGAATACGGCTGTATCGAATTGTATGAACTTATGTCAGCTTAGTTAGAGGAGATGGAAAACTTGCATAAGTTCATCTACCGGCTGCGCATGGCACTTTAGTATCTCTTTACAACTCAGAACCTACCGGTAGCTCGCTTGTCACATTGCATGTATCTTAGAATGGTACCTTTCCTATCATGAATATTCTTTCAGAAGCGGCCTGTTTTTAATTCGGAACACAGCAGTCAGTTACAGTCTGTTATGATGCTCTTAAATAGCTCGTCGAAATAGTACTGATGATCGCAGTGATCAAAACAGTGGTCACCGCATGCTGCCTGTGCACTCAAGAGCTGGAGCTCTAGAAAATAGCCAAAATTTGGGGGTGATTCGGCTGGCTGGTGATCGCATTGGAGATATAAACTCCTCGTGAACGGACATTCGCTCGGATCGGCTGGAAATTGTAACAGAAGACTGGTCGACACTGTGAATTAGTCGGTGCCGTAATATCATCTATCTCGTATTGTCGCTGTCATAGTTTTGACAATTTTTCGCCTTTGCAGTGCTGCCTTTTCCCTTTCTGCTAAGTACGGAATACGAACCACGGAACGGCCACCTACCGGAATGTGAAACTCCTAATCAAAGAAGTCTGCTCCGCCAGTATGATAGACTAGACTCAAATGGAACACTGGATGCGCAAAATATGCCGTATATCTTGTGGCACTATATTAGGCCTGAAGCAAGAACTCACAGAGGTGCAAACGACAGCAGAGCACATAAAACGACGTGTGCACAATAAAAAAGGAATATCTCGAGTTCATCGGATGAAGCGGACCTTGACGTTACCGTGTAAGATAAATCAAACGGATTTCACAAAAAGCAAAATCGTGTGTCAGAGAACACTTCGGAAAAAACGGGTTCCCAGGTCGATCAGTATTCTTCAGACGACTCATGTCACTTCAATAAGCTGACTTCATGCAGCCATCTTAATCCCTAAAATGAGTGTGGTACATGCCGTTGGTTACACCCGTTGATCTTCGCCTCCCGGTTTCGTCTCATTTTTGCTTGCCGACCCTTTTGACCCCTTGTACACCACACTACCACAAGCTGAAAACTAAGAATTTGTTTTGCCATTAGACTTTCAGTAGCTTGGCCTAGGGCTCGAGAGTGTTCACGTTTGAGATATATGGCACTGGTTACATTTTCAATACGTGAAGACTGATTTATTTCTATAGAGATTTCATTATGAACCAATCTGATTCATGCCTGCGCACCTGCCTGATTCGAGTCGGGTTTTTTTGATGACCGAATCATTCCCTATTTATCTAAATACACGTGATCAAATTCAGTGTCTGTTGATTGAATATGTGGAATAACAACAGATTTCGAAAAAGTCCCTGTTGTTTGATCGAAATTCCAAAATGAACATGTTTCATTCTGGGTGCGCGACGTCAAATAAAAGAATAAGTAGAACATGTCTTTATGTAGCTATTTCTTGCTATGCACTCCAGTGGCCAATTTCTCAAGGTTTGACCGTCTTATTAGGTGGCACAGTCTATGCGTTCTACTTTGCGTATCACGTTTCTTTACTTTCGATTCTGAATTGCTCTTTTGGTTTTAGCATGAGCCTTCTTGGGTTTTCGGACAATCTGTAAGCAACTGTGGTCCTTTGAGACCAAACCAATCATTCTATTCAAGTTTGACCTTCTGCAAGCTGGCATCACATTTCTCTGCTGTTATACACATATCTGCGTCTTGTTCTAATCACGAGCATCCCAGTCTACCTAAACAAGTCGTCTACCGCATACGAAAATGACATAGCTATTATAGAACTTATTTGAGCAGTCGCACATGGACTCCCTAGTCAGTCAACATGGCAGAACAGTCCGTCCAAATGTATTCTGAGCACTTTTTGATTTGTGCAGAACTCAAGACCTTTCTGATTCATCTCCAATCACCTTCTCTTCTTAACAATCAACATGACTGGAGAATAACACTATTCGTGAGCTTTCGCAGTTTTTTAACTCAAAGAGACAGGTGGTGAAACGATTTTGCATTATCCTGCCTACGGTACCTCTGAGTTATCGATAATAAATCGACCTGTGGACTCATTTTTTGGGTCGACATACAAAGCCAAGGGTATACTCTATGGGCCAAGTACCTGATCCGGTTTAATGAAAGCTGAAGGGGTTGGGGATCGGCGATAACCGTCAATATTGATGGTATCTAGACTTCATCTAGTCTCATTATCCGTGAGTTTTGTTGACCCTCACTCATTTCCCTACTAGGGATTTTTAAATGGGCAAAGTCAGTACACATTTCTAAAAGCCACGTGACCAACACCATGCGAAAAACAACGAGAATCAGTACAGATGATCTCTTTCGTCCTTTCCCGCTTCGACCCCACTCAGAACACTGCGGATATCGCAGTTAGGCAGATTAACCCTGAATGATGTTATTTCAAACAGTTTCGTCAGCGTCCTCCGTTTCACCCACCACATTCCTAATTATCGGCACAAGGGACTGGCAGATATTTCATTTGCGAATCAACAAACGAAAACTGGCCATTTTTCATGAATCCATTTTTTGGTTTTTTTGTTCTTATTTGTACCTTCGACGAATTGCAACTTCAAACCGAGCATGTATTTCTGAGGGTGACAAATATGTCAGAATGTCTATGAATTCTTTTCGTGTCTGAAAGTACCTCTTCTCGGCTGCCTTAAAAACATCATTCTAGTTGCAACGTCTTCTCCATCGGCGGCAATCACGGTTCATCTTAATGCTGTAGTTGGCGCAAGTGTTTCTCGATCAGGCTTGTTCTGAAAGAAATGACTAACCACTGGTTCGCATTTTCTCTACCAACCAGTTAAATTCGGTTTTCGCATTCATAAACCCTGCGATGGTATGCTGTGGTTTCGGCGGCTACCTCACAGCACTGTACTATCAGAAGAGAAACAACAAGGTATAATTAACAGACAAGAGAAAAAATCAGTGCAAATTTACAAGATAGAAAAATTTCGAAAGTGAGAAGTACACTACCTGTGGCATGCAACCATATAATTTGTAGACCCAAGCTCCTCTTGTGGAAAGATATTCTGGACCTCAAATAGGTAACCTACCTGGACCTACACGAGTTAGCTCACCGGTTGAAGTCATGGTGGCTTTCTGCCTTGTTATCGGCTGACCGCATTAACCCATATAATAAACCGTTCTTAGAAAACAGTGCATAACGTGCCATGAGATTTCTGTGCTTAGTCAATATAACTCAGCTATCTTAATCTATTTAGATCGAATGCTGATGCTAGAGACTGAACTCCATGACCCATTTCCCTGTGCCAGGAATTGCCACTGGATTCGTGTTGCAAAATTCATGGCTGTTAACCAATTAATATTGCGTTTGGTGGTTCAGCAGATTCCATTGGTCAGTATTTGATTAGTACCCCCTTGCAATAAATGGCAAATCACTCATTTACAGTTCCGAAAGACAAGGCTTGTACTGACTTGCTTATAGTTTGCGCATTCTTCTCTACGAAACGACCGAGCATCTTTTCTGATAACAGACCACACGTCCTATGTGATTCCAATAAATAATGGCATAATCCTGGATAGCCATTTCACAAGTCGCACCAGAAACGACTTTGGCGCTAGAAGCCTATCTAAATCGTCAAGAGCGCGCATGAATAAAGAGTCTAGTTACGAAGCATTCATCGGAGGCCTAAGGTACCGTTGTTTTAGGAAGCTCATCAGTTAGGGTGTGAACAAATAGGCCCGTTGACCCTCGACCCCCATTGCTGTGACTCAGTTTGGCTAGTTCTTGGGCTTAATGAATGACGCATGCTATTTTCTTTGTTCCAACCAACACATTTCGGCGGATCTGGGCCTGTCATCGAGAACGAACCAATGGGGATGGCCAGAAACCAGAACTTTCACATCAAAACAGAATCGTGTTCAGCCAAATAAATACTTTTAAATCCTGATATGAAGGCTTAGATAATGTGGTCGCCGTTGATGGTGCCAAAAAGTCAGATCCAAGGGAACACTAGAGATAATCCAGTCACATCTTGTCCCAAAGCCTAATAGACAATGTTTCCGAGGAAATTACTGTATCTTGTTCGTCTCTGTTTCATGCACAACATCATTGCTTCCATTTCAGACAGACAAACCTAGGAGCTCGCTTGGCTGATTGAAGTGAGATCGATCTCGAAGTCGGAGGCATGAAATTGGCCAATCTGTTTATAAGCTTATTGCTTGTCAACGGTTCGCAACCATGGTTCGGTGAGCAGATAAGCAATCGTTCACACTCCCAACTGAAATTAACCTATCAAGAAAATACTAGTGCCAAGGAATCAAAAACATGAAAATACTCCCAGAACGGGAATATGCCGAGGGCAGTCACCCGTAAATTGTGACAAACGAAAGGAAAACTCCATGTTCGTCACAGATTCACCAAACTATATATTACCGTACCTTAATCAAATTTTCAAGTTGTACGTTAAAGAGGGACGGATATAAATACTCCGTCCTCGTTGTTATCCATCTCATAAATAGCTAAAGATACTTGAAATACTTTGTGGATCACTCAATTACCTAACACATCCAATGCTATCATGTACGTTTCCACCGGGCTGTTTACTAGAAGTGCTCATGATTTTTCCATTGGGAAATGCTCCGCATCAGCACCGCTTTTGCCTAACTTCTTTTCTGGCCTGAGTGATAATAAACGGACTAATATAATAAAGCCCCGGGTGGAAGCAATCTAGGAAATTTTTCATTCAGAGAACAAAGTATTCGAAGGATGTTTTGGCATTCAAAAACCCATAACAGTATTCCTCCGGACAAAAATAAAAAAATTAATTCCATCTATGCATCTTCAATATAACAACTTTTCTTGTAATTTGTTAGGAATTAAATCACAAGACCTTAAAACACTAAAGATTTTGAAAGGAAATGTTCGCCACATCAAATACGTAGGAATTTAGCAAAAAAAGATTAAAAAGACAACGCAGCATTATTTTAACATGGAGTCAAATACATCTGATTTAACTGATGCTCGGGTGAGGTTGATTCAGATTTATTTGACTTTTTCATCTAGCTTGAACTTCAAGAATCGCAACAAAACGTTATTTGCAATTTCTTGGTCGTAAAGTTGAACTGAATTAGATGGATCAGTCAACTTCGCCAAAACTGCACTCACGAACACAAATCATGAAATCAGTCATGTATCATTGAACTGTTCAGCGAAATAGCACGGCTATTGTTGACCAATTGAGAACAGATAAAAGAGGTCCAAGTATTCCAGAAGGGTAATATTAGACAGCCGCTCACTTAGGCGGGCATTCTTGTTAGTTTTTGTCTCGTGAGCCTCTTATCAATGCATTCATTTTTGTTTCCCTGACAGAAGATGGGTAACCTCAGGATGTCGCACTTATTGTAACAACACAGATTCGAAGTATAAATAAAATAGCTCCGATTCAAGACCAGACGATTAAAAGCAGTGAGAAAGCATCAACAGCTGTGAATCACTTTAAACATTATTTGCGGTTCACACGCAGACATACATGGCCTCCAAGGTAACGTCTCCGGTACATTGGAGTGCCTCAGTCTTATTACTTTTGCTGAATATGGTCGAATGTAGCCTCCATCGCGATTGTCATGCAATTCACGAAAGCCGCTCTAGCCTTCAAACTGGCGGTTTGACTCCAGCTGTCCAATAGTCGGTACCTGCTACAGTACCGCATTGGCTTACAGATATCGTGGTTTGCTCAGTTGGTGCCATTGACGTGGTCTGTGATGCATTCTTCTGTGCACGTGCGTTCAAGTGTCCTCGGGACGCATACACTTCCAATTTAACTGCTGATACGCCAGACATTTGGCTGACAAGGCTAGTGGTGAGGTTCCAACGTCCAACTAGAATTATCGTAATCTGGTTCCCATATGGCAAACTCGACAATGACCGAACGACGGTCATGTTTGCACTCTCCAGATCGCGCATCACAATCATGCATCAACTAGGACTAAAAACAATGAAACCGTTAATCAGTTGTCGTTGATACCAATTTCCTCTTGATGAGTGGAAGATGTGGGTTAAATTAGTTGTGGCGCCTCTTTCTCACTTCTACCAATCCATCGAGAACGTAGAGTTGGAAGTATCGTCAATTTGCCCACCTACTTTATTTGAAAAAACGTCAAACTGGAAACTGACTTCAAGTAACTTTTCGGAAAATAGAGCTATCATACAACTGGAGATGATTTTCGTACTAGCTGTAGATATTAATGTGCTAACAAAATTGTGTTTGTTTCACGAGCCCGATATCATGTGAACCAAACAATAATCAGACTTATAGGGTTATTTACTCTAGACCCAGTAAGGTGGCTGAAATGATTCAACTGACCAACCGGACGCAAACTCTTGTGACTATCTTAGAAAAAACCTTGTACGCTGTATTTTGATAGCTACTGGCCAAAATAAGCACACTGCTGTTCTACGGGTTTACCGCTCGCTCAGTAGGTCTTAGGTATCATTTATTAGCCAATGCGCTGATCGCAGATTCGTTCGCCGTTTAAACGATGAACACCGCAGTTTACGAACCTTGCTTAAAATAGAGCTTGAGGCTTCATCCACCGGACACAGGACGGATGCAGTCAGGAGAAATGATAACCTAATCTGAATCACGTGAAAAACTAGCCATCGGCTAAAGGAGGATCAGCTGACCTGTTGAGCTAGTTTCAGTCATGTTTGTGATTGACTTGAATCCGTTGGTCATAGTCTAGCAGCAACGGCTTGTTTAAGGCTACATCCCGCGTAAATATTCATCATTACTAAAGCCACTTTATGGCTTTTCTGTCGGACAGAAAGGGTACGGGGAAAATTTTGTTTCACTTAATAGCTTCGGTCATTACAAATCAAATTACATGAGTATATGGGTGTGACATTGGGCTTCTTGAGATGTTGAAAGCAAATGCTGCAGACAACGAATCTGTTGACGTCGACCAATCAGACACTAAATGAACTGTCATCAGCAATGCGGAAATAACTTCCATTGTTTTTCGTTAACCCTCATTCATTGATTATCAGTGAAAATAATGTCAACATTGATTGACTAATTTCAAAAGTAGAAGCAATTTGTCAGTAGGCCTCAGCCGAAAAATATCTTTGATAATCTCGGAATATCTGGACTTGACATGCTTAGGATTTTATCATGGCCAAAAGCTGTTAGCTAGAAGAATTCTATCAACACAACAAAATTTACTACTTTATTCAAGTATAACCAGAGAAACACCTACAATTTTGGATAGTATATTATTCAACAGAATTTACTAATTCAGCTACGGGCATTTAGTGCTGTTCGGCGGTTGTGGGAAACAAACTGATAATCATCAGAGGCATCAACATGCGATTCAACAAGTATTACAATCCACGCTTCCAGTGACATGGAGAGCGGAATTTAATATTGCAGGATGAAATTTGTCAGTTATTTCATTCCCTTTACAATTACCCCGTGGTACATGGTCGTGTTAACAGCCACCAAAAAACTGTTCAGTGGATCTGGCTAGCATGGCGCTGGGCACTGAACTGAACGTGGCAGCGGAGTTAAATGTATTAATGATGAGCGATGTACTAGGGGCGAAGAATGTGGACCGGAAACGCGACAGCGCTAGTCAAGCTTGTATATTAGTATTTTATGTTGTCTATTACAAGGCGTATATTACCACTAGCTATCGCCTTTTACAATCAGTAATTGAAGAAATCCGAGCGTACCGGAAGAAAAGAAAAAATAATGGCTGACTGTTTATGATTTATGAAGAAGACCAGTTGAAAACGAGGATTGCGATCGAAAGCGTTACCGGATGCTGGACCGAGACAGATCTGTTCATCTTCTGAAATGGACACCGTTGGTGATAATATCGCAATAAACTATGGTTCACCTGACACTGAAGAGTTCATCTACATATTTGTCGAACGGAAAATGTCGTGGATTAGAAATAAAGACTGTCCAGCAGTAGCGAGACGATGGTTGTTGTGATAATCGGACTGAATCAAACCATCTGAGGGTTCATCATTTTAGAGTATAATGCATGGCTTTGCTCGGACAGTACACGAAAATGTACTAAGTGATTTTATCGACTTCTTGCTACCAATAAACACCCTTGACATATGTTGCAGTCCTAAGCTACCCCCCATAACCTAACTGTTTGCCCTTCAAAAAATGAGCTTTGCATCCAATTTCTTCAAAACAGTTTAGCTAAATCGATGTAAAAATGGACAATTTTATCCAAAACGTCTGTTGCCGTATCTCTCAGTTGTGTTGAATTCGAGTATTACGTTAATAATGTCAAAGGTAGTTGCATGTGCCAGGTTTGTTTAGTTCTTTTGTATGCACCATGCAATTGGTTTCCTTCTTTAAATTATCTCACGGCGGCCTGTTTGATTATGTCTTTTATACTGCATTTCATCTGATAAAACCTCCTTGATTCGACCTTTATCAATATGGGAAAGTTTGTCCGAAAGGGCCATGTGTGCGATTGCCATAATTTATTTGGAAATTCTTCGCAAAATTCAACCTCACTTTTGATTCATCCTATCTCACTGTGTAGGCATTTTAACAAGTGCATTGGTTGCAGAGAAAGCCTACTTGAATGTCCGAAGTCGGATATGAAAATTGTGTGCAACTATGTTTTAGGATGTCGAAGACTTCTCATCCGAAGAATGCATGATTTTCAAGCTCAGCAGTTCCTTGAACAATACCTGTCTGATTCATCTGTTTCAGGATCCCGGATACTGCAGTTTCATTGTCCCGGTGTAATTGTCCATTTTCTATCTTATTTACTTATCTGCAAAATGGAAACCATCGAAATTTCATATTGAAGCTCCTTAGAAAAATAATTTGCTGATATCTAAACATGACTGTGGTATTCCACTCAGGGGTCCAGACGTTGTAAGAAGAAGCAGGTATAAGACACGAACATTTCCCCGGATTATTTTGCAGCACCTTCAGATGGCACTGGTAACACAATGTTGTATCTTATGGGAAAAGTTACTGGATGATCCGCGGGACATTGTATTAACTCATAATCGTCTTTTTTATAAAATATATGAATATAAATTTGTTTCTGATTTGTTAATTGTTTTCGTCAGTTATGTGAATAGATCTGCAACCAACTCCTTATTTCGACAGCACGGTAGGCATGTGCTTGTTTGCCATTAGCTCCAGAAGTCATCAAACAATCACTTAGTTAGTTGTTCATTCTGCGAATTAGAAATTAGTTATGATATTTTCTTTGTGTTTGACATGCAACCAAAATGTTAAGAATGTTGTTTGGGCAACACTTGGATCAAATAAAGTATCCTAATAAATCGAGGTCTTCTGGATATAAATTACGGAACCCATAACTGGACTCCCTTAGGTAAAACTGTTAGCAGATACACGTAGTATTCGGAAGATAGATCGAGCAATTCAATTTGCAACACAAAGTACGAGCAATAAAACAACAACCGGTGGACGTGTCCGAATGGCTTGAAAATGAAATCTCGCCCAGAGTTCACAAGACCAAACACCATAGGCTAGTTCAGAAGCATTATTCCAAGTGCCGCGGTCAGCTGTTTTTGTATTGGACCTTGCTATTTGTTTGCATGGTTACTTACTTGACAGTTTTCATAGGATCACACACTGGTTTTCTTGTTAACGTTTTCGAGTAAATAGAAGTTCTAGATGTTAATGAAATCGATGTGAATTTAACGGTTGCCACGATATAGAAACGTGTGTTATGTTATAACCTTTCAAATTACACCTGTCAGTAGGTTCGGAATCAAAACAACCTGGGTTGGAATACAGACAGAATTTTTCACATTTACGCAACCCAAGATTAAATGTACCCACTGTGTTGTAAATGGTGATATGGAAGTAAAAGTTGAATAAACAGTTTATGGGCCATGCTACCGGATGCGCTCCTCCCCTTGCACAAATGCTTCAAGTGTTTCATGAAAGAATCATTCTGATCTTGCGGTGTTTTAGATAGCACGATCAACCATTTTTCATATGGGCTGGAAAATCTGGCCACGGAATGGTTATTCGTGAGTCAGCGCCGCGTGCAGGCATCGAAATAGTGACTTTCTGTAAGCCGAGCAGAGCTTGTCTCTTCTATTTCGTCGCGTTTAGTTTTGGAGGCTTAGTGGATACGCCACTTTTCAAAACTGAAAATGATGCATTTATCCACCTTCAAACGGATACGTTTCAGCACACCCATCTGTTCTAATATCGTAGGATATTTATGCTCTGCATAGGTCACATGAACCCCGGAGATAATCTTTAACCATATAAATAAATTACATTTCTAAACTGACAAATGTAGTTTTCACCAATCAGTTACAGTTTTCCTTTTTTGTGGAACAGTCTCACTCGTATCCAGTGACAAACCTAACGTTCTACGGCTGGCCAATTAATCCATATCGGTAGTTCTCGAAAGCCCGTTGTTAATTGTTGCTGGTGACAATGGGTTTTTCTAATCACACTGAGTAAATAAATTCCAAGTTACTTTCGTTCAGGCATGATCTGAATGCTCATATGCTGCGTATATCCCCAGCGTAGTAGAAATTCACTAGTTGGATCAACAATGACCCCAAATGTGGAGTCAACAGCAGGACTTTAACCAGCTGGCAATTTGTTGAAGTGATTAGTTTAAATTTGTTCATACGTCCGATGCCTTTTGCGATTAGTTTCTGATCGATGAACGTGATCTGAGGACAATAATGCAACGAAAACGGTTGGCTTCGTTCATTGCAATTGGCGTAGCTGGTATGGGATGTAGCGTGTCAGCAAGAACAGTACATATCACTAATTTTGAGCTGATTTGCAGGATCACATGCTTCCCATAAAACCACTAGTTGTCTATCTTACGAAAAAACTGATGGTCACCTGTGATACTGAGTAGGCCTTTCGCCGGTTACCTGAGATGTGACGCATTCAGCAAAGGAGACGTTTCGTCTCTTTCTCACTGGGGTTTCCAGAACCAAAACAGTCGATTGTGCAAGACATGTAATTAGTTTATGGTGCATTCACAGCAAGGTAAGTTACAGTTTTGCAGTATTCTTCACAAACTGGCCTCTTGGACGGTCGTACGCGAATTGCAGTGGTCATCACAATGCAATGTACGTACACTCTGAATTTGGAAGCGTGGTATGAAACTTCTTTGAGGACTCCACGAACAGCAAGAAGGACTCCTCGGACCAATGCAAAAACTTTATTTATGACGAAAATGTACAAGATCTGGAAGTCGTGCAAGAAATTTCGTGTTTGTATTGGTGCTCCAGAAAGTTCCTAGCTTAGTGCTGACGAAAAGCTAATATCAAATCAGCGAATCCCACTAGGTGGGTGGGCATAACCAAAATACCTAGGCAGCTCTTTAGGGGTCGAAATCGTCTTGGTATACAGGGCTGTTTACCTACCAATAAACTAACTGCCACAGTTTCAGAGTGAGATGCTCAGTGTATGCAAGAAGTAGGGCTTTGGGCGGACCTCTCTGGTTTGCAGTAGTAGTCTTTGTTTATCTGTTAATAGACGTGCGCACCCGGAGCGCGTCTCGCCGACGTTGAGCATGTATGGCCATGCGATACAGGATCGGACTTTGTGATCTCCAAAAGCTCAGTGGTCGATTTGTGTCACTACGGTTCAAACCTCCATTTTCACGGACAACCGAGCTGTACGCTATGTGTACGTGCCCAAAGGTCTATTGGACTGACACTCAAATGAACTGGATAAAATTCTGAATGACTTGGCATCGATAACGCAAATGAAGACGCTGTCTGATGCACAATATGACCTAACTTGGCAATGGATTGAACACGTATCATTAGGTTTTCTCATCAGGCCGGTACGAAGGTCGAGAGAAAAACATTAGAGAAACAGTTGGTTGTCGAGCAACGAATCGAGTTGATCTTTTTTGAACTCAGTATGAATGGAATGTGTCCAGATCTCGCAGGCAACATATTGCGCTTTTTTAGGTAGTCCACACGCGGCCAAAACCACAGTCAGCATGTGGATCAGGCCGTAAAAGCAATGACTTCGCAAAAAATATTTTTAATTAATTTATTTGGACAGATGAGAGATAAGATTTTCTTTTGATAACTAGCTGACCAACCAGTTCTTTCTGCTTAAAAATTACCTGTCTTTCCCCTGCTATGTTTCTACCACGGGATAAAAAATAACTTTTCTTTCTTCATAACGCAAACAATAACGGTCAATTCAAGCACTAGAAACGATCCTGGTCACAACATTTTATCTTAGGTTAGTGTATTTTTTCCAAGTTGAGTTATCATCCATCACTTTATTTTGTCATCATTGGAGTATGAAATTCAGAGGGGCTGAGTATTTTTTGAGACACAGTAGCCCGTTTGATCACGTTGACTGGTAAGAATAAGATCTATGCTGACTTCGCAGACAGCACGGTTGACAGCTGACAATGGAAGGTGAGTTGCTTCAGACGGCAGAAGCGTATCACAATATACCAGAGAATGCTTGTCTAAATGTATGACCAATCCGATCTCCCAAACACAGTGCTTTGTTCACACATCCAGAAGTTTGCACGTTCTCTTAAATATGTAGAAGAGGCCAAATCGTGACTCAGTGAATCAAACTTTTCCCCGTGTATCCCACCTGTATTTGCTTTCTTCGTGCTCTGGAAATGTTGAAAACTTGACACTGATCTTTACCACCACTTCCATACACCGACGGACTTTGACCCAGTACAATTCCAATGAACCGCGATACCTAGATTCGCAATGGCTACTACTGTGATAAACCACCATATAACTGAAATATTCGCCGATATTAATTAGAACATTACCATGATTAGTGCCTTCTCAGGGGACAGTACGTTTTTTAAGCACAAAACCCTTTTTGGATGATAACTTTTTGAAGGGTAAATGAGTCAGCTCTGTCGTGAGTGCAGACATTCATATTTTAAAATAGTTGTACAGTGATCCTCCCGACTTATGATGACAGGTAGGACAACTCCTAATCGCGAAGCACTTCTGTTCAAGTAGTATACTAGTATTCAGTTTATTCACGATGTTGAAAACGCTTTCAGTTATTACAACATGAAAGCCACTAACTGACCAATCCACGGCCATGATCCGAGCTCATTCAAAAAGTCTTGAGGGTTCCAAAACCTTTCAGCAAATAAACTGAAAACTACTGCTTCACAAGTGGAGAAACTTGGTAACCTGGCCCGTCCGGCCTGTGGATAAAGTACACCCGGGCTATGTAACGCCGTTCTGAACGAATGAGGCATTTCATGTTAGCATAGAACTGCTTAATTTCTCTTTCATAAATTTGCCGCCCACAAGTGTCCAAAAGCACACTTACCGTTTGGAAAACACTTATCACGCTAACGTTCCTTTCAGCTGGTGGTTGTCATCTCATTCCAGTGTCAGTGTTCTTGGTTCGAGTTTCCACCCCACCCCCACCTCTCCCGTCAGCCACCCGTTTCCGTATCTTCCCAATGGCCGCGTTCTCGTTCCTAAAATTTATTTATGTATGTAATTCAAGTAAACAAGGTTTTATGACCGTGCCGAGTAAAATTACCCTATTGCCAGTGAGATGAAAGGCAGCAGACAAAAACCACTACCAATGTATTCCGGGAGGGAGTACGATGGATTAAAAGTTGGGTTTGCCGTTTACACTTCACTCTATAAAGTTAATTTGGCGTCAGCAAAATTAATCACTCCGAAATTCTAAATCCTGTCAAAACGGATTCCGTGAATGATTTCCATTCCAAGGTATGAGGAACGTAATCCATGCGGAAAACCCGTCTTTTTTATGTAAATTTTCTTGTTCTGAGATTCCAGTTTGCACCTTACGACAAACGAGTATCGCGAACTGAATGCAAGAAATTGAAGGAATGAAATTCTTACTCGTGTAGACAAAGCAAATTATGTTTTTGGTTGAAAATCCTGCAGACTGAACATATCAACCGAGAATTCCTCCTCCTTAGTCATCAGAGTAAATTCGAAATTGATGAATGATCTGTGAGCCTGTACTGTTACCGCAGTTTAAGAAAATGAGGGAACTGCTTCAGCTAGCCGGTGAACGGCCCACGCAGTACTGATCGGTGATTATTTTTCTGCCCATGTTCTGATGTGAACTAGAAACGCACACTGCAGCTCAATGTTTACAAACACTAACCTCCCAGCAAAGTGGATTGGTTTTGATTGTTGCTTCACAGCACCATCTGTTCAAAAGGATAAGACGAATAGTGAAGATTCACAATCGAAAAGTAGACCAAAAGCTATACAGAAGATTGGTTTTCAATGCAAGAACACCATTAACTACAACGCGGAGCCATATCACCCATTGTCCCCAATTTTGCGAACCCCAATCCGGAAGTCCACCTGGACCTACACGTCTTAGTCCACTGGTTAAAGTGCTCATACTAACTTACTATATCATCGATCTGCCACTTGTATCCCCTCGCCAACCATTAACTACCCCATCCTCAAAACAGTATAGAACGAGCCTGTCGCTTTGAAGGCACACGCAAAAACATGTTCCAACCAACTTAACCTATTCTGACTTAGTAGTTGTTCTGCAGACTGACGACATGGACTCAGTACCTTACGCCCTACTTCCGAGTTATTCACAAATTATCCCCATAATCTGACGATACTGCGAAGAAAACTGTTCAAACTCCGAAGGCCTTCGCAGATCTTTTGCCCTCAGCGACCAGGTTTTTTGAACCATTGAGTAACAATCCAACTTCCGCTGCGTGTACTCAAAATCTAACCGATAACCGGATGTCGCGCCGACGTCAAAGTTGCATCAAACAAGATAACAAACAAGATTTCTGCATGCAAGAAGACACCTCGTTCGATATGTGACCACTAGTTGGGGTACAACTACCCAAGTGACTAAATCTGTCCATATCACTCCATTCTTCTACGAGAATAAGGCTCACTTTCGAACTAATCCAGTCCTGTAACAACATTTCACACTTAGAAACTGCAAAACGCATACAAAACATATTTACACTACCGTTCTGACGATCAACAAAACTTGCAACTTACTCGGGTCTTCACTCAGCAACACAAAGTCATCCGCGTATTCTAAACCACATGATTTCCTGTCTGAACAAATAACAATGGCATCGTTCTCACATAAGGATAGGGGTGTCTCCATAACTAGCTCGAACAAATGAATGGAAAGAAAAGCCGAAAGAGGGCTACCCGGACGAACACCAATTCTTCCGGGTGAATGATCGCCGTAAGCACGAATTCGGCTTCGGCTGTTCTGTTGCGAGGATTCACTAAGTGGAATGGATTTCTCAGGCACACCCTTCAATGAGTAGCATCACCACAAAATTGCAGGAGCGATTGGGTAGAATGTCGTTTTCAAATTAAGAAAGACAGAACTCGTGAGTCTTCGGAAGATGTGCCCATATTCTGACACGTTACGAAGTGGGGATTTGGTCAATACAACCAAATTCGGGAAGAAAACCAGCTTCGTTCTTGAGCATAAACCTCTTGCAGGTTTTAGATAATTAACGGAGGGGTTGAGTGGACGCGACGCTTCCTAAACTGAGTGTTCTGTTCTTTTACATTAGGGCGGTTCACCCTTGTTTTAGATCCTTACAATCACCAATTGATCTCAGTCCTTAGGAATCTCTCCTTTTCCCATATTGATCCCAGTGTTTACGATAACTCCAGTGTTTATATTTCGCCACCACCATCGAAGAAAAATTGCGGCAGCCCACCTCATCCAGCTGTCCTATACCTTTTAAGAAAACCCATCTCCTCCATCATCTCCATATAGATTGCAGAGCTGGTATCCACTTGCAGGCATAAATAGAAGGTCCACTATGGCCGTGGGCCAGCTAAATTTCTCCATAAAGTGTTCTGTCCAACTTGCCAATCAATACTCCTGAGGGTGAACCAGTGTGCAGTCGAATTCTTTAATTGCTTCTTACGCTGGGCATCCATGGGCCAGCCTTCTTAATCAATCGGCAAAGGTAGCTACTATTTTTGATGTCCGCAACCTTTTCCATTTCCCTACACATTCCTATCCACAACTGGTTCCGGTCATTTCTCAAACTCCTGGTTTGTTGACTGCTCAGGGATCTATAAGTCTCATTTTGTTTCGCATTCGCGAGGGCGGATATGCGGATTTCTAACAGAACAAATGAAACCAAGGTTGACCATCGATTCTGAGGTTCATGGGGCAACGAGTCCTTCGTGGCGATTGCCACAGAGAACAGGGCTTCCTTGATCTGCTTCCACTGCTTGTGTGGATCTTGGGTATTTCGTTCTGGAGACAACTCCATTGGAATCTTCAAATGCAACTAAATTCGGCGATTACCATCTGGAATCATCGGCGCCGGACCTTTGGTTTTTGTAGCGGTGTGACTACAGTCTAGGCGCAAATAAAAGTGCACAAGGACCAATCATGATCTGAATCCACAAATATGGAGCGGAATGACTGACAATCCTCGACTGATGCACGCCGCTGGTGGCGATCTGAGTCCAACTTTGTGAAGCCGAAGGAGGCATAAGGTGAGCCGGCGTAGCTTGTGAAGACCAAAAGTACTGTTCGCCAGAGACAGCCTGTAGTCAGAAAAAATTGGATAAAAGTACCTCCGTTGCCGGTGCGACCTGCTGGGATAGAAAATCGGCCTCCGATGTGCCGTCGTGTCTCCGTTAAGTAGCCAACTTATGTATTGGAATCACTAACACCGACCACACTGTCCGTTGGACGCACACTGTGGAGTAACGGAGATAACTCCTGGTAGAGCTTGTCTTTTGCCTCTGCAGGGCAGCAATCAGTTGGCGCATACACAGATACGAACAAACAACAACGCTTAATCGATTGCTATTGACACGTACAGGACCATCCCACTGAATTGCATATAAACGGCTGTTCACCGGGATCCAGTCTAACAGTGCGCGCTCCGGTCACATGCGCAGATCGATCCCAAAGCCAGCCTGATCACGAGCGCTGAATTCGGACCACCCGACGCATGTAGAGTGAATCAAGACCGTGAGATTACATCTGAGCTGCGCAGAGTGATCGAAGAAATGGGGTATTATATGCACGTTTTAGAGATACAGAATACGTCAATTTCGAAAGTTCTGAGCGTTCTAGCTGAGATAGATTATTGCTTCACTTGAGTGAGTGTCCGAACATTAAAAACACCGAAGTGAACTGAACACTTAAGGTTAAGTAGTGCTTAAGAACTATCTTTTCCCTTTCCCTCAATACTGCCATCAGATAAATCCGTCGTCCAGGAATTTGCGGCAATTTGCCTGGTTCCTACATCAGAAGAATGAAAATTAGAAAACTTTTCTTTTTAAAGAATGCTGAAGGTGTTCGGTTGATCGATAATTCGCAGCCGGCCGCATCGCAGAATGAGTTTTTCTTTGGGAACTCCTACCGGAGCCTCTGATTCAAGGGAATGTATACAACCAATCGGATGTTACACACTTTCAATAATGAATAAAGGCTACATCAAGTAGCATATTCCAACAAGATAATGTAGCCAATTTCACGTTTAGTTTGATCAGAGATCGATCCGTGCTTTATGAGACCAGGGTCACTTCATATCCAACATGCAGCTCCGAATTAAACTCAGTTGACGGCTCTTTGGGAACTACACCCCGGGATTGTACAGTAAAATAGATTAACTGTATCGACAACTGAAAGCATCAAAAAAAATGAAATCATCACATTTGACTTTTTGCTTCCTTACATGGTTCCCCACTTGTAGTTCCTGGTTCATTTGATTGTCAGCCTCTCGTTCATTCGATACCGAAGCAGACCGTTGTTTATGCAAAGCTGCCCGTTGTAATCAGTCAAATGACCTACGCGGAGTTAGTCCGCAAATCAATTTTGCACGTGCGGAACACTTGACTTTCAACTACAGATCATAAATGCGGATGGCTGTGTCCTTTTTACCCGAAATATTTGACAGAAGGGCTAAACTCCTAATTTCCTCAATACCGATATACGCGACTTATGCGGATCTTTTGACAGATGCTGCTATCAAATGCTTTGCTCCGAGGCTTTTGAGGTGTGCATATCAAGACATCACAGCGAGTTAGGGAATGGAGAAAACCCCATGTAGGAAACGATACTACCTCCACATTCGATGAAATCAGTAGCAATAATAGTAGGCGTCTTGAGCAATTTTTCACTAAATTATTATGAGCCCCTGTCTGGAATCGCTTGGTGTTCAATGTAGCGTACGACTTTCGCACTGACTTCATACTCCCGTTCAAAGCCTTACACGTTGTGCTACTTTAGACAGACATTCACGGCCGCAAACACGAGCGCACATGCTTTCACTTTTCGTGACCTAACTTGACAGATTTCACTTTTTAACAAACAATTTACATCCGGTGCCAGAGATTCGGAGCCCGATAATATACTTCTAAAGGGCACTGTTAATAAGACTAGATCAGTTTTATTCACAAAAAGAACTAGGCTCGATCTTTGTTGATACTTGCACTACGGTTCCATTTTAGTGCAGAATACTTGATTCAGTTTTCTCTAATTTATATATATATATATTATATATATACATATAAATATATATATACTTCAAATATCGAAGCTCTTAGCTTGTTCTCTGCCGTTATTCTTTCACTGCTTGTTTTCAAGTACAGAATGAAGCTAACCATAGTCTGCGCATATTCAACATATGATGTGATTTTAACATCAATTAGATCGATTAATGCGAACATCGAAAACCATGACTTAGGAGATAAGACTGGAAGATTTATCCACGATTATAATCGCAATGGCTATTTACGTCCATTATTTTTTATAAGTTATTCCTTAACTCACTAATGCAATCAAAATTATGCTCCGATGAGCTAACCAAAAAATTTTTGAAGTGGAAAATTACAGGGCGAGACCGGTTTATTTTTTAATTCTTAGTGGATGAAACTAAAAGTTGCAGTATCGAGAACTTCCATGTCAATATCAACGTAAACTTTTTGATTGAAGTAATTTGGTCGCGCGCTGTTAAATTGTCATTTTTTTGCATTTACGCAAGCAAAACTTATTTTGTACGGCGGTTCAATTTAAGGCAAAATTTAAATGTAAGCGTTTTCGGATTTTTGCAGTTTGGTATAAGCTTTTTCCAGTGCTCCGTATCATATAAGACCACTGCTTTAAGCCATTTTACGGAGATTCGTTAGGAAGAATGTAGCTCTGGGGAAAAACTTCATCAGTCCAAAATGTGAAAACGATGCTGTTCTAAATTCAACCAGAAGGGGACAGAAAGACTCGTTACCCTCGAACCAGCAGCAGGAAACGTCAGATAAACGTTTCTTTCCGCAGAAAAAGACTAATTAATATGATCTTTAAGTATTGTCGATACGAAGCATCTATCGAACTTGTGTCATAATAGTGCAGATTTGAAGTGCATGAATTTATTTTGGATGGTCGACTTGTTTTGTCGATGGGTGTATGGTGTGTCATGGTTCACAAAGTGATGAGTTCCCGGAGAAACCTTCAAGCTGTACTTCGGTATTTGGCCAAAACGTTGCAGTATCCTGCTGGCTTGACGAGTTGAACTGTGATCATTTACAGCCGGTTATAGCAATAAATTCGAATCAGTGGGGCTTCAGTTAGTATGAAATTCGCGATTACCATACAAAACCTTTTTCGACTACCACTTCGAAAGTTACTTTCGAGAACTAAAAACGGTGAAGAATAGCACAGGGTACAGTATATAAACGGAGTTTTATTAGCTTTGGAACAAACAAACGATTGCATATTGTTCACCATTTTTGAATCTCTGAAACTAAGGTGATTTTAAAGTAAGAATTTATAATATTTGCTCTTACAAGTTTCTGTGTTAACATACCGAAAATTTACTTTCTGTCCTCAGAAGGACGTTGCGAAGCTAACTTCTATTATCTCCACGAAGATGGATTTGGACGCATCTAGGAAAATCACATGAGTAAATGCTGAGCTACCGTCTTGATGGACCTTATGACTGAAAAGTTACCAATAAAGCGTGTTGGTTTAACACTGTTCACTCACAACACGGTAGACATGGTTCGATTGTTTCGTGTCTGTATTTAACAGTATCCATTCTCCAATTTGATTTAAGGTGTACTGCTTTGAGTAGGTCTAAGGAAAGTTGTCATTATCTCTTCAAAGGTAGCTGACGAAGATGGAATTTTGATAATCATTGAAAATTTGACTCCATCATGTATTTTAATTGATGTGAAATTAAATAACTTGTTTAAACTGTCACTTCTATGAAATTTCAAATAGATTGGCCTATGTACACTTTCTATAGCTGTTCATGAAATACGAGTTGACAAGTTTCGCCGAGAACATCCAATAAACACACTTCGTCAAACTTTTATTCCATATTATCGGATGATAAAAAATCGTCGAAAAACAAAACCCATTTGTTATTCGTATCAAACAGATAGATACTAAATAAAAATTTATCTGTCCGATCATGTATGACTACGTAAAGGTAAATACTCGTATCCAGGGAAGTGATGAAGCTCAACGTCAAAGAACGAAATCATGGCCAGTTGTTAATTTTTCTAGATTACTTGGCCCGGTTACTGTCTACAAAAAACCCCGTTATTTTTATGATTTACCAAACATGTCTCATTTATACACAGGAAACGTCACTGCGTAAACGCAATCATCCGTAACACCAATTTTGGGGCCGTACGGATGAGCCGAGCTATCCGGGGAATATGGATTTAACATGACTGTTAACCAGATATCTCGCGCTAGACATTCCACATTTGCGAAACCTAAAACCTTAAAATGATCTATTCACGGTCCACTAGCATGTCGTCTGATGGCATTTTCGGGCTTTTAGAATTCATATAACACTGCTATTTGGGTAACTAATGGTCATTCTCGGACATATGCCATTTGAGTCCGTGAACTTTGGAAATGAACCACCTAATACTGGGAAGCATCGAACAAAATAGAACCACTTGTCTCAGAATATAACGGCAAACAAATTTCATACACGTTAGGCTTTCTTCTTAATATACATGTCATATGTTGTGGCACATGTAGCATCTACATGTATCAGTCCGACGTCGATTTGACGCGGTATGTTTGTCTAAAATGCATCACGTGCATGTTATCTACCTTAAACCAGTTTTCAAGCACACCTGGGAATGAGAGTGAGAAGTGAGATACGAAGATAGACATGCAACTAAATGACTGTTTAAATTCTATAAGAACAGAACTCTAAGACGAAGAACATAGCGATTCCGGATGAACTTTTGGAACAAAAGCCAAAATATGTTCTGAATTTCCCAAATAATCTCCCCCGGTGCGGCTCGTCATTTATGTGCCAAGTAGTGGCTACAGAACACGTTTCTTTTAATGCAGCTATCCCCTTTATCTTCAACCACACCTCTAGAACTGAAATATACCCATCACTTTCAGCTTCCATGGTGAAACGCGCTACTGAGTCAGAGTTGTTAAAATTCTTGACAAATTTTGGATATGGATTTTAGAATCACGAACGGTAAAAGCACCACTCATGGGTTGGTTGTACCGTTCTCGGGAGCAGGATGGGTGACAGCGAATCGATCGAAGTACAACAAAAAAAACTATTGGAAAAATCCTATCTGGTGACAGCATATTTCGCTGCAGGTCAGAAGAGTGCAATAAGATGCAACAGGCGGAGACCAAAGTGACAGATATTTTAATAAAACTGAAAGCGAAGTAGTCCATACCTAAAACTCTTTGTGACAAGTTTCTTTCACGTGGCTCACAACGACAGTCATCTTTGAGAATAGTAGATGATAGGAATAACGGCTTATCCTACCACGACTGAATGAATCACCAAACTACTGAGGACTCTGCAAAAATCCACATTCATAGATGGGAGAAAATATCCGACTGCTTTCATCGAATTAGTTGGAAATGGGGACCTATCAATAAAAATTATGGCACCATCAGATGTTGAATAACCATTCATCAAGATGTCGCCATTTGAAACACCAAATTGCTTTTCCAGTCATAACCCGGAGCAACTTGCAAATCAAGATTCCAGTGTCAACAATGAAAGAGTAAATTTTGAGAAGCATTCTGAATGTGCAACTACTCTTTAAGCCAAATTTATTATTGAAACAGAAAGGGCGTTCTGATAAATTCATTCCTCGGGTCACTTCTCGTCTAGACGCTGCTATCCAAGCTCCAGCGGGGGTGGTAAGAAAGTACAACTTCAGTTTTGTAAGTGTACATGGATACACGGCAGATACGTGTGTCGCTTCTGATACAAAAACTGAAATTTAGAATTTACGAAGCTTTTTTTACCAACATCCAATAAGCGATCTGCATCGTCATGGAATCTGAATGACAGTTCTCTTCCGTTACTGAAGATGTAGATGAGGAGAAAGTATGATGGCAAGATTGAAAGTTTGTTTTGTAAGCGTACATGAGTAGGAAAGTATGCTAGTTTTCCAAATAGAGAGCAAGCGAATCGGAAGGATACAGGGAACCGACTCAAATGAGCATCGTAAGAGTAGCTGGTATTGGCTCATCATAGCCATTACCAGGGTCAAAAATCAACACAGCTATGGTCACACCGCGCTGATTTTGCCAGTCGATAATTTGAGCGGAAACGCCGCATAAAAAATTAGAGGAATACCGAGGGGCGGAATTGTTTGTCAGAAGAACCGATGAGTGGCTATTGATCATGGAAGACTAATATAAACTATTTGATTTTGATTAATAAATGAACTTGGTCTTCCTCACTAGAGTTAGTCAGAACTGGAGGCAGCGGCCGCGAGATGGTATCGACTGAGTATTTGTAACCGAAGCAGAGCAGACGTCATCTTCGCTATTCGGCGCAAGAAAATAGGCATTGTCTACTAACGTCTCAGAAATTCACTCAGACAGTATTCATTTGCAATACATCACCGCATTATTATAGTTGTTAGGAAGTGCGAGTAACAGCTACCAGCAAACGTTACGATATTTTAATCTAAGATGATTGAGCTGCATAAGACAATGAGAAGTTGTATGGAGCTTGATATTACCCACACCAAGAGGTACTGATTTGCAGCGTCATCAGCCGACTGGTTTGTAGGAGGAACACATCTATCATATTACAGGACAAGACTGGTTCCAAGTTTGGAAGCACCAGGATTTTGTGCTTTTAGTACTCAAAGCCAAATGTTAAAGATTGTTCAATTTAATAGATCCATCTTCAGTGAATTTCAGTTTTTGCGACTATAATCGCTGCACCCATATCTTTTTGCTTTGGTTTCTACCTCACAGCACCATCTAGCCTAAGTGAATAAGAGAAGTAGTGGAATATCAATTACAAGGTAATAAGTTGAACAACTTCATTGAAGAGAAAAGGTTTTCGAATGCCACAACGCCACTGGCTGTAGCATTCAACTACACCACTTATTGACTCCAACCATCGCTACGGGGGATCTCTTGGGCCCAAACCCGGTTATCCAATTGTGCCAATAAGGGCCAGCCGGCGGGTTGAGGTTTTCACACCGCGCCGTCGACTCGCAATCTCCGCCTCCCTTCCAACTTCTGCCTGCCTCGCAGAACAGCGTACAATGAAGCTGTCTGCCTGTAAGCATGCTTGCAGCGTCCTAACCACCTCAATCCATTTATACTCAGTGTATCTTCTAAAAATTGAACCCTAGCAGTCAGTACCTTACGCTTGACCTCTGAGTTACCAACAATATTCTGCCAGTTGTGAAATGACCACGATGTTCAAATGCCAAAATTGTCCGCATGTCTTCTGTCGTCAATGGCCAGGAATCTGAGCCGTATAACAGAATCGACCTGCTGCAATGCTAACTCATGCTTCTTGTGGCAACCAGATATCACACGGACGCCACAAAAGCTTCAAACTGGTGGATTACAATCGAGACTTCTGTCCTCGACAAGACGTTCCGTCCGAAGCATGACCATTAGTTGAGGTACAACTGCCCAAGTGACTGAATCTGTCCATATCACTCCATTCTTCTACGAGAATAAGGCTCACTTTCGAACTAATCCAGTCCTGTAACGACACTTCACACTTAGAAACTGCAAAACGCATACAAAACATACTTACACTACCGTTCTGACGATCAACAAAACTTGCAACTTACTCGGGTCTTCACTCAGCAACACAAAGTCATCCGCGTATTCTAAACCACATGATTTCCTGTCTGAACAAATAACAATGGCATCGTTCTCACATAAGGATAGGGGTGTCTCCATAACTAGCTCGAACAAATGAATGGAAAGAAAAGCCGAAAGAGGGCTACCCGGACGAACACCAATTCTTCCGGGTGAATGATCGCCGTAAGCACGAATTCGGCTTCGGCTGTTCTGTTGCGAGGATTCACTAAGTGGAATGGATTTCTCAGGCACACCCTTCAATGAGTAGCATCACCACAAAATTGCAGGAGCGATTGGGTAGAATGTCGTTTTCAAATTAAGAAAGACAGAACTCGTGAGTCTTCGGAAGATGTGCCCATATTCTGACACGTTACGAAGTGGGGATTTGGTCAGTACGAACCAGATTGGCTTGATTTTCTTGCTGTCCCAATTCACGCACAGTAGGTGAACGGCGGAGTATGATGTCCACCAGTAGTTTGGATTCCATACGTGCCAAACTAACCCCTGTAATTTTTACATGGGGAACTATCGCTTTTCTTGTGAATCGATACAATCACCGACTCATGCTAGTCCATTCCCACGTCCAAACTGAGCCCAAGAGTTTGGTAAATCCGATGTTACCACTTCGTCCTCGTCGCTGAAGAAGGACGAACAAAGTCTACCTGGTACAGCTGCCTTGTACCTTTATTGAAAATATTCCTCTCAGATTACCTCCATTCCTGATGGAGAACAGGCATTTACCACCATTGTTTTACTTTCACGCAGTAATCTCATCTGCTCTAGGCAATAAAGTAAACATTCCCGAAAGAAATTTGGAGTTGTTGCTATTTCTTTTGTTGCATCCCATTGGTTTTGCAAACATTTTCAAAATGTTATTGGACGACAGTGCCAATAAATTTCCCAGATTCATTCCGCAACTTTTTGCGGTTGGTACCTCATTTTCCATCCACAGCTTTAATAGTTGTTAGGCCCTTTCATCGACTCCTAACATACATTGCTCAAGCTCCCATAACAGCATCACCCGATTTAGAGTACATGACCAAGCATTTCTTCAAAGTTCTCTCTCAAAAACGTTCCTGACTTAGATATCAGTGATCACAATCTGATCCTGACTAAGATCTATTCACGTTCTGAATGGACTTCGTTTCCTCTCGACCTAAACGTACTATGTTCCGTCAGTGCGACCTTGGGATATGCTACTCTACTAAGGAAATCCCCTGAACCAGACCACTTCGGTACTGTTGAACCTCAGCTTACTAGTCACATTTCTACCTGACTTTTTAAACATTTTTGACCTACCGATCGCAAATCACTCTCTAAAACAAGGTAGAATATCGATGCTTTTCCTCAAAAGTCTTCGTTTTGAAATGGAACGTCCTTGTACCGACTTTCATTAAGAACTGAAATGAGACGCACGAATTCCATCTGCGCTAACCAGTTCTTTGGGACACTTGACACAAATGTATCCGTCGTATAACAGAACCGTTATGTATACAGGAAAACCCCTGTCATTTAACGGGTAGACAGTGAGTAGCCGGACGCTACAATCTTTCAGTCCTCGTTAGATAAATTCCCTACCACCGGACTACATGTTGTCCAAGCATCCTTTCATTATTAGACCCGATTATCTCTGCTGAAATGTAGGATCTTTTGAGCATCCTTAGGGCTTCAGTTGTTGCTGATCCAGATAACCTTAGCACGCTTCTTAAACACGGTGCACCTTCGCAATCACAAATTCCTGCATACAACCAAACTTCACTAGAGTAAAATCTATTCCTGATAGCAGAAACCCGATGATCACATTTATTGCACAATGCAAAACTCAGGCTCTCCTGTCAAGGCGTTTAAAGCCAAACCCAATCACATCTACTGGCTTGAAATCACTGGACCAGAGTTTTACGTTATCAGGTAGCACATATAATCCCCGATAAAATATACCAGTTCACCCGCAAACAAAAAGCAGTAGGCTAGCCGTAGTTTCGTCATAGGTTCATTTTGTTTTTAAGTGTTCAAAAGACAGAGCAAAATAGGTGCGCTATGCTTGATTAGTCAACAACCTTTGCATGTCCTGTTCTCTTTGATTTAGCACGTTGCAATCATTTGGTTGCCCTCATTTCTTGAGTGATTTGATGACTATCCCAACAGTACTAACATGTCGAAGTATATATATATATATATATATATATATATATATATATATATATATTTCTCACCAGAATCGAATCTGTAGCAACAGGAGTGTGATTCTTCTGTGGACTGTTCGACGAACAGCTTCCATGCACACTCCTCATGCTACATACAGATTCGATTCTCATGAGACAGACATATCAATTCGGAGTGTACAAGTATGTGGATGTTTGGACAAGAGAGCATCGGGTACGCATATGTGACGAGCGACAATAACCGCGAAAGCGGTCGTGTGCTCCCGGGCAAATTTTGTTTACGCATCCAGATACTAATTCTTGTTTCTATATAATGTATACATATATACATATACATATACATATATATATCGCCGACTCAAAAACTTCCAGTGCCAGTATCCTTAAGGATCCAGTATCTGCTAGGTGTAAAGAAGCATTAGAAAATACCACGAAAATATTCACAGGTTTCCGTTATCAGATCTGTTTGTGGACTGTAATAAGGCCAGTCAAACATGGGGGACCTCGAATGTACACGTACATGCGTCTGAACATGGAGAATAAAACCATACTGAAGCATGAAAATTTTATAAACGTTTCTAGAAGGGTCAAAGAAGCTATCCTAGTCTGAATTCATAGATGATAACAAAGTCCCTAGTCCAACAAAAACACGCACGAAATCGAATATTCTACTCACGGTTGCGCATGCGTTTATCGATTGAAGATAACTACTTCGTAAGAGGGTTAATTTGCTTGGATCGGGATCCAATAATCATAGTAGGCCATGAACAGAAAAATTTTCGTTCAGGGATATCGGCGTACATCAAGGATGACCGTCCGCCGGGGTCATTTGGGCGCGCTGCATTGACCGCCTACATTGTTGCTGTGATATTGAAGCACTAAGCGAGAAACAGCAAAATCTCTTGGTATTCCAATGCAGCGGATGAGGAACTGATTTCAAATCATCGATCAGATTGAAATTTTCCAATTAAACTTTTCCGATATTTTAAACTAAATAAGGCCACTATTTATATCAAATTAAACAAATAAACTAAGCCAGGAGCACAATTTTCATGGACGAAATCAATCATATCTGAAAGTGACCTCAAAGTGACTTATATTCCCATTAAAATTTTGCGGCGGGAGTCCTTGTCTCTAGTCCGGTGGCAGATTATTATCGATATTTCATTCACCATGGTGCAGATAAACTTGAGTAGTATCTGAAAACTCCAAGTTTCTCCACAAATGTGGCATGAATTAATTGCGTAGCAAAGCAAGGAATATTATTATTCCTGCTCAATACTAGAAAATTCGGATCACCTCAATCTAAGAACCCGTGATCCGGAGCAAAGTGGTCTTCGTTCATTCTGACGTAAATCGGGTAAGACTACACTTGGATCTAGGGCACGCTTCATATAAAATCATGCCCCCGCCTGAATCTTGATTCTTCCCAAAGTGTTTCGTGTCTTGGAGTGATAATTAAGGGAGGTTTCCAATGGATAATGAGCTAGAAATTCGAAAGTCTCTTGAAGTGCGAGATGAAACCAATTTAGTTTTGAAGATGCTGGATGCCAAATCGAAAAGACCAAAATACCACTGAAGGATATTGTAGGACCCGCCGATTATCGCTGTTCACTGATGCTGAATTCCTTGCGAAATAGGAGCCAGGTTGTTGTGAATTAATCTCACGAGCTTGTGATGCGTCATGGTTAGGATATACACATGGTGGGTGGATTGAGATATCAGATAAATTACTGGCCTATTTGCTCACTAGATAAGTCCAAAGCATGCGGCTTCTCATGGAAAGGATTCGCCAGTTCTTACTGAATAAAAAAGGAATACAAAAGGAAGTATCTGCTTTAGTAAGGTGGCGCCCACTGAAGGGGAAACTGCTCATTAAATGCTCGTTGTATGAGTTTCGACAATACTTGTACGCGTAAATATATATATATATATATATATATATATATATATATTGGAAGTACTGGTACCTATAGGTATCAAAATACAGGTATACAGGAATTCGTTGCTTTATTTTGGGATAACATATGTACGACTTACTCAGATACTGATATAAATATCCTGATACTGAACTTAATAGTTTTCCTTACCTGAGGACTTGATGGGATTCTCAAAAGGTATATGATGCAGCACCAAGGTCAAAATCATCATCACGAAGTCGTGGGAGCCTTGTTCAGCTGCTTCATCCTAGTTAGGATTCATTAGCAGAGGGTTACTGTGGCGGTCTGTATCCAAATATGCTCCGAGTTTCAAGATTACCGCTCTATCCCGCAACTGTGGAGTGCTTAATTATGACCGAAATTGAAGGCGATGAAAAACACGAGTATTGACAAAAGCTGGGACTACTATCGTGCAGGTAAACGCGTTTATGTCCACCGCAAAAACTGAATAACTGTCAAATCGGAACAATGAATGTGTACAGAGCATGTTGAGTTTCAACAGAAACAGTTGCCAATCAGAATCAACCCAGAGAGCAAGCTGCTGTGGAACGCATAACGTTAGTGTCAGCGAACTGAGAACAAGAGGGTTTGCTCAGGAATAGAAATCCAACTGTTGGAGGGGAAGGAATGCGATGACTGTGTAGCGCACGTGGAACAGAGGAAGAGAAATAGTGACTGAGTGCAGCGGAGGGGGTGAAGGAGAGCGGAAGGAGTGAAGGAAAGAGGATGTAGAAGAACGAATTACGACGAATCACATTGGTCGGTGGCGTAAGTAGGTGGTGGGTTGAGCGTAAATTGGAATTTTATCAACTGGGTCGTTGTTGATTCAAGGTTTTATTCAACCCGGTGGCTGTGGATGAAGTCAACAACTGGACGAAATTTGATGGCAAGGGTGGGGGAGCACCGACATTAACACCGGCAACACCGATATTTAACATAGATGGATTTATGCCACTCGCCATCATTGGATTCCACGTCTGAGAAGCCCCCAGTAAACTGGGAGTGACATTCATGTTAGGGATCGCATTAAACGGCATACGGGACTGAACACCGGTGAGATTAAACAGTACCGAGTTGTCCAGCGATGACGGAGTGATCACAGTCGGCGAAATCAAAGACGCAACGGATACCTGACTGAATCCAGAAGGGGGGCCAGACATCTGATGAATGAAAGCAAGGAGGATGGTTGATATTAAGAGTTAAAAAGAGGAAGTACTTCAGAAAATTATTAGTATCGTACTTCCTCATTCCAAGATTGCCACATGAGAAATCAGGTACGACCGTTAACCCACAGATTATAAGATACCATGAAACGTAACTTGAGACCTGGAGTGAAATAAGACCGAAGTAGTTCACCTTAGGTCAGTTATAAAAGCCACCTTCGTAACAATTAGTCACCGACTAACATCACAGACCGTTCGTAGAAAGGGATGTGCAATTTGTCATCAAAACCAAAAGACTAAGGTTGCAAAATCACTGAGACAGTTTCGCTGATCCTAACGTCTCACACGTTGTTCATCAGCTCACCAGTAGTTGAGATAACGTATACACTGATGAAACAGACCGTTGCCTGGCCCGACGAGAATCACAGCACACACTGAAATTGGCTGTCGAAATCGACCTTTTGAGTCCTCAAATTGTGAAGCGAAATCTCCGTTCTTGACTGCGGAGCGCCTGGTTGCGTCAGGTCGCAAGGCGGACCTGGTCCCTTGCTCAAGCGTATTCTTGTACACTCACCACTGACTATAGCGAGGCTATGCACCTAGTGTTCCTAAGTACTTATTTACCTTGATGCTAACTCAGTAAGCCCTTATTCCCACTGGCGACTGTAAAAACTTCATGCGACTTAGTGGTTTTCTTCTGAATCCGTACATAGTAATATCAACCTTTTGTGGATGCAATCAATCTAATTTTTGATATTTGCTGTCCTCTAGGAACATTTTTTCTCTGTAACGACCGTATTGATCAACCCACTTTTATAAATCATGTGATTCCCAGAAGGTCAGATTCCTTTCATCATGAATATCGAAGAAAGTAAAAGGAACCGGCTCGTCGTAAGCAAGCTAACCCCTGGCCAGCTGGAATAGTACAGGCACCTGTAAATTCGGCTTTTGTGTGGCAAGAAAACGAAACCAATAAGCCGCATTGAAGACGCGGAAAGCACTAACTGAGTATCTATTTATCCATGACATGACTCTGCAGTTTCATGGTTCCTGGATGAATGCGCTGATTTAACACCCTTCGACCAAAATAACCACAAGTATAGATCCTGATGGTATGTCTTCACTTCTCCTAAAGTACGATGTGGCTTCACTCGCTGACGGCTTTAATTCTTCTCTTAATGCATTCTTATGCAAACATTCCATTACCGATTGTTGCAGATCAGTCACTATTGTGCCCACTCTCAGATCTAGAAATTCAACTATTCCAGCCAAACGTTTTCATTTCATCATTCTTACATCATGCAGTCTTAAGCAAACAGAACACACCATCCTTAGTCGTCTAACCTATTCCGTTAGTGTGCCCGATGAATCCCTTTAGTTTGCCTACCAACCAAACAGATCCACTTTGGATGTCTTGGCTTCCCTGGTTCATAATATCACCAAATCCTCGGATCCATCCACCAAATCTGTCCGATGCGCTTTCCGAAATTTTTCCTCTGCATTTGACTCTCTCCCATGGTTTCTACTTCTTCGCAAACTAGAACAGTTCGGCTGTTCCAATCGCCTCTTGGCATGGATATCAGGTTACTTCGTCAACAGAACCCAGTTCACAAGACTGAACCAAAAAAACCTACCCAGTTGGTAAATAATTCTGGGGTTTTTTGAGGAGCTATCCTTTCTCCTTATTTGTCTTCAATGTGCATTAGTTCCCTTGGTCAGTCATTCAAATACACGGATGACTTTGCTCTGTGCCACTCGGTATCTGGAATCGGAAGTTTTCCCAACTTCCCCAACAACCTGTTTCTCATTCATGATTTTTCTGTTCGTTCTAACTTAAACCTTAATTTGTCAAAATGTGTCGGTATGCTTACCCGACTGACTCTTCTTTCAGTAACACAGAACCACCCACCAAGGTAGATTCCGCCAAGTACTTAGGAATTACTTTCGAGAAGAAACTAGGGCGGTCCCTTCACATTTCCAATTTTGTACAAAATCTTAGAAGACTATCATTTCATACAAAAAACTCCAGGTTAAGCAAAACACTATCTCTATATTTGTTTACCAATGTTTTTCCCGCTCTCCTCTATTGTCTCCCTGTCACTTTCTCTGATTTACTAAAGAAAGACTTCAAACCCTTTCGTCTTGGCTTGTCAATTATTAGTAGTGTATCTTACATACTGCTGTACCAAACTGTGACATGCATCCATCCGCGTGTGAAAAATTTGCATAAAGTCTTCTTCGATCCGTTTCATCCCTCAAACAAAGATCCTTCTAAATGCCGTTCTCATACCAGGACACATTTTACCTTCCGCTCCATACCCTCTCTCATAAGTATCTATGGGAACTCAAATGTTCCCAAACTAACCTGAATTCTCACCAATCAAGAACAGATAATGACTGATTTTCTTCAACAAGCTCCCGCGAATTTTAAGCGTTTTATTCTTCACCACGTTTTTCTTCTTTAACTCTGTATCCTGGTGATGTGACGAGCGCATCTTTCTCGCCTGAAATGAAGACACCTAAACACACAAAAATCCAAACAATACAGTATAAAACGCACTGGTCTCGGCTAGCAAAGTAGCACCTTCTTTACTTCCATGACCGAAAAGAGTGAACAAAATGCTTGCGTTTCACGATATAAGCATTCCGCCTGTTCTCGTGATCTACTTGACTATTCTTCTGTAGAAAAAATCATGGCAAGTATATAGAAAAACAAAGAAAGTGAATCCGAATGCGGCATAAACTGCCAGTCATGAGGTCACACGTGTCGACTACCCACTGGGGAAAAGGCCGTCAAGGAGTTAGTATTACTGCCGTTGCAGGGGCTCAGCACGAAAAGATTTAGACTGTCGGAACTCAAGATTAGCTTTATGGTCGTAAGTCTGTGACTCTGTTTGGGGACGATAGTGAAATATTGCAACGATTTGACAGAGATACCTTTCCATGATATCCAGCGGAGGCAACTCCGCGATATCTCCAGGGTTTGTTTTATTAGATTCAGAAAATGGGTACGAATGCGAACTCCGTGGGACAGGGAGTCAGCCAACGGGTAGCACCCGATGCACAGCATTCAGCTTAGCTCACTTCTCAAAATCACTAGTTTTTTGTCACTACGAAGCAGCAACTGTTCAGTGAATGAGTGTAAAGAATGAATGAAAACGAATGAAACCCACAAGGAGCGACCATACAGATTAAGTATGATTAATTGCAAGGAACTGTCCGCATGTGGTACTCAGACTTACAGCCCAATGTCTTCAATTATCCAGTGAGACGAAACCGTAGAATGAAAACAGAAAATGTCCATTGTCGTACTCGATCAGGGAATCTCGTTGGAGACTGACTAGCCATTTCTACACCCAAAATAATACCCACTTAGGATGGAACTAGGAAATTTTTCACTGGTCACATGCAACATGAGAGTCAAGTAAATCGACTTTTTTTTCAAATTTAGCGCATGTTTCAAGAGCTGATAGTATCGCGATATTTCAATAATAACACGGAAATCCCAATGTCCAACCATTGGGGTTTACCGTGACCCTCCAATCATAATGACACCGTTGAACCTTAAGGACCCACCGCAAAGAGCATAGTCGACCTTTGACAGATGAAGGGATATCTCTGACGCTATAGATTAACAATGTTGGTAAAGGTCGAACAGGATTTTAGTATATCCGGTAATACTTTATTTATTATGACTACCAAGCAAGAAGTAATTCTGTAGGTAAAACTTCTCCAGGTCATCTAAAGCACATTCCACCGTAAAAACCATCCTGGCCTAGAGAGGCAAGCCAAAAATCCAAGGGGATCTCACATCAGCCTTGGTGCATTGCCACAATCCTCACGCGGACAAGGATAGTTCCATACAAACCTCAACAACGGTGGATTCACAAGTAAGTGAAAGCAAAGGAGACATGACCAGAGAAAGAACAACACATTGATAACATAATCAAAGTAAGAGATAAAGTAACAGCGCGGAGGAGAATCTAATCTCTCAATGACTCTTGCCCTAAAAACCTCGGAGAGGCAGCTTCTGATATGCGAAAATCGATCCTGAATGAGTGGACGAGATGTAATGCTTGAAACAACGGTCATGAAGGTAGACTGTCTAATCAACGGCGATAACGCATGGCGAACGAGCTCCCAAAGATCCGAAGGCAACTACGGAACAAGCTCGAATTCGATGTATTCGGTGTCCTGGATTAGTCAAATACCAACCAAAAGCCACATGAATGACTCGATCGGTAACTAGCTACCCACGCACAAAGTTGCCGCCGCATTAAGTTGCAAACGGGTTAGAGGTTCAGCCACAAAGAAGACGAGCCCAATAGACCTGACATAGACAATTTGCTCGCTATGTCCGACACTTCATGAAAACAGATGCATGAATAAAGCTCATCTTATAGGAGACAGTCACATGAAAGCAAGTAGTAACTGAGACTGATCCAAGAAACCGATGACAGTCGGCTATGCAGTAAATCAAAGTTCTACGCCTTGTGGGACGCCAAACCAGCCGACGTTGTCTTGATGCCCAGACATGTCTACCAGGAGCAGTTCGTTGTCGGAACCAAACCGAATTAGCAGACCAAAACTGCCGATTCAACCGGGTAGGGTAAAGAACGGATTTTCGAAACTCTAGTGTACCTTCGTGGACAAATAACTTCGACGTCCGCTGAAAACACGCTCCAGGTAACCGATGCAAGTACTGACAGAACGCGTCAACATCAGAAGAGCAGCAACCAAAAAAACATACACGCCAACAACAAAAAAACACTGGCGATTCAGTTGCCTATAATTGACGTACATAGAACCGTTCAAATAACATGCACCTAAACGACTGTTCATTGTTATTCAGTCTAACGGGGCAAGATCGGCTGTAAGGTCAAAGTGATCCCAAAGCCAGCGGGCGCTCAAAACCGGGTCAGCTGACCCGCGAAAAGACTGTGGAGTGGGGTCTTGTTTACGCGTTTTGAGGACGCTGCAGATATACATTTTGAAAGTTCCAAAATTTCTGGCTAAAGCAGCTTGCTCCCCTATCTGGTTTGACTTGCGAACACTGAAGACAAGCAAGTGAAGTGAACATTTCGACTTGGTTGGAGCGCGCACTTTATATCCTGTTCTTCCATTGATGCTTTCATCAATCAAGTTTAAAGAGACGCAATTATTCGTGTCATCTTGTACGAATCCTACGCCAGCAAAACGGATGGTAGTAAGACAACTCCAAGAAGGATGCTGGAATTGTTTGTGCGAGCGATACTTTGTGGCTGCCCACACCGCAGAAGGGATTTTTCTCTTGGAATCCTAATCGGAATCATAGATTCAAAAGTCTGGCCCGCAAGGTAATGGTGCGTTAATCCAAGACAGGAACCCTAAGAAGTGGCATATTTATAACCGTCATTTTGCTTGAATCAATAAGGATCGCGGTCCTGGTTAGCCCCCACGATAGCCAATGCAGTATCGAATTTTATTGGATTACACGGTTTCCGGAAGATGGCGAGCAAGTGCTGCTAAGAAGTTCAGCCACTAAGTAGCAAAACAATTAGAATTTTCAACAAAAGCCGCCGGGTCTAACAAATACGTGCCCATACAGCGCCAGGAAATGGCTAATAGGAGGCCTATCTGCTGATAATAATTATTCTTTCATTTCTTTTCTTCCCGCTTACGTTGAGTTCAAATCAACCCTCGCCCCGGAAAATGAGCAGACCATTTTGTCAAGCCTCAATTCTTTGACCCTCCCGGTGTGATTGAATTATCGGCTTTGAGTAAGCCGTCCGGTATAGCTTGATGGGTCGCGGCGACGCATTAGCCGTCACAAAACGTCAAAGTGAATTCTCATTATCCCCTCGTCCAAACAGTCCTTCAACTTACTACCTTGCGCTTGATCACTCGATATTTCTGTTTCATTCCTTTCTCGGGTACACGATTTTAAGGGGCTGCAACCAAAACCAAAGTACGTCAGTGGAAGACGGATGGTTTTAAAAACTGAACTGAACTGAATAGCCGAAACCAGTTTCGTTCTTGTGTCAATGAAAAAGTAGCTGCACAACATTAAGTGTCCCTACGAGTATTTCTGATTTGGAAATCAAGACCGAGACAGCTTCATGGTAAGGGCATCAGGTCGGAAGACGAAAAGTCGTTAGTCCGATCTCCGTACGCAACGTCGATTTTTGGATGGGAAAAAACGGGAGTGGATTTTCGTTCTCATAAAACATTATGCTCTTCTCTTGACACCAGAAACCAAATTTGCTAGTCTTCTGATTCATCTTTTTTCTACTTAGGAAAAGAGCGATAAGTATAAAATGTAACTCGGTTTTTAGGACTAGACATCGAAAATTAATTTTAGCAAGATTGTAATTAAATTTGACCATAAGCCCAATGATCCAAAACATTGGGGATATAGTGGTGAACGACTGACTGTTATTTCCTGGAAATGCGACGAAACAGCCAGTGGATTCCAACATTTACGTACGAGAGACAGGGTCATCTGAAGTCTCAAGTGATCAACCTGATTTGATCCAATCGTGCCAAACCATTTGGACGGCACGATCGGAACGGAATAAGTCTGTCGTGCACGGGATTCTCGTGGCATACTCACCGGTACAGTAATAGTGGGCGCGTTTGACGGTTTGTTTAGCGAGGAACACGAAGACGTGGGAATCATGCCGGGAAAATGCACAAGTTGAGAAGTGGAACGATTTGTTCCAGCTGCGTTTCCAAACAGGGAAGTTGTCACACCGTTGTTGGGCAACAAAAGGCCAGCGAATTCTGTTGTCACGGGGTGGAACAAATGGACAAAGAATGTATTACACGATAGCAAAAAAATCAATACGGTCAAAGCCGAGTTGTACATTAATTAGAATATAGTGAAGGAAGACTTCTTGGAAGAAAACCTCCGAATACGCTGAACGGAATGATTCAAAGGAGGCTATCCGCAGTAACCACAACGACGGCACATTAACATTACCTCTGACGACAACCCTGTCTTTGATAAACACGCATTCCTGTATAATACAGCCATTTGCCTTCGCAAAGAAATCTTCAAAGAGCGATGAAAGCGTGTACGAAGGCATAACCTGAGCAGTGTCCATGTGATTTGGGTTAAAAAGTTTTGAGTAGAATACTAAGCAAGGATACAAGTGATGTTTCATTTCTTACATATTTTGTGTATATTATACGAATACACAAATCAGAATGCATCACTACTACCGGAAAGAGACGGAATACGTATTTAGTGTCAAATTGATTGGTACTGATTTTAATCAGACTCCCTAAGCATGGGTGTGCGTTCGAAAAAGTGCATTAGTGGCAGCTTCTACTCATAGAAACCAGAACGCAACCTGTTGTTTGAAAAGGTCATGATAAACTTAAATTGGGCTTGATTTTAACGCTAGTACTAAATAAACTGGGAAGTGTTCCCGTTAGGAATCAGCTGAAATCTATGCTCACGAATGTTAACCAAAAGATGAATAATTTTTCCGTACCCGTCTATTTTTCGTACCTTTCATCGACTTCATCATCGAAGCTTTTTTGTCGCTGACTGATACAGTATCACAACGTTGACTAGTGTATGGTAATGAGTGGGCATTAATTTAGTTCACTTATCGCAAAGCTCAAACACAATAGAATGTGATACAGTAGGGCATACTATAACACAATGCAAACACTAGCATGGTCTCAATGGGCTCTGCTTTTCGGTGCTACGATACAGTACCGTTCCCCGCAAATGAATGAATGGAATAAAAATGGAATAATAAATGCCTCAACCGATAAACTGCTTTATTTTTTTATTCAATCGTCGGTCTAGTCCAAGGGCTGAATATTTCGTGATGCAGAAATCGATGTCACCCATCAACCGATTCTGTGGGACTGAAATTCGACCGACATCTACCTATTGAATATCAAGAGTGACCACATCTACGGGTTGAGCAAGACACATTGGACAGTTCTTTGCAACGAGACAATAAGAGCCCGTTTCGCTTTGTCCGATCGGACTATGCTTTCGTGCATGGCTGTATGAACAACATGATCTAATAAAACTAATGCACTTGCTTTTGCGAAATAGGATCTACACTTTCGACATTTTGAAAAGAGAAAATGATTCTGGGTTGGAATACGGTAAGTCAGGGATACATTAAAGATACCAAAAGCTAAATACAGCATAGGAGCAGAGCTAAAACATAGTCAACCCGAACAAATTATCTATCTACGTATCAATATAAACGATATGCAGCCAACATGCACAACGATACAATAGAAAACGCAATACACATCATTTCATGCCAAATTCACTAACACCCGTATCTGATCGGACAACGACAACCTCTAATACAAAATGGTTTATTCCCTGCAAAAAAAATTTATACTTGGATGGAACCCACTCCTAGTCAGTGGTCTGGCAGGCCGCGGGTAAATATTGGTGGGCTTTCGCTAAAGTTTGATGGAAAGAAAACGTAAAAACGTGCACTGGAAAACAGCCAAAGCATTTGATCACAACAGAAATTTCCTTCTTGATATCATGAACGGAGCAAACCGTTACACTTTTGTCAAATTAGCTCATTTACCCGTGGTCGAAAATACCGATCCCAAAGGGACACCAATTTCCGATCGAGATCCATCGTGTTCATCTTGTGTGGGTGTCTCACCACCCGCACCAGACAATGACGAGGTTTCCGAGCGCTGATCCGAATCTGCATTCGGATCTGGGTCCGGATCGGCATCTTGTGTAAGGGATTCGATCAATTCGACTTCATCCGGTTGTGAACAGAGAGGAGATTGATCCTGTTGGCTAGATCTGAATAGCTTTACTGCCGGTTGATAATCCATATCCTGTTTGGATAAGCTGACTGAATCCAAGCGATTGCATCCACGACCGGAAGCATCCACTAGCGTCTGCTGCCGGTCATCGTCATTGCTGGCGCGAATTTCGGACTTGTGTGGAGAACTGTCCGCGGAATGATGAGTGGTACGAAGGTCCACATCAGTCAGTGATGTGGACGCGGGGGATTCTGTGGACTCTGTTTTGGTCCCGGTGACAGAGTTTCGGATATCATATGCAGCAGAAGAGGGAGGAGTAGTGATTGTTCTTCCAGCACTCGAGCCAATACTACCGGGGGACAAATGCGAATAAATTCGAAATGCAGATGATACCAACCTCGTTTGACTGTCATTCATTTCAACCATTTATGGATTAAGACATTCCAAAATGTGAGGTACATTAGAGCCGAATTCGCAGTTTGTTCCGAAGCGGCCTGTGGCCATGACAATGTGCTACATCACATGGTGCCAAAATTCAGCAAACCCTCGACAGTCGGGCCAAAAGGCCTAGCAGTTATGGTGTTCGACTCGTTCGTCCCGAGTTCGCGTTTGGGGACGATGGATACGCACTGTCGATCACCATCATCATTCATTATTACACAGCAGGGAAGTCTCAACGACCACTGCATTTCTCAAAATGTTACACGTTGCAATATGAAGACAAGGAGTAGATCTACGGAGATGGGGGAAGAAAAAATGCCGTATAAGTCAACACAGGCAATACAGTCTAATGGCACAGATGAACATTTTAATTCCACAGAAAATGACAACACAGCCTCCAGTGCCCATGGTTTGCTGCCATGTTCTTCAGTGTGGTTTTTTTTTGACCTTAGCCACGGAGACGCGAGACAACTACTTCACCTAAGTTCGCCATACATTTCCCCATTCCACACTATCATACCATCCGTTGATTGCTCCCAATAAAAACATGATAGTTTCCTACAGTCGAATCAGCTGTCTATATCCTATGACGACTAATTTTGTGTAAAAGTTAACCCTTTCTCATCTACGCTGACCAAATTACCAGACGAGCGCCGCACAAATTAGGAGAAATCTTGCGGACGGTAGTTGCAATGAAAGGAGGAATAACGGTACTGTTCAACACTCTCTTCCAGTGTAAAGCGGATTTGGAAAAATTGGTCCGACAATACAAATCACTAAACCCAGAGAACACATCCGTAAAGCATAAGAGCAGTAGAATCCGTAACCCGATTTTCCGACTTTGTGTCAGGTGCTTAAATTCCTATCATGAAGAAAGAAAGAACAGAGAACATCGGAAACTTCACTGGGAACTGATAGACTGCACAGACCTGTCGGCCGAAGAGAAGATCAAGAATCCTCCGCAAATAAGATATGCGAATATTAGATTTAGGAAGTGTCGATGTGAACTGAATTAGTAATTAATTAAGAAGGTTTTTGGTCTACGCAAACACGTCGAACACGGAAAAGCCTCTGTGGTGTGAAAGGCAACAAAAAATAATATATGTTTGGGTTTATGCCGGATCAGAATAGGATGAGAATAACGTCACTTCGGTTTATCTGACAGCAATAAACAACTACTTTTTTCCTCGGAATCCAGTACGTTTCCAATCAGCACCAACGCACCTTGGTCGAAGAGATAAACGCACGTCATACAAACGACATCAGGTGTGACTTCATTGTCCCTTATGACGGATGATGAGTCTGTGGAATTCGAATAGTAATCAGTATTGTCAAGTGATAATACTGCAAGCAGAACTGAAATCATCCGTAAACGCAGTCGGAATTCAACTTGTATCCTATACGAGTTCCAATCCCGGTTGTTAACCATACGATTTCACCCATAAGTATTCATTCTGCTTGTTTTCTTTCCGTTCATTTTGCTGATTACATTACATACTGTGGTAGCATGCGGTAGGATTGAAAAACAGAACACAGTGGTGTGGAGTTATTGCTGACAAGGGCTAAATTGACTGGATCGCAATACTATATCACATTGCTCAAGACTAACCCGATTGCATCACCATTAACGGCTACGCAACTACTCTGGATGAAGTATTTCACGACTATACATGTTTCAAATTACCTGACTCCTGCATCAACAAGAAGCATCCCAGATCCATCGGTCACTTTGATAGTAAAAGGCAATTTTGCTGTCATCCAGCTAGATACCACGTCTTATCTATGGAGACCTTGGGTGGATCAATGCCACCTGAAATTTCACGACCATGGATGCCGGTATCCCCCATCCTCACTTACCTTTGGCGTAATAAACCTGAAGCTTTTCGGACGTTCCTATATGAATGTACTGAAAAATCCAATCACATCGAAGCCTATAAAAGATAGCTTAAGGAAATATCTCAGGGACCTGTCAATTTTTACTTACCCTTTCATCAGATTGGACAGGCCAGTCAAACGTGATATGATCGCGAAAGGATCCTCGGCATCCTGCGCCATTCCGGACGTTTTCGGTGCATTCGGTTTGGATGATACTGAAACCGCATCGGATGGAGTCATTTTCCCAGTACTGTTGTCGATCATACGTAGCAAACGATCAAGCAGATTCGGTTGAGGACTTGCCGAAACTGAAGACGCGGGTTCAGAATGGACTGTGGTAGATGTTGTTGTTGATAGGAGATTTGATGGTGCATTATTTGGTGTAACCGATAGGACCGGAGGTAGAGAAGGAGCTACAGATATACTCTGGCATGTTGGCATTTCATTAACTTTGCTGGAAGATACCGGATCAGATCCTGCTGAGAGTGATAAAGGCATACGTAACGAGGAGTGTGTTAATGGTTGCTGTGATGATGAGGAGGAAGGAGGAGGAGGGGGAGGGGGAGGGGGAGCGTTTGTGTACAGACCGACTTGAGATGGCATATTTGAAGCCAGTGTCGGTGGTGGTGGAGGGGGAGGAGGTGGAGGAGGTGGAGGAGGAGGTGGTGGGAGGAAGGCATTGCGAACGCCACTCGGAGGTAAGATCTGCACACAAGATTGCTCTTGACCGGTAGGGATGGTTATAGTAGCATTAGATAGTAATGGAGGCGGGACAGTCGGTGGTTTCATTGGAGCAGCATGACTCAGAGAGGCTAAGATTGATGGTGGAGGTGGAGGCAGCGGGATTGAGATGGCCGGAGTCAAACCGAACGAGTTTGACTGTTGTGGAATGGCGGCAGGTAGATACAGAGCCGCACACGGTGCACCAGATGGCCACAGGGATGCAGCAGCTGACTTTTCAGTGACTGGTGGATTCGAACCAGGTGAAGTCTACGGAACCAAAGGATGAAAACCATTAGTAATTAAAATAAATGGGGGAGTTACTGACGCAGTGGAATAGTGCAATTAAGATAGCAAGGAAAAATAAGAAGGTCGGAAATCTACCGTTCTTATCGCTTTCTTTCGTAACTTGACTATGCCGCTCCTAATAACCTACTCATGGAGTTTCTATGATCGTGATACGCAGTCCCTAACTTTCAGATCAGCATTCATAGACAGCAAAAAAACAATGATTCCGCAGAATATACGGGTCAACTAGCAGTATAAAACGGCTATTTCTGGATCAAGTATGAAAAACACAGGACAAGAATTAAAAACAAATTCTAAACTGTCGCGTAAAGAAACAAAATAAAAACGCGTAAGTCACGAAAACAGACTTTACAAAAATGTTTCCTTTCCTTCGTATAAGATAAACACACAACTTCAAATCAAAAATGAATGGATGACTTCTTAGCTCCGCTATCACTTTACCATTAGTCTGCAAAATGGATAAATATTAAAAAAACCTTATTGGGAAAACAATCTCAACGTCGCCGCATCAGTCATGCCATCATCATTATCATCTTTCAGCTTTGAACAGCGAGGCAAGTTACACAGACAGCTGCCTTTTCCTTCAAGATTACACGTTTCTATAAAACGTGTAATTGTACGGATGGAATCTTTCAATCAGTCTCATTCGACAGAAAATGACAACAGGATCGCCACTGTTCACGGCTCACTGCCATATTTTTCAGTGTCTCCAGCCAGCTACTCGACGGTTCTTTCAGACCCCAACCAACAAGACGTGAGAAACCTGTCATACATAAGTTCACTGTACATTTTCTCATCCCGCGTTGTCACATCATCTGTTGACCTCCAGATAGCTTCTTCCATTCCTTGAGAGGATGTTATGTTTGGTTGGTCTATGCACACACTGAAGCACAAGACTGAAGTACTCGCGACGCACGATATCACAGGAGCGAGCACACAGCCTGTGGTCTAGTAGGACACGAACACACACAGAGGTTGGAGGCACAAAAGTTCGGGCTCGAGACTCAAGGCCCGTAGTCGCACAACGAATGGGACAGATCTGCTGCTCCCTTGAATGAGCAGCCACACGGAACAATAAGCGGCGCGAAATACGAACAGCTGTCCCAGCCCGCTCGTGGAAGAGAGAGGACGAACACAAAGTACTGCCGCGCGTTTATTGGTGACCCACCAACACAAGTCAGAATTCAAGTGAGCTCTATCGTTTGTATAGTTTTGTTGGGTGGCCTTGATCGATGTGTGGACTAGCCAATCACAGAACGGGCTTTATTGAATCTTTTCGCGGACATATAAAAATATTCAACCGCGCAATATTTAAAATAACGACAACTTCGAAACATAGAGAAAAGGACAGATTCTTTTAGAAAAATAATAGCAAAAAATGAAATCTGCGGCACCAAAAACCTTGGAATGGTCATCAACCATAAGAGAGGAGCACAAAATAAGGCACGATATGGTAGACGAGTGAGCGTCATACGCAACACGTGACCCAACCATCGCAGTCTACTAAATTTCATAAGCCAAGAGAAGGTATTCTCAGACTTGGCACCTAGCATTAGATTTCTAACCTCCACATTACTCACTCAGCCACTCCATCCAATCCGAGCCTTACTACGTACACATTGGTGATCGAAAACCTCCAACCGGCGAACATCGCCCATACGCATACTCCATGTCTCACAACCGTACAACAGAACTCAGCACACTGCAGCACAGTGCACACGACATTTCAACTTCAGTGAAATACCAGGCCAACGCCACAAGTGCTCGAGCCTTCGATATACGCTTGTTCACCTCCACTACCGAACTACCATCGTCCGACAAGCAGCTATCAAGGTAAGTAAAATAGCCTACAATCCTTAGTTCCTTTCCATCCAGTATCAAGTTAGGCACTGCTGTCGTCCAGTCCTGCAACAGTACTTTGCACTTTGAAGGTGCAAAGCACATGTCAAACCGACTAACCAACGTTGAGAATCTATCTAGTGCGTGTTGTGGTTCCCAGACTCGAAAACGCACACAAAGTCAACTGCGTCATCTAGATCACATAGCTTCCCTTCATTTCCCAGTTCAACTCCTACATCCCGGAGATCTCCTAATGCATCTTCCATCACCTCGTCCATGACGAAGTTGAACAGGAATGGAGAGATCGGAGACCCTTGTCGAACGCCGCTGGTCGTTTCGAACCACCCAGTTTGAAAAGAACTGGGTGGTGAAGCTCTAAATATTCGGCTGCACTTCCAATTCCGTTGGGGGGACGACAAACACTTCTCCAGGATTCGCAGCTCCAGCCATCGGCCCAAATACGTTAGCGTGCGCTCAGTTAAACACATCCTTGAAGTGTTCCGCCTCACGGTCCAGCCATTGCTCTTTACCATGGATGAGCTCTCCATTTCTATCGCACACGACTTCACTAACCGAAGTTCGACGCCCGCCGGTGTCACGTACAAGCTTAAAGTTTTTGGCTGTTACCTGAAGCAGCCGATACTACCATCTCTTCAGCTACCTTAACTCGCCAGTCCTCACGGTCATTCTTAAAGCTTATTGTCATATGACAAATTAACTGTCGACGCATCTTATCCGCCTCTATGCAGTTAAGGAATTGGAGTTTTTGCTCCACCAGGCCCAGCGACCCTTGCGAGATCCAGCGTCTTTGATGAACGCTAGACTTACGACCACAAGCGAAACCCCCTGCCAAATAAACAGATTGCTTGATATCTCCTCAGTGCACGTCTGCTTTACTGCTCGTTGAAGTTCATAGTTCCTCGGTTAGTTTCTGTTCATAGCTGTTGCGAACAACCGAATCACACAGACGTCCGACAGTCAATCAGGTTTGTGGCCTGCCTCGGTGTCTGTTGATCTGCAGGAAGAATTGGATTGAAATCAACACATGGGTCTATTCGACGTACGTGGTCCAGTGCGATCTGCAGTTCTGGACAGAACTACGCCAACGGTAGCTTACTGCGATATGGTCGATCTGACCCAGACTACCTGTCGAGTAAGAGCGCCATGTCGCCGTGCGACGCTAACTGTGATGGAAGTTCGTACTAGGCAGGAATAAGTCATTGTCTGCACAGAATTGAAGAAGTCTTTCCTCGTCATCCGTTCGCTAAGCAGGAAAGGCGCATCGCCCACCTGAACAGGATTCCGATGCACTCAGTTTTCCAACTTGTGCATTAAAATCACCTGCTACCACTACAATGTCAGAGCGTTTGCTCTTCGGAACAAAGTTGGCGTGGTCACCATAAAATTGGTCTCTTTGCACGTCAGTGCTGCAGTCTGTTGGGGCTTCTGGCGAGTTGACAAATGAACTACACTTAACACCGCTATCCTTCCGGACGCCGACTCATCCCTGAAATCTCACGACACCCAAGCGACTGTTAATCGGGGTCAAGTCTAAAAGGGCCGTTTCTCACTTCTCACTTAAGACTATTCCTACATCGCGTTGACCCACAGCTAGAGCTGGTTCGGCTCCTGATGGTCGGGGAAAATACCTTGACGAGACATTTGGTGCACTTAGCTGAATTTCACTACCTAAATCCTGAACTCGTGTTTCATCGACGCAACAGACATTAATCGAAATTGAGTCTACTGTCAAAGCCAAACACGCATATTGGCCAGTCTGCATTAAAGTGCGCACATTGAAGAAACCAAGACTCAGAGGCTGACGTGGCTTGAGCCAGCAGACTAGAAACCACCTGCTACACTATTTCACAATGAACCGTTGCGACTATCGGGCGTGTTACCAGTGGGGACACTCAGAGTACGCAGAGCGAGCAAAGAGATTGGGTTGGAGACAGAAAACGCAATTTGAATAAAAGAGAGGGAACTTTGGGCAGTAGCATACTTATCACTACCACCGCACCTGCGCTCGATGCAATGGGCAGCGCGGTCCTGATTATCGTGCGCGACGACCGATACAGTTTGGAATTCATTGCAGATGTGTAACTCATGGGGACTAACGGTCGGGTACTGCTAGGAAGTCCAGCAGCTAAGCAGAAGAACGATTAGGGTTCTCCACCAAAGCCTTTGGTTCTGACAAGAACCTGACCGCAAGGCAGCGGGGTATAGCTGAATGGAAGCTCATCTATTTGGATCGATTACTCTTCCACTCATTTTTCCGATCGGGCTGGCAACTCAAAGCAACACCCGACTGGGAGGACCAGGAAACTACTTCGTCAGGCTTTTATCCATTGACCTTCGAGGGGTGATTGGATCTTCTGCCTGAGATGAGCCATCTTGTATAGCTCGTGTGGTCATGGAGGCACGCAAGCTGTCACATCACGTCAAGGTGCAGTCTGGTTGTGTCAGATACATTTTATAGGTGCCCCCTACAATTGAAATCAAAGTTAAGGGCAGGTCAATCAAATCCCGCCGCGATTCGGACCAATACGATATGCGTAAATATACATGAGCTCGCATAAATGGGCAATTTCTGTCACATTTATCTGAAAAAGATATAAGATGGTTCCCAAAGTTGTTGAAGTCCACTTAATATTAGGAATACCGAATTCACTTGGTCGTTTTGAGGAAATAACTGTTCAACGCATCAAGGGTGTCTCGTTACAGTCACAGAAAAATAGACGGGATCAGACTGGTATTGGCCAACCGTTTCAAGTACTTTTTATGTAAGTCAGATATCATAGTAAAATATTTACAAAACATGGAGCGATATTCATTCAGACAACTAAACGTGGGGGAAATGTCAAGTCACAAATAATTCACTATATCCACGGATGTACGGGCAGACATACACTGAAAATCACACGAACCAATTAAAACTGGATTGAAAAACTCTACCTATCTATCGAGTAGATAGGTAGAGTTGCGTAAAAAATTCGTGAACTTTGGGGAAATGAAAGGAACTCATTATAATATGTGCAACAGTACCCTTAGCTCTGTAAACCACATCATGATTTCACGGTAAATAACTAAGTGCACAGTCTGATCGTGCAATCAACCTCTGGCGTTTTCAATCCGTTTATTTTGTTTGTACGGATGTTTGTTGTTGCTTCTGAAGTAGCAAACGTATAGGAAGTAGAATTGTAAACTTAAAGGTTCGGAGAAAATATAATTGGACGGCAAACAATAATTCATTCGACCAAATGAAAATGATATATGACTCACCTCAGACGACTGAGTGACATTTGGAGCTCCAGAGACGGGATGATTTCCTATCAAAAGACGCCAGTCCCTGTCACCAGACTCCGCCGAGGATGGGTCGAGCGGCCCTGCATCCAGCTCAATACGAGTAACTGAAAGCTGAGCCATTGAGGATTGTGACACTGACGGTGGCGGTGGTTGTGCCTGCACCAACGCTCGGACCGGTGTTGATTCCCGGGGCTCACTGTGTATTCGTTCTTTAGAATCATCCGCTTGTGGTTCGTCTCCATCAGACATCTCCATACTATCATCATCATCCATCCCGTCAGTGCTTGATCCCCCATGTCCCGCTGTGATACGTTCGTTTCTGCTGCCGTGCACTACAGAAGCTGAACTTCGTGAGCCACTACTACCATCTGGGGTCAGATGTGGACCGCGTGCACTACAAAGTGGACTGTTCGTGCCTCGCGAATGATCTAAACGTGAGTTCCTGCCGGAGGCATGAACAAAATATACAAGGATAAAAACTCTACAACTGAATATGTACGACAGTGCCAAGAATATTTCCTATAGTGCTCTCTCTTAATTAACAGCACTTCTGGGTCAGACATCAGAACGATGTCTTCTGTGATGTTTCATCATTTTATTAACTACATAAACCGATGTCATCACCCCGTGTCAAGCATCTCTCTGATTCTAAAGTATTAGCTTGTGGTAGCTCCGTGGCTGCCAATCATTCAAAATGAACAGCTGCATATCAGTGCTGAACACCGGTTCACCATATACAAACCCATTACACCACTTGATGCTTATTCGGCATCAATTCTTGGTTTAAACCCTGGCAATAGTACACAACTTGGATGGACCATCTTGGTTACCATCCAAAAACATCGAGATCTAAACCATCGAGGACACAAAACACTGAGACTTACAGTAGGCCTATTAAACACTTGTGGCGTCGGCCTGATATTTCACTAAAGTTGAAAGGTCGTCTGTACTGTGCTGCAGTGCGTTCAGTTGTTGTACGGTTGCGAGACATGGAATATGCGTGTGGAAGATGTACGTCGGCTGGAGGTTTTCGACAACCGATGTTTACGTAGTATGGCTAGGATTGCATGGAGTGACCGGGTGAGTAATATTGAGGTTAGGCATCTGGTTTTGGGTGCCACTTCTGAGAACAGCTTGTTTCAGCGTATGAAACTTAGTAGACTAAGCTGGTCGGGTCACATGTTGCGTATGACGAACACTCGTCGACCATATCGTGCCCTATTTTGTGTTCCTCCTAAGGAATGGAAGAAGCCATGTGGTAGTCGACAGGTGACGTGACAACGTGGAATGAGAAAATGTACAGCGAACTTAGGTAAAGTAGGTGTCTCACGCCTTCGTGGTTGGGGTCCGAAAGACTCGTCAGCTTGCTGGCTGGAGACACTTGAGGATTTGGCAGTGAACCGCGAACAGTGGCGATCGCGTTGTCATTTTCTGTCGAATCAGAGGGCTTGAAAGAGTGTGTTCGTACAGTTAGACTGTGTTCTGTGTGTTGGCTGCAGCAGCATCTTATCTTTTCCCGCCTGTGTAGGCCCACTCCCTGTTCCCCCTTGGATATTCACTCTTTTTATATAAACATGTAACTCCGGGGAAAGGCAGTGGTCCGCGAGGTTTGCCTTGCTGTGTAAAGCTGAACGATGATGATGATGGTGATGATGATGAGCAAGCCACTAACGGAGAACAAAGTTGGTCACGACCTGCGTTTTATCAGGACAGCGACGATCTGCAAACTCCATGGAACGGGCTGATCTTGCAGCAGGAAACCGGCGTGCCTAGCTCACAGAACAAAATGCGATAAGAATTGTCACTCCTAAATGGATCCGCAATATCTTCACACTCCTGTCATCCAAATGAAATTATGACGATCACTTAGATTCAGAACATCCACGTATGAAGATTAATCTATAGAATAGTATCAGATGCATAAGCGCGTTGACAGCATTAACTAAAAAACTAGTTCAGGTTTCCGGGAATCTCCGTTTACTCATCCACAGAATAGTGGCAAAAACAATACTAAATAAGCCACAACGTCATCTCCCATTCGGCTAGTTAACAAACTTGACACAGTGTGTCGAATACTGTTAATATTTTGCAGTGCAGCCCCTGAAACCGGATAAGGATAACGAAATTTGGTAACCTGATAGACAGAAACAAACACAGCAAGCAAAACTAACCCGGAGCTGATAAGGTTTTTTCGAAGCTCTTTCCGAGCAGGGTCTAATAATAGCCTGTAATCCACATCTCCCGACTCATCACGAATCTGGTCCAACGGAATATCTCGGAAGTGTGCCGCGACAAAATCACTCAACGAGACCTGTGCTTCGTCAGACTGAGGGAGAGAACAGGAACTTGTTACCTGTTGGCGATCACCCGGAGAGACAATAGTGGCGGTTTCCTCATAAGTTGGTTTCTGCGGGGCAATTGGAGAAGGCTGGTAGCCAGCAGCTCGAGGCGGACTGATCAACGAAGGCACGACAGGTGTCTCAAAGTCACTATCGTCGTCATCGTGATGAGTGTCCGATGGATAACCCTCAAAACCTGCATCATCCGGTGAGAAATCCGACTTCGCACGTTGGTATTTCGGACTTGGCAGTGATTGTGCAGCTGTAGAATTCGCAGCTGATGCATTTGGCGTCGTTGATTCAGAGGATGTTGCTGTGGAAGATATCCCTGGGCTGGATAAGCCAACTCGACTGCGAACGTTGGCCAACGTTTTGGCCACACGTAGTCCGTAGGTACTATATGCCTGAAGTGAATAAATGCAAACAATTGTTAAAAATAAAAATGCTCATTTTCACAAAGCTAAATTTGTACGAGCAACTCGGGGAAATTTACCAGTTGCCGTAGTTTGAAAGCTTTGGAGCCGTAATATAAAGCCAACCAGCACCATTTGGGTATTAAACTGCGTGTGAGGACCCTATATATATATATATATATATATATATATATATATATATATATATATATATATATATATATATATATATATATATATATATAAACCGCGTAATCCAATAAAATTCGATACTGCATTGGCTATCGTGGGGGCTAACCAGGACCGCGATCCTTATTGATTCAAGCAAAATGACGGTTATAAATATGCCACTTCTTAGGGTTCCTGTCTTGGATTAACGCACCATTACCTTGCGGGCCAGACTTTTGAATCTATGATTCCGATTAGGATTCCAAGAGAAAAATCCCTTCTGCGGTGTGGGCAGCCACAAAGTATCGCTCGCACAAACAATTCCAGCATCCTTCTTGGAGTTGTCTTACTACCATCCGTTTTGCTGGCGTAGGATTCGTACAAGATGACACGAATAATTGCGTCTCTTTAAACTTGATTGATGAAAGCATCAATGGAAGAACAGGATATAAAGTGCGCGCTCCAACCAAGTCGAAATGTTCACTTCACTTGCTTGTCTTCAGTGTTCGCAAGTCAAACCAGATAGGGGAGCAAGCTGCTTTAGCCAGAAATTTTGGAACTTTCAAAATGTATATCTGCAGCGTCCTCAAAACGCGTAAACAAGACCCCACTCCACAGTCTTTTCGCGGGTCAGCTGACCCGGTTTTGAGCGCCCGCTGGCTTTGGGATCACTTTGACCTTACAGCCGATCTTGCCCCGTTAGACTGAATAACAATGAACAGTCGTTTAGGTGCATGTTATTTGAACGGTTCTATGTACGTCAATTATAGGCAACTGAATCGCCAGTGTTTTTTTGTTGTTGGCGTGTATGTTTTTTTGGTTGCTGCTCTTCTGATGTTGACGCGTTCTGTCAGTACTTGCATCGGTTACCTGGAGCGTGTTTTCAGCGGACGTCGAAGTTATTTGTCCACGAAGGTACACTAGAGTTTCGGTAACCCAAAATGCCCAGGATTCCAGCTAATGCTGAGGGCGGAATACAGACATCATGAATGCAGTGGCAATCACCAAGCAGAACTCCCTTTCACTTTGAGCCTCAAAAGTATATCCTCAATCTCAGTTGCTTTGTTGGGTGTTCACATGCTTGCCACTCCGTTGGTCTCCTTCTGCCATCTAGTACTCGCTAAAAACCCCTAAACCAGTTTCCCAGGCGGTCAGGGTTGCGACAAATCTTAGAAGATGGGCACACCTACAGTTGACTCACGATCTCTGTCTACTTTGGCTCGAAAGTTGCGTTAGGCCTAACTGACGGCGCAGTTCTCTACTTCCAATTCATTTCGCTTTTAAAATCTCACATTAGAACAACCAAAGCCAAGTTCGTGCTTATGGCGATCCTTCACTCATGTTCATCTCAGCAAAGGATGTCAGTTTTTTCTTTTCAACTTTGCAACTAACATGACAATGGAAGTAGTTTTATTTTCGTATGAGAAGAGTGGCATTTATATTTGCACAGGCAGGAAAATGTCTAGAACATGCGGACGATGTTGTACTACTGGGCGAGGGTAAAAGTAAATTCTCAATCGCCTGAACGATAGCGTAGGTATGTTTGGGATGCGTTTTCTTCCCTTGAAGTGTGAAACATTGTTGCAGGTGTGGATTGGCTTGAAGGGAAGTCATGTTCTTGCAGGGGAACAACTGGATGAGGTAGATAAATTTAGTTACTTGGGTAGTTGCATTCTATCAACTGATGTCTTCGCGCACAGATGGTCGATCGGCAGTAAAAAATCTGTTACATATGTGGAGCCGGCGTGAAAGCCGATTACTAATCAAAGCTTGAGTGTATACAGCAGCGGTAGAGTCGGTCCTGCTACATGGTTCAGATACATGACCACTGAGGACAGATGTGAAAAGAAATTCGGTTTTCTAGCATCGACATCTTCGTATTAATGGCAGAATATGGTGAGGGAATTGTGCCAGCAACTCGGTTAGACGTAAAGCAGTGGGCTCAAGAGTTCAACCTTCAGAAAACGCATTTAATATGAAGAAATTAGGTTTATTCGAGTACATTGAAAATGTTCACAGAACGCTTAGCTCGCCGTACACAGTTCCCTAAAAACAGGTGACGGTTGAAAGAAGGGTTTAAGTAGTTAGGCAATCATATGGCGGAAGTATATGAAAAATTAAACAAGTAGGTAGACTACGGGATTGGAATCTACGATTCCCGCCAAGTGATATTCGGAAACTAGAGGTGGCAAGGCTTAATGCTACCGTCAATGGCACTCTTGCATTCAAAATCTTCGTTCTTCTGGATAGTCGTCCAAATTATTACTTTGTAGTTGATCTTTCACTAATTCTCGTCCATTCTTCTCTTGGGTACACGATGCTGTGAGGTAGCAAATACTACGCTGGTTTAACGTTAGCCGTAAAAATTGATTTGGCCGAAATTTCATCCAGATGCGCCATTTATTAACAAGCAATGCAAAAGAGCAGATCTACTGACGGATGCATATGTTGTGCAAGTGTCTAAGGACACGAAGATAGTCTTTGGAATACATAACTGATCTAAGTTTTCGGAGGGTCAACACTTGGTCGACGCATCGATGACACCGACCCAATCCTCCCCCCGGCGAGCATGTGCAACCTGTAAAAGATGACATGCAAATAGCTACGACGCTATTAGGGTTGGGATAACGCCCCTGTAGCTGGTGCAATCAACATGCGAGTTTTTTTTTCAACGTAAACTACAGTCGACTCCCCCACGAAAAGTGGCCTTGCTCGGAACATCAGACCTTGAGGCTCCCTGACCAGTTACACTACATCATCTCTCAATAAAGCTCGAGAAATGCTATTGGAGTTCTGCCCCTGGATTCGCTTTTGGATCTTCCAACCCCAGGTAGAACTATCGAATCAGACTATGGAAGTTCTGCCGGAACAGGTATGGCAGGGACTAACGTTGGAGGTCACCTAAACCATACCTTGAAATGCTTCACCCAATGCATGAGCTGCCTTATTGATTGTGAATGGATGGACCTTCAACTTCGTACATTGTTTTGCTCATACCTAATGACCTGGTATCAGCGGCCCAAATGAGCTGGGAAAGATAGTTGCAGTTTACCATAACGACAGCAGATCCCCATTCTAACGCCCGTCGAGACCTCAAATTTCGCGTTTATCTGAATGGCGATTTTTCACCTTGGGCAAACTGCACACCACAGGCTGCTGACTGGGTCCAGTAAAGCAACCTCGGCCCTCACATTCAGAGCCACAACACCGGCTAACCCCGAAGCAGCAGCCTAAAGGACACTAGAAAAGCGTAAAAATTTTACGGAATCAATTTAAAAAGACGTCAAGCTGATGAAAGAGCTGAATTTTGGAATACAATTCCCTTGAATACAACACATACGTGGATAAAGTACCAGTTAAACATGCGTGTTGTCTTATAAGCATCTGCTTTTGTGCATTAAATGTGCCTAGCTTGAGGAGGCATCAAGAACGAAGAACGTCAGTCGGCGAAAACAAGTTAGATGGAACGTGGAGGCTAAACGAAAGGAATACGATATGCACCACTGAGCTCCCATCAGAGACACCTCTGCATGCAAGACCGACTGAAGCTCCCGACGAAGATTCGAGTGAGGAAAGAGGGGATGAAAGTAGATAAATAAATATTGGAGGAGTCGTGTACCATGAGAGTGCGTGTGATTGAAAAGGGGCGCAAACCGAAAAAGAAACAAGCTTATCCGTCGAGGTCCGCTGTGTTGTAAGTTGCTTTGTTTCTCGTTCACCCAGTTAGAAACAGCCCTGTTCATTCGAAGGCTTATCTCCAGTCCTTACACAGCCAACAACCGTGTGCAAGACAGCAACGTTGTGCCAGGCAAGCCGGTGGCCAGTTGAGGGTTTGGGAGCCCATTCTGTAAAACCTTGTCGGGTCAGCGGAATATGACAAGGGGCAATGGCCTTATTTATCTCAAGACAACAGTTGTCATGCCACAGTGTCATTAACGGAAGTGGGGTATCTGCTAGGGAGAATACTTAACAGGGGAAATCTCACTTCAGTACTGTCCCTGCTTATCTATGGTCGCTCATTTATCGCGCCCAAGTTCACCCTAATCACCACTGGTGACCGTTCCCTGATTAAAACCTGGCAAAACCATTAAACTGCGGTTTTCCTCCTGAACTAAGAGAAACTGAATCAGAAAAAAGAAGTAGAAGAAACAGCAACAGACTATGTGCACATAGACCGCAGGTCACTGAAACGCGCAGGGACCGACAAGGCAAATTTGAGTCTCATAAACACGAATAGCCGGTCGTTTAACCTTTACATTTCAGATCTGACTTCAAACTTGCCACTTGATCCAGACTTCTACCGCCCGACAATATTTGATCAATACACTATGTTTTCTTGTTTGTTCCTAAGTTAACTGGAGAACTGTTTTCCTTTAGACCCTAGTGGATGCACTTATGGTAAAAAGCAGAAAATCTCCACGTGTGGAAGCTCTCACGGTTTAATTCCAGCCAGGACGAAAAAGCAAGTTTACAGCACGTTTTGACTGACAGTGATCAAGTCGTTAACATCATGGCATTTGGACGCAAAGCGGGTTTGACTCCTCCCATCGTCGGTCAATTTCCGCAGCTTCTTAAGGGCTGCGGTCAACTTACTGAAACGCTACATATTTTGGTGGGTTAACTAAAAAGGGAGCAAAGCATTAAAAAGTCATACTTCCTTCAGTGGAAAGGTCGGCCACTTCATCGCAATCTCCGAAAAAAACATTGATGAAAAGTTAATCAACGTTACATTAGCAATTTAATTTCATACTACCACATTGAGAAACCTAGCTGTCCCCAATATCTACCTCACTAATCTCTGTGTTTCCAGTGCGGTCGGAAATCACATGGCCCGTTTGGATGGGAAAGTTCATTTTCATTCATTTCGCAAATCTGACTGTGATTACTGTGAAATCCGGATACTGTTTGGGGCATATAGCATAAATCATTAAACTACGCGGCATGCAGATTACTGCGTTGTCGCGGTTGATAATGTCGTTTTTATTGTTATTGGACTTAATGAGCCTCCATATTTTGCGATCTGTGCGATCGAAACGATCTAGTTACAGATTATTCGATACTTCGTACTAGTATTTCGATAAACGTAAACGAGCAAACTGTACTAACGGCGTTCAAGCAGCGGCTGTTTGGCCTTTTTCAGCCGACGGATTCTTGTGTATTGCTTATAAAGCCTAGTAAACGCATGAAACGATAGAACACTCGCCCGTTGTATTCACGCGTTTGCTTAATCAACCCGTCAGTAGTTTTCTCGTTACCATATTCTTGCACGCAAAAAGGCTTTTGTCAGGTGATAGTACCCAGCACCGTTATGACCACCGCTTTGATTTTATTTCTCATCGCAATACTACAGACTTACCGTAAGACAGGCGCAGAATCATGATCTATTATCTCCAAAGCCCACCGCACTATCAAAGAAGACTGGAAACTGTGATCCCGAGTAAGATCACGTAGGTTTTCAAGCTAAGTGTGGTGATGAGTCGAATGTCAGCAGGCTGACGTCTCCCAGGAAACTGACTCGCATTGGTGAGAACTGATCTTCGAACCAATAAGCAAGTGCAATTCACAGGAATATTATCGGTCGATGACAGAGCCATTGGTCATGATCAAACGGTACACTTGACTACTGTTGAACGACAGTTAATCGGTCTTATGCGATACAACTTGCGGAAGCTAAGATTTGTAAATTGCTCACATTGACATCAGCTCACTCACTACCGGTCTTTGAAAAATTTAAAACGACGTAGCTCCCTTAATCTGAAGATGTAGCGCGAGAATATCGACAAACGTAGGATCTCACACTTTCTTACATTGAGTCCAGGGTCGTCCAATCAGGACGTCAACGTGTCGTCTCACCTAAAACTGTACACTTTTTAAGTTCGTTGTCTTGTATCCCCAGAACGAAAAGTTTAAGATTCCAGTGCTGAACGACCGGATTTAAAAAAGGCCTGCCAGAAATGTAAAAAGTGAAAACCTTAAACTTCTTTTGGAACTCAAGAAACTACCCCACTTGTGTCGCTTGTCAAAGTAAAATCAGCAGATGATAAATAACGAATCCAGAAACAGTGACACTCACATTGACAACGACTGCCACTTCTTTGTTTTGGATTTCGTAATACAATTCGGCCACGTTCAGTGCTTCGCAAATTGCATTCACGTGATTGATCCATCGCTGACGTTTGTTAACAGCAGACTCAAGGTTCCTGCAGCACATTTCCACCTAGCGGAAACGGAAGCGAAAGACAAAGATGAGAAAAGTAACTGGAGTCCAACAGAATTAACTTCTTAAAGAAATTTTGGAGGTCCTGAGCATGCGAAGACCAAAGCGAAAAAAACTAACCAGAGGTATAAACGAAAAGATGCTGCCAACCAACACCAACACCAACACCATCATTATCTAATCAAAGGGACCAACACTAACAGGTCGACGTGAGCCACCACATTTGGAGAGCGCCAAAATCTGCTCTAGATCCTACGACCAACGGGATGCGGAGTGACACAGAGTCATAGGCATCGTAATTTGACAGGATTTAACCTACCACTGAAAAGTCATGGCATCGTCATCATGATCATCATCAACATTATCGTTCAGCGTTGAACAGCAAGGCAAGCTACACCGACCGCCGCTTTTCCTCAAGGTTACATATGTCCATAAAAGGAATGAACATTCAAAGGGAACAGTAAGTCTACACAGGCGGAGACAGATACGATGCTGCTGCAGCCAACATACAGAACACAGTCTAACTGTACAAACACACACTTTCAATCACTCTGATTCGACAGAAAATGACAACAGGATCGCCACTGTTCACGGCTCACTGCCATATTTTTCAGTGTCTCCAGCCAGCTACTCGACGGTTCTTTCAGACCCCAACCAACAAGACGTGAGAAACCTGTCATACATAAGTTCACTGTACATTTTCTCATCCCGCGTTGTCACATCATCTGTTGACCTCCAGATAGCTTCTTCCATTCCTTGAGAGGATGTTATGTTGCCGAGTTTGGTTGGTCTATGCACACACTGAAGCACAAGACTGAAGTACTCGCGACGCACGATATCACAGGAGCGAGCACACAGCCTGTGGTCTAGTAGGACACGAACACACACAGAGGTTGGAGGCACAAAAGTTCGGGCTCGAGACTCAAGGCCCGTAGTCGCACAACGAATGGGACAGATCTGCTGCTCCCTTGAATGAGCAGCCACACGGAACAATAAGCGGCGCGAAATACGAACAGCTGTCCCAGCCCGCTCGTGGAAGAGAGAGGACGAACACAAAGTACTGCCGCGCGTTTATTGGTGACCCACCAACACAAGTCAGAATTCAAGTGAGCTCTATCGTTTGTATAGTTTTGTTGGGTGGCCTTGATCGATGTGTGGACTAGCCAATCACAGAACGGGCTTTATTGAATCTTTTCGCGGACATATAAAAATATTCAACCGCGCAATATTTAAAATAACGACAACTTCGAAACATAGAGAAAAGGACAGATTCTTTTAGAAAAATAATAGCAAAAAATGAAATCTGCGGCACCAAAAACCTTGGAATGGTCATCAACCATAAGAGAGGAGCACAAAATAAGGCACGATATGGTAGACGAGTGAGCGTCATACGCAACACGTGACCCAACCATCGCAGTCTACTAAATTTCATAAGCCAAGAGAAGGTATTCTCAGACTTGGCACCTAGCATTAGATTTCTAACCTCCACATTACTCACTCAGCCACTCCATCCAATCCGAGCCTTACTACGTACACATTGGTGATCGAAAACCTCCAACCGGCGAACATCGCCCATACGCATACTCCATGTCTCGCAACCGTACAACAGAACTCAGCACACTGCAGCACAGTGCACACGACATTTCAACTTCAGTGAAATACCAGGCCAACGCCACAAGTGCTCGGGCCTTCGATATACGCTTGTTCACCTCCACTACCGAACTACCATCGTCCGACAAGCAGCTATCAAGGTAAGTAAAATAGCCTACAATCCTTAGTTCCTTTCCATCCAGTATCAAGTTAGGCACTGCTGTCGTCCAGTCCTGCAACAGTACTTTGCACTTTGAAGGTGCAAAGCACATGTCAAACCGACTAACCAACGTTGAGAATCTATCTAGTGCGTGTTGTGGTTCCCAGACTCGAAAACGCACACAAAGTCAACTGCGTCATCTAGATCACATAGCTTCCCTTCATTTCCCAGTTCGACTCCTACATCCCGGAGATCTCCTAATGCATCTTCCATCACCTCGTCCATGACGAAGTTGAACAGGAATGGAGAGATCGGAGACCCTTGTCGAATGCCGCAAGTCGCTTCTAATGAACTTGATACTTCACCGCATACTCTCACGCGATCATAGGTATGCAAGTACAATGCTCGCAACAGGTTCTCGAACTTCGCTGACATACCCTTCCGGTGGAGAGCACTAAATAGTGCTGAGTCAAAAACACCTTTCAATACCAGAAAGACAACCATCGTAGGGCGGGTGTGCGTGTGGCGCGTTTCGAGTGTTTGGCGGATAGTGAATATCTGGTCGATGCTATCTTGACCTGGAGGAAATCCGGCTGCCAAACTGATCCTTGAAATGTTCTGCCCAACGATCTAGCCTTTGCTGTTTACCATGGATTAGCTCTCCACTCCTATCGCACACGAATTCACTAACCGAAGTTGGAGGCCCACCGCAGTGGCGTATAAGCATAAACAGTATTTCACTGTCACCTAAAGCGGCCGCTTTCTCCATCTCTCCGACTATCTTAACTCACCAGTTTTCACGATTATTCATAAGACTCATCGTCAACTGACGTTGCAATTATCGACGCATCTTATTCACCTCCCTGAAGTTCGGTAGCTGGCGTTTTTGCTCCATGACACCCGCCATTTTATTCAACCTGTCACTTCTCTCAACAACCCAATCTCTTTGCCCCTTCTGCCTACCCATAGTGTCCCCACTGGTAACACACCCGAGAAATAACACACATCGAACAATGAGACCAGCATAGAGTACGCGCTAAGGGCACAAGACTCCCGATTGTTTTTCAGCACATTTAAGCCTCTCTGACGAAGCCAAATCTGGTCGGCTCGACCGGACGAATGACGGCTTTCGCAGTGAGGAAAAAGTCGTGACGAATGAAACATGTTTCTGTGAGGTTTCCGTATGAATGGAGTGCCCCGGACCGATCACCGTGTTAGACCATAAATGGATCATGCTTTAGGTTGGCTATACGTCCAGAAGAATCGATTACACCTCGAAGCTTGATGTACAGCAGCCACTGACTAACTTTAGCAAAGAATAGTGTTTCTAGTTCTTTACGCTTGATGCTTGAGACCCTGGAGATCATTTTCACTCAGAGACCTCCTAAAACAGCCATTTGCATGTATGGTTGGACAAGCGACCGCAAAAAGACTGATGAGATTCGTATTTAAAGGGGAAAACTGCACTGTTGAGATAAAGGTAGTGGTGGGCCCAGAAGGATACAATTACTTTGCCGGACATCCGGTAGACCACAAATTTCGTAACAACAAAAAACTATGGCACCACTGCTGTACACGGAATGTAATATGATGAGGACATCTTTGCATCCATATAACCACATTAGGAATGAAATTCCAGCATCCAAGTGGTGAAGAAAATATTTAGTGATCCGACGAGTTCGTCAGGGTTACGGGAATCAACAAAGAAAGATGTTCCCGTATTTACGATTCTGCACTAACAAGACCCACTAAGCGCGTCTAGAATTGAATCAATATCGACATGGGTTGGTGTTTCCGTCACTCAATATGTGCGACTTCTCAAGGCAGTCAGACACTCCAAAGAGTTAATAATTCCACTATCTCTATCCAACTCTAATTATGCAAGGATATCACTTGGGAACTGATCACTCGAGGCTATTAGTGAGAACGCAAACATCATACTAGAAGATATATCCAAAGATAACAAATGCATCGACTTCAAGTCTACTCTCTCAGGATTTCGAGACATCCTCCGAACACTAATGTTAATGTAAAAATGATTAAATTGTGCCCACCCTAATCATTCTCCTAAAAGTTCCCCGAAAAATTCATACAATCAGTAAGCAGCCATAAAACTAAGGAAATGAGTGAAACCAATGGGGAGAAACATACCTGATGCGACAACGCCCGGCTTTCATTCTTGCTTTTCAAGGAACTGACAATGCTAGAAATTGGATGATCCGCATAGATTGCCCCAACATCCGGCTTGCTTTGATTCTCAAGTTCTTCATCAAGTTTCTTCAGCAACCGCAGTGATTCAATAAGACTGTCGGGCTGAAATTTTTCGACGCATCACATGAGCGGAACGGGGTTCACGAGTTTCACATTTATTGTCATTTATACTTTAGCTACTGTTCATTGGTAAGTAACGTGACTGCGACTACAAAACCAGTCGAAAATCGTGCAACAAGGGTTACAAGAGCAATTTCCTCTCTAATGGGCGCCACCTTACTAAAACAGATACTTCCTTTTGTATTCCTTTTTTATTCAGTAAGAACTGGCGAATCCTTTCCATGAGAAGCCGCATGCTTTGGACTTATCTAGTGAGCAAATAGGCCAGTAATTTATCTGATATCTCAATCCACCCACCATGTGTATATCCTAACCATGACGCATCACAAGCTCGTGAGATTAATTCACAACAACCTGGCTCCTATTTCGCAAGGAATTCAGCATCAGTGAACAGCGATAATCGGCGGGTCCTACAATATCCTTCAGTGGTATTTTGGTCTTTTCGATTTGGCATCCAGCATCTTCAAAACTAAATTGGTTTCATCTCGCACTTCAAGAGACTTTCGAATTTCTAGCTCATTATCCATTGGAAACCTCCCTTAATTATCACTCCAAGACACGAAACACTTTGGGAAGAATCAAGATTCAGGCGGGGGCATGATTTTATATGAAGCGTGCCCTAGATCCAAGTGTAGTCTTACCCGATTTACGTCAGAATGAACGAAGACCACTTTGCTCCGGATCACGGGTTCTTAGATTGAGGTGATCCGAATTTTCTAGTATTGAGCAGGAATAATAATATTCCTTGCTTTGCTACGCAATTAATTCATGCCACATTTGTGGAGAAACTTGGAGTTTTCAGATATTACTCAAGTTTATCTGCACCATGGTGAATGAAATATCGATAATAATCTGCCACCGGACTAGAGACAAGGACTCCCGCCGCAAAATTTTAATGGGAATATAAGTCACTTTGAGGTCACTTTCAGATATGATTGATTTCGTCTATGAAAATTATGCTCCTGGCATAGTCTATTTATTTAGTATGATATATATACACATATGTATGTATATAATGCCTCATCAGAATGATTTGTAGCGTAAGGAGTGTGCATGGAAGCTGTTCGTCGGACAGCCTACAGAAGAACCACAACTGTGATTCCTTGATAATTCTTTGTTAGTTGGGCTGGGCCAACGTTAGGAACCAGGGCAGAATGCCACCAGAACATACATACTTATACACAGGAAGTGTAAGGAGTATCTGGATGGGTGAGCAAAATTTAGCCGCATCTAATGAAACTGATAAAGCTTGTAGAACAACCTAGACAGAACATATCATGAGCCCTGATAAAATTCGGCTTCTTTTGTTTAACATTACTCTATTTTGTGCTATTTTAGTGATCTCCAAACGAGAAGACTTCACCTCCGAAGTGATCAACGATAAACATAAATCCAGCGGCTCTCAATTACCAAGATCCTGATCCTGTAGGTTCCTAAAATTGCGTAAGCCTCCAGTCTTAGTACTCAACGAAGGCGGCTCAGCGCAACACACCACGGCCCAATGAACTGGAAATTCTTTTTATCTTGTGCGCAAATTGCTGACTGAGCAGTGCGTGGAAGATTCCCTGAAGAGACGGCAAATGACTGGAATCGACCAGACAAGATCATTTCTCCGGAATTAGAATCTCTAGTGCTACTAACGGAAAGGTGGATCTCACTTGCCAATACTTAGTTAAACATATCAAAATAACCAACCAGGTAACGGCTGTAAGATTTTCATAAGTACACTGTACACGGTTCCCCTATAGTGGGATGTGCTGTGGATATAAAGATGCGGCTGCAATGAGGCCACCGCTTGGACATCTTTTGTGGGTATTTTCTTGGCCAAACTCGAACGTGGTGAATCACCCAGCACCGTCACGAACTTAAGGGGGCACCCAAGATATATTGTTTGATACACTCACGTTTTGCGAATTAGCAAGAAACATTCCTAATTACCTTGAAACCTTTAACAACGACAATCCAGTGATGAAATTTACTGGATTACTTCGATGCTTCTCGATATGGGATCGCATCATACGGATAATAACCTGCCCAAGAGGATGTCTTGTAAGTGTACCTGGATGAGGCAGTACTCAGTTTTTGTTACGCTTTGTCACGAAAGAATTCTAATGGGCTATCTGGTCCATAAAACAAGAAAGATCTGCAGCCGAGGGATATCTAATTGATAGTTGGAACAAACACGGGATGTGTTGTGGAAAAACGGTTATTCAAAACTCTATAGTCGTCATCATATGAATGAAGAAGCAGTTGGTCGAGACGAAAAGAAAAAGCAAACTCACGTTGAAATTTTTGACAGCCTCCTCGGTAGTTGAAGAGGACTGTGAATGTGAAATGCCTTTTCCCTGGGTTTGGTCATACGGAGCTATAAGTTCGTCATGCTGAAGCTCACCTAGGAACTTACCTAGATTGCTAATCAATTGCTGAACGAATTTCGGATCGAACAACTTGTAATGAGACCAATAGTTAAATAATTTGACGAGCTTTGGGATCATATGACCAGGTCTACGTAATTGTGAACATAAACGGGATGAAAATGGCACCTTAAATGACCAACAGCCTCAGCCACAAACGGTTTGAGAACGTCCTTGAATTCAGGTACTCCATACTTGGAACACTTGGTGAGAATCTCATTGGCGACATAGAGTAGTGCCAACTGGGATGCTGGATCAGCGACTAGAACAGTAAAAAGATGAAAAATAACCACAACTAAGCGAATGACGACAAATTCGTCTAATTCATGAAATAGTGCAACAGTGAAATATTTTTCCAATTGGCCAATCCTTCCACAAATATACGCACCATTCTCAAAGCTAGGTAACGACCGTACTAGTTGTAAATCTAGGTAGAGCAACCCATGGCTCAATCGAAAGATACTTATGGATCAATAATTGTTTATATTAAACAGTGATGGAAAATTCACTCGTAGGTTTTCATTCTAGAAATTCGCATAGCGAATCCGGAAGGCGTGGGCAGCTTTCCTCTTGCCAGCCATATGATAAGGCGACTAAGACAATCGACCTTGAGTTTTGCAATTATTTTTTATGACACCTGAACCATGACTCCAGTGGAAGGGCCGTACTAAGGACCACTACATGAGGGAGGTGGAATCCGCAACCATGACCATAAAAATTGGAGTGGCACAGAAGCACGTAAGGTCCCAACGGGTCACGTGCGACAAGCCGGGGGACAGGGTGTTGCCACTTACCACCAAAGTAACTGGTAGATCTGGGATCCGAACCTCTGACTCTTATGAGGTTTCGGTACAATTCAGTTCAGTTTGGACAACCATTAACCTTGCATCAAGGTATCTCAGAGCACCATCTGCTCAAACAGATAAAAGAATGGGAAATAATGAAAGATCGACTGCAGAATAATAACTTGAAGAACTATGCAGAAGAATAAAGATTTCGTATGCAAGAACGCTACTGGCTGCGGAACTCAGCCATATCACCTATTTTCTCCAACCCTTGCTTAGGGGGATCTCGGGGATCCCAACCTACTCTAATGAGTTAGTAGACAATTAATTCAGTTGACTACCACCGGTCGAATGCAATGCAAATTCATCGTTTCACAATCACTTCCACAATGATAAACATTCAAAAACTCGATCTTAGTAATTGCTCGGTTCTCGAAGGTCATTTCCCGAATCGCCCTTTGCGCCATGTACAGCGTCATAGCAAACTTACCCCAATCCGTCTGGATTCTGTCGGAGTCCAGAGTTTTCAAAGTTACTCAAAAAGCTCTGGAAGTCTCAAACCAAAAAGGGATCGGGTTACTGTAAGGTTCTTCTGGTAATCGTTGCAAGCTGTCCGACGCTTACTTTGCTTGCTTCAGGGGGACGGCCGCGGACAAGAAGCAGCAGCGCCGAGAACGTGCTCAGTTCCCGCTTATCAAGCGCTCTTCATAAAATGCCACAAAAGTCCTCTGCTTGCAGTGCGACGTGTTCGAAATATCCTGTCACCAAATGGAGGTTGCACACTTTTGCAGAACCATAACAACCAAATTTCTTGGTCACTAGCTCTACTGGAAGATCAGCGAGTTTTAAGTCTTCGACTTGAAATGATCAACAGCTGAGCGAACCGAAATTAAAATAACTAACGGTTTCGTACAATTTCTTTTCACTCTGCGTCCCAGTTAAGCATGACGACTAACCTCATCAACATGAAAGTTCAGCTTTAAAAAGCAGGGCGACTACTATGAATCGTGTCCAAAAACAAGACTGCATCTTGACGTGGTGTGACAGCTTGCGTGCCTCCATGACCACACGAGCTATACAAGATGGCTCATCTCAGGCAGAAGATCCAATCACCCCTCGAAGGTCAATGGATAAAAGCCTGACGAAGTAGTTTCCTGGTCCTCCCAGTCGTGTTTTGCTGTGCATTGCCAGCCCGGTCAAAAAAATGATTGGAAGA
>LUCM01002446.1:46358-59023 GCA_008360955.1 Fasciolopsis buskii | reverse complement strand
TGATCATATCGCAATAACCTGCCGTTGGCGCGGTTCTGTTCAGACCTGTAGATCGTACTGGTCCACATACGTCGAGGCGGACCATGCGTTAGTTTTAATGCGATTTTTACTGCAGCTCAACGGTCATCTACGCAGACCACAAACCCGATTGGCTGTCGAACGTCTGTCTGATTCAGCTGTACGCAACTGCGAACAGAAACTATCTAACGAACCAAGAACCTCGATGAGTAGCAATTTAGATGAGCGCTGGGATCAAATCAAGCAGGCGATGCATTTGACAGGTGATTTTGCCTGTGGTCCTAGATCTGTCGTTCATCAAAGACACTGGATCTCGCAAGGGTCGCTGGGGCTAATGGAACAAAAACGCCAGCTGCCTAACTGTAAGTTGTAGCGTCAGTTGATGATAAACCTGAAAAATGACCGTGGAAACTGGTGGGTTATAGGTAGCAGGAGAGTTTGGAGGAAGCGCCGCTTCAGGTAAGAGTCAAAGACTGTTTAATGCTTTAAACGCGACATCCGGTTGTGGGGGGGCGCGAACTATACGGTGAGCGAAGTCGTGTGCGATAGGAATGAAGAGCCCATCCATGGTAAACAACAAAGGCTGGACCGTTGGGCAGAGCACTTCAAGGATCATTTTAGCCGGTTGCACGCTAATGTATTTAGGCCGAAGACGACAAATGCGAATCCTTAAAAAGTGTCTCTTGACTCTCCTACGGAATTGGAAGTCGAGTCGAATATTCGACTGCTGAAAAGGGGAAAAGCAGCCGGTCCTGACGACCTTCTTCCAGTTCTTTTCAAATTGGGTTGAGGAGCTCTGATGAAATCACTTACTTCCTGCTATCTGACTCAGATTATCCGTCGAGTTAGAGCGCCATGCCATTGTGCGACACGAGCCGTGTGGGGAATTTGTGTTAGACACAAATAAATTGTTGTCCGCACGGAAGAGGAGAAGCCTTTCCCCGTTATCTGTTCGCTGAGCAGGCAAGGCACAGCGCCCACCTAAACAGAATTTTGATGCACTAAGTTTTCCAATTTTTGCATTGAAATCACGTGCCACCAGCACCACCACAACGTCCGAGCCCATGCTCTTGCAAACAAGAGTGACGTGCTCGTTATAAAACTCGTCTTTCTCCGCGTCAGTACTGCAGTCTGTTGGGGCGTACGCCCAGATGATAAATAAACTGCGCTTAACACAACTATCCTTCCGAACGCCGACTGATCCCTGCAGTCTTGCGGCGCACAAACGACTAATAACTAGGACCCAGTCTAAAACAGCCGTTTCAACCTTCTCACTCGAGACCATTCCTACACGACATTGACTGGCAGCTTGAGCTGCTTCGTCTTCTGAGGTGTGCAGGAAATATCCTGACCAGAAATTGGATGTGGTTAGTTGAATTACTTTAGTCTATTCCACTCTGGAGTAGTTTATTTAAATTCATTTCTCTCAAGATGACTGTGCTGTAATCCAGCGACTAGTTTTTGCTTGTGAGTTTCGTATATTTAGTAGTGTTACAGTTTTCTCATGTTTTGCAGGTCACCTTTTACGTGTTCACTGTTTTGGGTTTTTGCAATAACCAAAATTGTAAAGAAATAAAGTATGCAGTTCATACTCACGAGCCTGTTCTGTAATGTGCGTAGCGCCACTCCTGCGCACATTGTCTGGTATCGGCTATTAGGACGACCGTCGAAGTCCGAATTGAAGCTCAAGTTATTAAATTAGCCTTCGCGTAAACATTCTCTCAGCTCTGTCTTTCGAGTGAATTATGGCACGTCCAATTGCATCCTTATCTAAATCGACGCGATTTCGGTATGGGTTATTCATGTTGAGAAAATACGTGGCTTAGTGACGGTCGTCAGCTCTGGTACACCACCCGAAAATAATCAGTCGTTTGAAGACACATTGGGTAGATGCAGCATGTTCTCGATGAAAAGACGCAACACGAATAAGAAACTGCGAGAAACAGTTGGGAAACGAAGGGAAAACCTGTGAATGAGGACGGAACAAGGACTGAGGATGTAAGAATCTTCTGTCTTTTGCTACCTTTAATAATGAAATAACAAGGTACATCATTTTTCAGGAAGGGGTCCGAGGCCAACAGGGGGCTGCGAAGTGGGGAAGTTGGTCGGCGGTGGGAGAATCCGAACCCGCGACCTTCACCTCCAAACTCGACGACTTTATCCGCGTGGCCATCGCTGGCAAACACGAAATAAAAGCCACTCATAAACGAATAGTATATCGATGATTCCATATGCGGCTAAGCCACTGACTAGCGCACTTGACCAAATCACCGTCGACCGCATTCCAGAAGCCAATCCACTTTGCTTGACCAAGTTTTTTGCGGAAAGTTGATCTATTGGCCCATAATACGCTGTTTTTTCCCTTGCTTTTACAGTATTTTTACAATAAAGAGAGTAGGATCCACAATCATAAAACCAGACAAAGATCCAAATATATTACTGTGCTAGTTGAAGGTTTATGATTTTCCAATGGTCTTTTTCTCAGTGTAGCTTGGCGTTTGTTCTCATTCTGATGTGGAGATCGAGCGTTCTCCATGCAATTTGTAAATGTCGCAAGTTTGCATCGTATAAGCCATTCATTTCCAATTTTTCTTTTAGCCGAATCGGTGACCATTTTTTATTCCATGCTCAGATTTCGTTTTCCCAAGGGTTGAATGGTTTGGAATACTCTGTTTTTAGGGGTTTGACGGTATTTTATCGTTCTTGTTTAACGAGAATAGGAGGTTCCATGTTTAGATCGCATTTTTAGCGATGCGCTTCCCTTGTTAGCAATTAGTCATCAAATACACAGTTCTTCTCGTTCCAATGATGCAGTTCTTTATTCTGCTTGGTAGCGGTGTATATATTGGTGAGCAGATTGGTGGAGATTAGTTCTAGCATCGCATGCCCATCAAATAATTGTGTGAAGGGGACATCATTTTGCAACAATCTTTTCATTGCCTTCGGAAGTATAATTAAGCGTGCACTTGTGACCCCACTATGTTTATAACTTGAGTTGGATTCGACCAAAACTTTCTTGATCAGAGAATTTCAGTGCCACTTGGAGAAGGGAATTCCATTTCCGAACAAGAGTATCCACATTGCCTACCTGAGCAGGCGCATTCGCCTGTGTGGCCGCGGGTGCAAGAGTTCCAGTGCAACTTACTTAGCCCTCAGCTTTCGAATTTTATTCAACTGTACAATTAAGGGCGTTGGCATCCTTTCGTTTTCCATTATTTTGAATTTGTTTACTTGTCTTCCTCCGCTTTTGATTTCTCTCCGTTCGTATAACGTGGCCGATACTCAAGTGATCTGTAATCGGTAATGACTAATTCGGTGGCATTATGTCCAAATAGTGACGCTACAGGCCAGCAGGTAGTTTTTCATTTGCACCACACCCAGATTCTTGTACCATTTGAAAGTTGGTTCTGTGGTACAACCGTCGGATCACTTTTGCTTTCTTCTCTGCACCTTTTGTCTTCTAACCTTAACCCATTCACGTTTCCTGCCTTCCTTTCCCTCCAAGGTACGCAATGAAGTGTTTGGATAAGAAACGAATCAAAATGAAAGGTGGCGAAACGCTAGCGCTAAACGAGCGGATCATGCTTTCGTTGGTTAGCACTGGAGTAAGTTTGACTGTCTTGCCTGTTTTCTTGTGGATTGCTCGACTCACCGGCTGCAGCAGGATAGGTTTGAATAAACACGGATGAATTCCATTTGCTGTTTTGTTTAACATATGCCGTTTATCAACATAACCAAAGCCTCGCACTTCCTTTCATCGGCGACTTATCGTTGTCAGTCCGGATGTTGTTTACATTCAGCTGACATTTAGTCATTGTGCGCCGATGCCGTTAAATGGTGATCCAGACCCGATTAGTGGGTCCAGATCAATATTAGAACTCAGAGTAAATCCGAAGCTCAAGTTCGCCGGGCGCTTTAACGGTAGGTGGTTAGTGGCTGTTACTACTTCTGTCCTGTTGAGATCTTGCACGGCTTCGTACCATTAGGTTTTTGGTTTATTGTTGCTGATTGCCCCCACTAGCTGACTGGGAGGATGTGCGTTCAGTTGCACTCGAAGCTTCCGTTATTGAGCATACTTTGTTTCCGTCTTTGTGACTTTCAGTTTCCGAAGGTACAAGAAGTTATATGAATATTGGATATACGAAATCATTAATCCTGTGGTATCAACACTCACGTCATTAGTGAAAAAACGTTGGGACACTGTACAACCATCTACTCCTTGTTAGAAGTCGTCAGCATTTCATAACCACAACGCCCTACATGGGACGCGACCCCAGGAAAAACGATTGAGTCCGAGCCTCCAGCTATTACACTACATTGTTCCCATGGCTTCTTAGTCTTACGTCGAGCGTTGATGCAACATGTTTAGTAATTCCGTTTAATATCATCTGCTTCCAGTCGCTCCAGGTGCGACAATCCCATTCAGTCCCCTTAAGGATGTTCTTTCCTGCACTTCAGCCTGCTATAGTTTCACTTTATTCCTTTTCCGATATTTTCACCTGAGTTTATCTTTGAGATGAGGTACACCATCATCAACATTGTTCGGCGATAAACAGCAAGGCAAGCCTCATTTACCGCCGCCTCTTCCCGAGAATTACGCTTCTATAGGGAGAGTGACTATCCAAGGGGAACGCGGAGTTGATCAATACACTCGCGGAAAGCAAAGAATGCCGCAGAAGCTAACTCACGGAACATAATCTAACTTACTTCATCATTCCGATTCGACAGAAAATGACAACGCAATTGCCACTGTTCGCGATTCACTTCCATATCCTTCAGTGTCTCCAGCCAGCTAGTTGACGGGTATTTCGAACCCCAAACACGAATGCGTAAGATATCTACTTCACCTAATTTTGATGTGCAGTTTTCTACTCCACATTATCACGTCATCTACTGGACTGCAGTTATGTAAGAGCACTTTACACCTTGAAGATGCAACGCACATGCCGAAGCGAGCTACACACCCCGAGAGTCTGTCTAGTGCACGTTGTGTACGGTCCGCAGCTTGGGACAGGCACACGACGTTATCTGCGTGATTCAGATCACAGTTTCTCTCCGGTTTCCAGATTGACCTCTATATTGTAGAAACGTCCTGAAGCGTCCTTCCTTACGTTGTCCATGTCGAAGTTAAAGAAGAAAGGAAAACCTAGTCATATGATGTTCTAACCTTTTGAACTTATCGGCGTCGGAGTCAAGTGTAAGATGGAAGATAATGGTTCATCTGTTTATGAAGGAGAAAATGAGTAATTCTGGTGGCATTACCTTTTTTACCTGAGTTGTTGACGGGCTCCCGTCTAGCGCATTACCACATCTGAGGTTATGAATTTATATGTGGGATTTTACCACTTCTAACGGGTTTTTTCCGGTAATCCATTCTCCAAGTCATTGGTTCGAACAATGAAAGTGTCGATTTGCAAATTTTTATAATGTAAGCACATCGGTTTGTATCAGGTGCTTTCTGTGACGATGGGTAGTGGTGTGTATTACTTTATGGGATCTTAGTTTCATGATTAATCTTCTCTAACTTAATCGAGTCTTCTGTGTTATCCTTAGCATTGGTTTCTTCTAATCGTTTTTCATTAAGCGGGTCCACTAATTGATGTACTTTTTTAGCATCGTGGTTGCATTTAGTTCGTCGATTCTGTTGTTAGGCTCCTTGTTTCTACACACCGCATTTTACCTTGTTCCATTCTGTTTAACGTCTTATTCACACCGCATTCGGAGCTTCAAATTGAGGCCTTCGCAAATGGAATCTCCACAGTCCCTCTTCCTCGGTACACGAACACACGCACGCTCACGTGTACTCGCCTTCCGTTTATTAATTATTGGTGTTTTCTGTTGCAGTCGGCCTCAACATGTGTACTTTTTCTGTGGTTGCATTCATGCAGTTAGCAGTCGGATAAGCTCACAGAATGGGTATCAATCAGTTGTGATCCCTTGGAGTTCCTGCAATCATTCTTTTTGGTTGTCTGTGAAACGTGCGTCTATTAGCGACTTTCAGGCTAACAGTAGTTTTTGGAAAAAAAGGTTAATATTGCCCCGAAATCGTCTATGTTGCACTGATTTCGATAAGAAAACAGCATTGCCTTTCGGCCTCAAAATGGATCTTTGGGTCCTTTTTTCGTTTGCGGTCGATAATAGGTGTAAGAGATTACTGAATTCGTTTTTGTGATGTTGCAAATCTACGGTATGCATGCATCTGGTAGATATGAGCTGCAAATTACTTCTCTTGATTTCGTCAGCTGCCTGATGGTGTGCACTATTCGACGGTTCTGAAGTAAACACCTTTTGACGTAAGGAGTGTATCGAAAAATCGATGCGCCATGTATTGGTTTTTATTGTGAATGATATAGTGTTATTAACAGAGCGTTGTTAGTGGACATAATGCGCCAACGTTTCTACTATCGTGGGTAGTCTTTCTTAAGGCCAAATTGTAAAACTTGCTTTGAGAAAGACCACCCACGGTAGTCGAAAACGTTGGCGCATTACCTGTACCAACAGCGCTGTCATTAGCACTACATCATTCACAGTAAAAGCAGACCTTTGCTCTGAATTCGAAAATTTGTATTAATTGGTTGATTCTAGGCCATTTTTATTCGCGTAGTCTTTTGCATTTCTTATTATTTTTTTAAATCATACACTTCCGAGGGGCATTTCATTCTAAATTCATCGATGCATACATTTTAACTGTGACCTTCCTTTGTTTTCTAGAAGTATGCTTTTTTGTCCAATTTATTAACGTTCATCGTCTGTTGCGTTATCTGATCAGTCGCTGCTAAATAAACTAAGGAACTCGTGATTGAAATTCAGTTCAAGTTTTTCGGCTTTGTGTGATCTTTTTAGTTACTGTTTATGCATAAATTTCTTAATGATTTTAACCTGTCTGCACATCAGTGTTCTGGTCACCTGTGATGGTGGTTTCGACCCTTATAGTCAGATGTTTGAACCCCTCATCCAATGGCGTCTTCCATACTCCTTTACCGTTTTTCGGTAACGGTGATTTGGTTGAATTGAACAGATTTTCCGACGAAAAGTAAGGATGATGAACCCAAAGCAATTCTCTAACGTTTTGTCGTACGAAATTTGTGACTATCACTGTGACAGCTTTTCTTGTCCAATTTCTGCGGTGAAATCTTGTGATTGTTTCACACGAGGAAGCGGACACTACTCATAATTTATCCATTCCTCTTTCTTTCACGTCAGGATGGATGTCCGTTTATTGTGTGCATGACGTACGCGTTTCAGACACCAGAAAAATTATGTTTTATTTTGGATCTGATGAATGGGGGCGATTTGCATTACCATCTGACACAACACAATATCTTCTCCGAATCGGAGGTTCGATTCTACGCTGCCGAAGTAATTTTGGGTTTGGAGCACATGCATAATCGATACGTGGTCTATAGAGATTTGAAGGTAAGTATTTCAGTCTGTCCATCACCAAAATTGGGTAAAATGTTCTTGAGAAAAAACTGGAAACAACCGAAGTATTTAATTGTATGACACTTCCTGGTCGCAAGTGCTGGTAGATTCGCTTTCATATGCATATCCATGTTTTTGTTGATCCTGTGGGAACCATTCATGCTGGTGGTCTTTTCAGATGTACTGTCTATCGCTTATAATGATTGACAATCGTGTATTGGAATAACAGTGATCCGTTGACTACTCCAGGCTTTTTGGCGGAGTGTTAAGTAGATTTTGTTGGATGGTAGTTATTCGGACGTTTACTTACCGGCAAATTTTAGATCTCTCACAATGGTTGTTTTTTTTGACGAATCAGTATGTTATATGTAAACTGCTGCAAATTTTTTGTAAATGATACTCGTGGACTCCTGAGACGTAAGATGACCAATAGCTTGAGAAGCGACCACGAGCGGTGGTGGATAGAGGAATCTAGGGAGGCGGAAAAGACTCCAGCTATCGGCGCTAGTGGCAACCTTCATCGACTAGTTAGGAGTGCGGGCCCACCAAAGTTGTGCGTAAGCAAAGTGACTAAAGAATCCGATGACACACGGAGCCACTCAGGAGCGTTAGCTGCAGCGTTGGGCAGAATACTTTAGGGAGCAGTTCAGATAATCCGTTACCACAGTGGACTTACCAGTCATGCCGGTAACTGAGACAGTCCATTAGATGCGTAAGCAACACATTCAAGCTGCACACGGAAATTATTCTCCACGGGTTATCTAATACTCAGAGAAAGTATATGCGTCAGAAACAGGCCGGTTTCCGACCCGATCAGAGATGCATTGACCTAATCTTCACTCTGTAGCATATCTTGGAACGTAGTCATGCGTTCTGCAGACCCGCATTTGGTGTCTTTTTTATCTTGAAGTAACGTTTGATTCAGTCAATCGTGCAGTTCTGTAGCACTGCCTGTAATTGAAAGGTGTATCAGAGAAATCCATTTCTCTTGTCCAGTCTCGGTATCCGCACAGCCGAAACCGAGTTCGTGCTTACGATGGTCAGTCACCCGAGTTCACTTCGAGAAGTGATGTTTCGTCTGGGTTTACCCCCTTCTCATTTTCTCTCCAATTTTCTCATCAGACGGTGTGATAATAGCGGCAGTGATATTTGCTCAGAGAATAATCTGTATGAGCTAGAATATGCAAGCGACGTTGTACTACTTAGTTGCAAGTACTTCTCAATCGATTGGATGACAGAATGTGTATGTTTGGGATGCATGTTCGAAGTGTAGATTCCTATTGCGCGACTAGGTTACCTCAAAATCAAGCCTTATTCTTGCAGGGGAACAACTGGGTGAGGTGGGTAAATTTAGTTACTTGAGTCGTATATGGAAAGAAGTATCTTCGTGCATACAGAAGTCTCCGTTTTCACTCACCAATTGGAGGCATCTGTAGTGTCTGCCTGACATCCGGTTACCGGTGAAAGGCCGACTTTACAGAACAGCAATGAGGGTGTTGTTGGCATGAGGCCGTTAAGAGCAAATCTCTAAATACTTTTGGAGTTTGAATATCGTTGTCGTCGTAGTATTGAAAGAATTTTGTGAGGAACTCAGTGGTTATCCGCAAGGTGTGTGGTATTGTGGTTGTTCTTAGAATAGGTTAAAGTGGTTGGAACATGTTTTTGCGCATGCCCACAGGACGACTTCCTGACTCGTTTTGCGCTGTTCTTTGAGGTAGTTAATAATTAGGACTGGTTAATGGATAACATGGCAAAAATATAAAACCCCTAACCGGGGTACTTGTCCGTGTAGGCGCATTTAGACTACTGGGTTAGGGTCCAGGCGATCCCTTCAAGTGATGGTTAGAAACGGTATTTAGTTCGACTCAGGGCCGCAGTCAGTATTCGGGGTCTTTCCTCTTCTGGATAATTGTCCATCTTATTATTTTTCACTCACTCTCTTTTTCTGTTTGAGTAGATTGTGTTGCGGGATAGGAGTCACAACCAGAGCACGGTTGTGCAAGGTAAATGGTTGTTCATATTGAGCCGAACTGAAGTCAGTCCTTTGATACTAATAAAAGCCGATTAGTGTGAGATCGGGAGGTAGAAATTTGAGGTCTTTTTAAAAGCCAATTAAGGTAACAGAGGAGCACAAATGGAGAACTGGGCGAACACACCAGTGAGCACATTGGAAGACAATCGCCGTGGTTTTCTAACACAGGAATGAATTTGTCAGGACAATTAAAGGTTACTGCTCCTAGTGACTCTCAAATACTGAATGCAGTCAAGTCTGGAGGGAGCTTTTCGTCAGAAATGATGATCGAGATGAGGTAAAGATGCATCCCGAGCACTTAGATGGATTCAACTGAAGACAAGCATTAATGGGAAAAAGTTTAGTACCGGACAAATTTCTAAATCTGTTGAAATCAACATCATCGCAAATGGACTGGAACAAGAAGTGAACCGTGAGCGGAGACGCATCACGACCTCGTTAGGAAGAACATAGCGAGATTAATTCACAACTCTCCGTGCTTTTTTTTTGCTGAGAATCCAGCATCAGTGAACAGTGGTTATCAACGGGCCCGCCACCATCCCTCACCAATATTTTGTTCATTTCAATGAGGCATCCGACGCCCCCAAGGTGAAATTGCTTTTACTTCATACTTCAAGAAGCCTTGGCATTTTCAAGTCATTCACTGTTTAGGAAACCTCTTTTAATTATGATTCCAAAACACGAGACATGCTGAAACGAATCAAGATTCAGGTCGGGGTGTGATTTTATGAGGCACAATTTCCACCCAAGTCTACATTTGCCTGATTTACGTCAGACCGAAAGAACACCACTCTACTCAGGAAAACGTGTTTACTAAATTCTGGTAGAGTAAAATGCGGAAAACACGGAAGCACGACCACCTTTTTATATTGAATACTTTCTTAGAATGAAAAGAATACCTCTGTTACTACAACGACAGACTTCCCCGTACCCGGAGTGTATCCTCTTTTGGTCCGTTTGTAAAGATTTTCTAAATCTATAAAAGTTTGGACGGAAGTAAGGAAGCGGAATAACTGTCGGAGAATTTCCTTCTAGAAATGTCTACTTTGAGAGTGTTTTCCTTGTCGACATATGGAACTTATTCATAAACAAAATTACCATGTTCTTAGACTGAAGTAATCCAAATTTTCTGATATTACGCGGGATAATTATATTCCCTACTTTATTGTGCAAATAATTCACGCCACATATCTGGTGAAACTTGGAGCGTTCAAATATTGTTCAAGTCTATTCGGACGATGGTGCACGGAGCACGGGCAATAATCCGCAGCACGACTAGAGAAAAGAACTGTCGTGAAATGTTAGTGTTGATATAAGTAACCGTAGTAACTGTCAGAAATGATTGATTTCACTCGTGAAAGTTATGCTCCTGGTATAATTTATTTGTTGATGAAACGATTGGTAGTCTTATTCAGTTTAAAACTTTGAAATCAATTCAGTGTTTGCTACATTTCGCTACCAAAAGATTTACTGTTTCTCGCTCACTGCTCCTCTGTCGCGAAAATGTCAATGATTAGCGCAGTGCGCCCAACCGACCTTGACACAAGGTCAACTTTGACTTAGTTCACGATCTTCCCTAAACGAAAGTTTTTCTCTTCGTGATCAACCATAATCACTAGACCCAAATTAACGAATGATTATCTTCAGCCTTTAAATACACGTTTGATCGTGAGTAAAGTGTTTGATGAAATAAGTGCGTTTGCTGGACAAGCGAGTTTATTATCATTTAGGGAGGCGTACTAGGATAAATCCTAAGACCGCTCCAAAAACGTTTGTAAAAATTCATGCTCCAAGACGGTTACATTTTCACCTTCAAACGCACTTACCTAGACATCTAAGGTCACCCATATTTGACTGTCCTAATTAGTCTACAAATTGATCTAATAAAAAGAACCTGGAAATAACTTCATGGTATTTGTTGATATTTCTTTACACTTAGCAAGTATGAGAGCATTAGATATCAACGTTGAAACTTTTTGAATGCATTACAATCGGCGACACTTGCATATTTTTATGGCTTGGTTGGTGCGTAACTGCAAACAAAGTAATCAAATACAACACCCATCTACTGTTATTCGAGGTATCTCTTCTGACTGGCGTTGATCAGGCGGATAAGGTCGAGTGGTTTGGACGTGTCACGGATGCGAAATTTCTCAGGGCCGGTCAACTTTCCCAATTGAAAACTCTGTTGATCGTGGCCCCCTTCCTAAAAATGGTGTATACTGTTATTCTATTAGCAAAAGAAGTAAAAAGTTTAAAAAACAGCGTTTTTATTTCCAGTCTATCACTTATCAAAAACCTAAGATTAGTATTTAACTTACACTCTGGGGTCTAAAGGAAAAGAATTTGTTGGATTGCACTGCAATTTCGATGTTTAGTGTTGTTTCTATCACGCTTTCATGTTCCCGAATTGTATTTACTTGTATTTGCTCAGCTTATTTTCCTTCTTCCAGTGATGATGAACGAACTATTTTTCTGAGATGTAGGCTTATATGCTTACCGAAGTTGTTCCCGACAGGAAAGCCCCCAGCTCATTCGTGTTGGGGGGGGGTTCCGGCCCATTGCCTCATAAATTAGGGATGCCAAAATTGTTCGACATGTTTATTTCCGCCAAATACTTTTTAAAAAAGTTATTTTCCCTCTTAACTAGATTCATGTGGCCGACATTTTGTTCTTGGATATTGCTGTTCTTGTTTAGTTGGTTCCCATAATTTTGCATTAAATCGCAAGGTCACCAACTTTCTGGAATCATCATCACCGTCGACCAGCGTTGAACAGCATGGCTAGCCTCACTGACCGCTGCCTTTTCCCCAAGGTTACATATGTCTATAAAAAAGTGAATATCCAAGTGGAACATAGAGTGGACCTACTCAAGTGCGAAAAAGATAACACAGTGCTGTTGCCAACACACGGACCGCAGTCTAACTGCACAAAGGCACTTCCTCAATCATTCTGATTCGATAGAAAATGACAACATGATCGCAACTAGCCGCGATTCTCCTCCATATCCTTCAATTTCTCCAGCCAGCTAGTTGACGGGTCTTTCAAATCCCAACCACGAAGACGTGAGACAACTATTTCACTTAATTTTGCTGTGCAGTTTCTCACTCCACATTTTCACGTCATCTACTGACCTCCACAAAGCTTGTTCCACTCCATGGGAGGAAATGAAATAATAGTGCACGGTATGGCA
>LUCM01002446.1:5955-44486 GCA_008360955.1 Fasciolopsis buskii | reverse complement strand
TGTTTCACTCTCGCAGCAGAAATCATTCGAAAGTGATTCCAATGTCAGAGCCAAACACGCCTGTTGGTCAGCCTGCAATAAAGTGCGCACATTGAGGGAACTGAGATGCAGAGGTTGAGGCGTCTTGAGAAAATGTGGACTAGTGGGTTGAAAACCACTTATTATATTATTTGACAATGAACCGTTGTAGCTAACGGGTGTGTTCTTAGTGGGGATATTATGGGTAGACAGTGCGGACTTGAAGATTATGTTAGAGGCGGAAGAGACAGGTTGAATAAAAGAGAGGGGGAACCTGCGCGGACGCATACTTATCACTACCCACCCCACCTGCGCTCGATGCCATTGGTACTGCGGTCCTGATTCTGCTGCTCGATGACCGACCTAGTATGAAATTCTTTGAGGACGTGTAACTTGTGGATTGATGAGTAAGTATTGCTAAGGAGTCCAGTCACTAAGCGGAAGAACGACAAGGGTTTTCAGCCAAAGCCTTTGGTCAGCTTCTGACAAGAAGCTGACCACAAGGCAGTGGAGTATAGCTGAGTGGGAGCCCATCTACTTGGATCAATTGTTCTTCCATTCGTTTTTCCGACTGAGCTGCTAACTCGGACCAACCCCCGACCTGGAAGACCAGGAGACTTTTTCGTCAGGCCTCTTACCCATTGACCCTCCAGGCATGATTGGATCTTCGGTTTGAGATTTGCCATAATGTATAGCTCCTTGGGTCATGGAAGAACGCAAGCCGTCACACCACATCAAGATACAGTCTTGTTTTGACGGACCTTCCTGGTGGCTTACATTGTCTTCGATTGGATTCCTTGTAAAAAGTGACGCGTTTTTCTGCAACTGGTTGTTGCATCGACTGTCGTCATTGAACTGTTGTCACTTGTTCCGGTGTTCTCAGTTGCTTTATTGGAAAACCTAGATTAGTATTTTAGGCCTTCGTCGAAGTGCATCGACCAATAGCAGAGTCTTTAATGGGATTTAATGGCAAACGTTTACTTGTGTCCAGTTAGTTCTCTGCATTTAGTTGATACAATCCAAACTTTTTCAGCCTGGTCAACCGTCAAATGCTGTAAATATAGCCTCAGTAGACCTGCGGCTGTTCTGTCTGCGCTGTGCTGTGATATGAACTGGCTTCTTGATTGTTTGTTACGCGGCGTCTGGTGTTGACATTGTTTCGTATGTTTTTTATTAGTTATATCAGTCTGACGACAACACTGGGAACCATGGTGACATACAGGCCAAACCGGTGATATCAACACGTCCACAATTCTTTGGTGAAGTTGGTGACAAAATAAATATTCTTCCAAATTGGCATGAACCCGTCTGACAATAATACAGAATAAGGTCCACACTAGTGGGTGGCTCAGGCTTAATCGTGTCATCCTGACGCAAACTCCTGTCGCTGAGCGAGGCGCGCTGAAACGAGCTGATTTTGGTTTCTTGAGCAAGTAAACAAAACAATCAGTCGACGACGCGAATTTTGAACGCGTTGAGGAATTCCGCCGAGATTATCAAGAAAAGTGGACAAAATCTTATCATCCACTATCCTGTCTATATTCGATTCCGATCACTAGGTGAAATAAAAGCTCAATAGTCACTGAATTGCGTAGCCAATTAAAGCAGTTTAGTGAAAAGCACTTGGAAGCACTTACCTTTTTGTTTTTGAAATGCATCATGTCTGTCTTCGCACAGTTGCCGTCAACTTAAAATATAATTCTAATGCATATTTACTGCTTTCACCGTTTCTACTTCTCAGTTTTGTCATTGTTAGCCCAGAAAACCTGCAAATCACCTTGCAGAGACATGGCTTTCATACGACTGGCCCAATATTCTCGACATTTTTTATCTCTATTTTGTTTCTAGCCCGCAAATATTTTGCTAGACGAGTACGGCCATGTCCGGATCAGTGATCTTGGTCTTGCTTGTGATTTTTCTCGACGCAAACCTCACGCGAGCGTCGGTACACATGGTTACATGGCTCCCGAAGTGCTTCAAAAAGGCTGTCCATACGACTCATCTGCCGACTGGTTTTCTCTTGGCTGTATGCTGTACAAACTTCTCCGTGGACATAGCCCTTTCAGACATCATAAAACAAAAGACAAGCATGAGATAGATCGCATGACCATGACTATGGTATGTTGGTATTGGCTTCTCTCTTTCATGATTCAGTCATATTTTGCTTGCTAGTATTCTCCACTTTGTTGATCCGTTCCACTTAAATGTTATTTTTCTCAGTCACTTGTGCTTAACTGACATCATGCATCGCCGTTTTTGGCTGATTTTTTGGATTCTTTGACCTTCACTCCTCTATCCGTGCTAAATGATCATGTTAATCGTTCTTCTTGTAATTGACTAAAATTTCAGCTTAGAGTACGATTTGGTTTTGGGAACATGTAAGGGACTCCAAATTTAGGTTGGGTTGGTGTTTGCCACTCTCCTGCTTGGAGCCTGTTGGCCTTCGGTTGAGTAAGCCTGGAACTGAAGTTGTCTGGAGAATCGTTGCACGCATTTCTTGTATAATTCATGTCCCGTTAGCAGTAACAAACAAAACTAATATCGAAATGTGTGCCATAAGGAACATTTTGGTTCTCCTTTGCTTACTTATTTCTTCCCACTCATTCTATTAGTGCAATTTTTTCTCAGCATTGTTATGTCGGCGTCATTCTTGTTTTGAAGCAAATTAATATATGTGCATGTTTTCGTACATGCTGCCTACTTAGTCCAAATACAATGCGAGGGAATTGCGGGCGAACATTAATGTAAGTGACTGTTTATTGACTCTCCTTTTAAAAAGTAAGAGGTTGGAAGTGAGTTGGAAGACAGAATCTGTGACGGCCTGTCGTCTAACCACTCGTGGCGCATATCTGATTACGTGAGTACGAAATGTGTGAGCAGAGTAACAGAGAGTGCGATTGCCGGGATAAGCTCCTCGTAGGAACAACGAAGCGGCCGGCGGCGGTCATATTGATTGTACATCTCTCGCCCCAAAAGGGCCAGGGATTCGAATCCCAGGTACACAGTCACTTTGATGGTAAGCGGCAATTCGCTCTCACAGCCCGTTACCACACAGGACCTGTGGGTTGCGGTTACCAGTTAACCTCCCTACGTGTAGTGAATCTCATTGGCCATGATAGATGGCCCTTCCACTATACTCATGCTTCAGGCATGTCATAAAAGAACCGCCGACAATCGCTACATAACGGAGGTTACGGAGGAACCGTTGGTTAACTGAAGGGCCCTTCGTTGAACTCGGCCATTAAAAGAAAGCAAAGACAAGGCTCCGCACCACACGTGATTGTGGAATTCACGTGGATTTGGGTTTTATGCAGAATAGTTATTTGTGATGAGGAAGCGCAACAATAGACTTAATCCAGTAAATGAAGGGCGACCGGTATAACGACAAAATTTCAGTTTGGATAACCGTTAACCATGCACACCCGTGCTCTGGTTGTGTTTGCTATCTCGCGGCACGATCTCAAATGGAAAAAAGAACGGGAAATAATGAAAGATCGACTGCAAAATACTAAGTTGAAAAACTATGCAGGAGCAGAAAGGTTTCGAATGGAAGAACGCCACTGACTGCGACACAGCCATACCATCTATTGTCTCCAACTATTTCTTAGATGGATCTCGTGGAGCCCAGGTCGGTAGTCTAACTGCACCTATACGACCAGCTCTTTGATTAACGTTTTCATACTTTTTCCCTGTCATTGAATGGCTACCCAGACCCATCTTCCAATCATTACCTGCCTAGAAGAACAGCGTACAACGAGCCATGAAGTCGTTCTGTGGACATGAGCGAAACATGTCCCAACCATCTTAACCTATCCTGATTCAGTCCCTGCTCTAAAGAATAAATTCTGGGACCCAGTGCCTTAGGCCTAACTTCTGAGTTACTCACGAAATCCTCAACAATATTCTATCAATACTATAAGAAAACGATGTTAAAACACCGAAATTTTTCGCAAATTTCTGCCGTCAATGGCCATGTTTCGGGAATTTAGGGCGATGTGGACCTCACTGTTGTTATGCATACTCGACGTTTGGTCGACCACCGGATGCCACGCAGACACCATGAATGCCTGAAATTATCACATGCCATTTCGGCCTTCTGTGTACGTGGGGTCACTTCATCCGGTATACGACCATCAGGTGAGATACACCGACCCAAGTAACTGAGTCTGCCCACCTCACCCAGTTGCATCCCAAACCTACGTACGTCACTATTTGCGCGATCGTTAAAAACCTGCAACTTAATTAAGGCTTCACGCAGCCGTAAAAAATTGTCCTTATAGTGAGAGTCAGACAGTTCCCTGTCTGAACTAATGCCAATGCCACTATTCTCACATCAGAATAGGGCCATTTCCGTAACCATCTCGATGACCCTGGCGAACAACACTTCTCGCGGTGAATTCGAGTGAAACATCGCCATAAACGCGAATTCGGTTCCAGCCGTTCGCGTACAGAGGCTAGATGAGTTAAACAAATTTCTCTGGCACACCCTTCAATGGGCGACAGCGCCAAAGAACTGCATGATTGACTGAGTCGAATGACGCTTTCAAATCAAGAAAGGCAGAAATCCTGGACCTACGAAATATGTGCCCATGTTCTAAGATATGTCGCAAAGTGAAACTTTCGTCAGAACAACCCCAACCGGGACGGAAACCGGCTTGATTATTACGCATGCACCTTTCGAGAGTACTAGAGAATCCGCGGAGGATAATACCCGCGAGCAGTTTGGATGCAATGCTTAGTAGAATAAGTCATCTGTGGTTTTCTTATTGAGATCTATCATTCTCGTAAGTTAGCACGATCACCTATTCACACCGGTCCTTAGGAATCTCTTCACTTTCTTGGATTGATTCCAGGAGTTTTGTTATCTTCGTTGTTACTACTTCGCCACAACCTTCTAGAACGATGGCCACGGTCCATCTGCTTTACACCATTTAAAGGAACCTATATCCCTCATCACGTTCATTTCCGATGGGGCGTTGGTATCATCCCGCGTTGGTTCACCTGCACTGTGGCTGTGGTCTAAATAAACTGACCCCTAAAATGTTCTGCACGACGCGCCAAACGTGAATCAGTGTGCCGTCGGATTCCTTAATCATCTCGTTTATGTCCGGCCATCGTGAACCAGTATTCCTAATCGATCGGTAAATGTTGCAACCGGTTTTAATAACCATATCCTTTTTACTTTTCCTGCACTTTCCTATCCCCCAGTGCTCTCAATCACTTCTCCAACTCCCGGTCAGTTGTCACCTCAGCGATCTACGCACCTTATTGTGTGTTGTATCCGAGAGACCGGATCTGCAAGCATCTAATAGTGCAACTGAAATCGAAGATATCCATCTTTTCTAAGGTCTATGTAGCAGGACGTCTTATGCAGCCGTTGACATTGGGTGTAGGGCTTCGTTGACCTGCTCCCAGTGTTCGCTCGCAAATTAGACATTTTCTTAAGGCAACGTCATTAGCATCGTTCAGCGTTAAACATCAAGCCAGGCGTCACTGACGGTTGCATTTTACCCAACATTACTTTTTTCTATAAGAAGAGTGACTGTCCAAGGGGAACACGGAGCGGACCAACACACTCGCGAAATGCTAAGAATGTTACAGTAGCCAACACACGAAATATAGTCTGTTGTTTGTTCTTTTTTCGCCGCCGTGTTCTTCAATGTCTCCAGCCAGCTAGTTGACGGGTCTTTCAAATCCCAACCACGAAGACGTGAGACAACTATTTCACTTAATTTTGCTGTGCAGTTTCTCACTCCACATTTTCACGTCATCTACTGACCTCCACAAAGCTTGTTCCACTCCATGGGAGGAAATGAAATAATAGTGCACGGTATGGCATGGCCCAACCAACGTAATGTACTAGGCTTCATGCGCTGAGAAAAGGTTTTGTCATACGCGGCACCTAATGCTAGATTCCCAATCTACTCATTACTCATGTGGTCGCTCCATCCAATCCTGGCGATACTACGTAGACATCGGTGATCGCAAATCTCTAAGCGATGAATATGTTCGATACCCAAACTCCTCACAACCACGCAGAAGAAATGAACGCACTGTGACACAATACACACGAACTTTCAACTTTAGTGAAATTTCAGGCTGACACCACAAGTGCTTCAGTCCAGCGCAATCTGCTGGAGCCTTGGATATACGCGTGTTTATCTCTGTCGCCGAGCTACCCCCGTTCGACACACAGCTACCAAAGTGAAACGGTCTACAATTGTTTGTTTCTCTCTATCCAGTATTAAGTTCGGTGCTGATGTCAGCCAGCCCTGCAACAACACTTTGCACTTTGAACGAGTAACGCATACGGCACAGATAGAATTTCTTATCCGAATATGAAACTGATAATTTCAAACTATATTCAGCGTCCATTGTTTTTTTGTTTATAGTGGAAATTCACGTCTTTGCCGTCTCGAATGGGATTTTCACTTTAAAATCTTGCGTGTTGTGTAGAGGTTCTCTTTTCCTTACCTGTTCCTTGCAGAATCTAGATTTCCCTGACAGTATGTCCCAAGAAATGAGAAATTTACTGGAGGGTCTCCTGGCACGTGAGGTGAATCACCGATTAGGATGTATGGGGCGAGGGTAAGTCTTCTTCAAATGTGGACTCAAACGGAATCTCATTTTGTGACCCATTTCCTCCCTACTGTACACGATAATTTTAGGGGTTGCAGAAAACGACGCATATTTGACCTAGGATCTAGCAGGTGTTGTTTAGGTGAATTTGTCGTTTGCTAACTGGTTCCACGTCGTTTTGAGAGCCCAGTGATTTACATGGATCGGTCGTCCAACTTCGTCCTGCTCCTAAGATTATCATTTTCATTGGTTGCGACGTTCCGACGTGAAGATTGTTGGGAATCCTCCAACCACCGGTCAACTTCTTCGCTTCGCAATCCTCTGTTGGCCGCTGCCCCCTTCCTGAAAAACGATATAGATTTTCGGTTCATTAATTATGATAGTGAAAAGAATAAATGAAAAAATACAGTAGTGGTTGTAACGCGGTTGTGCATCATTTCAAAGCTGGAGGTTGTCAGAACTGAACCGACGTAAATTTGAGCGCACCGTTTTTGCTGAGATAATCGCAGTCCTGTCTGAACTCGTTTTTTAGGTATTCCTAGCCGGGTTCCAGCTAATATTCCTTAATTTTCACAGAAAAAAGTACATTAGGTTGCAGTTACACTGCTGAGCGATGCCACGCCTTCGGCGAAGAGTCCTCAGAATTGTCAATCGATTCCTCTGTCCGTCAGAGGTCATCTTTGTTACCAGCTTTACTAAATTGTGTAATGGATAGTATTAAGCTTCAAATTTCCCTTTAGTATCTAGAAAACTGCAAACTGTTTACAAGTTCTGGGTTTCAAACTCCGAACTTGAGACAAGTATCCCGGAAATCTTCATCGCAATTCTGGACTGTGTTGTTTCCGAAGTCTGTGCTGTCGGTCTCGAGGTAAACTGGAAACGTAAAACTCGTCGTAGCTTCATAAGATCTAAAACACGTCATCCATGTGACCAAGTGAACTCTGGATTAGTTACATCGTTTCAAGTGCCTAGGTTATAATATTCAGTCAAACGGTCAAATCAGAAATGCGAATGAATTTCATGATGACTGCTTAAGTAGAATGTTTCTACTATCACAAAAACCACCGTAATGTTGCAATCAATCGAGCTTCCACACTAAGGCTGGGTATCTGTTGAGCTGTTGTCCGCTCAGTCTGTTGTGTTTCCGGTTGAACTGATCAGCACGCAACACTGAAGCACAAGACATAAACGGAAGACATCACATAAAAGCACAATAGCACTCACGATCGGGCGCCGTTATGCAGGAACGAACATAAACTGAACTAAGCGTTGGTGCATAGGCCCCAGATGCGCAATAGCACAAAGCCTACGGTCTGGCAGGACACTAGCACACACCGATGTTGGGGACAAAGGTGCGGGCTTGAACTTTCCAGTCCCTTAGACGCACAGCGGAATGGAACAGATCGGGCGCTCTTTTGAATGGGCAGTCACACGGAGACAACGAGCAATTCTAACGTCTAGCCCAACCCGATAGCGAGAGAGAAAACTAATACAGAATACAGCCGCAGATCTATTGGTGACCCAACAATGCAAGTCACGAGTTAAATAAGCTCTATCGTTTATATAGTTTTGTGGACTGGTCTTTGTCGATAGAGAAAACAACCGACCACTGAGCTTGATTTTGTGAATCTCTGCGATCATTGTGACATTGACAATCACGTCCGATCTATGGAATTGGGGTTCATAAACTAAGCGATGAGGGATAGATTTATGGATTAGGATGTCTTGTAGCTACTGTCCAGCTAGCACAGTACTCTTTTGGCTGTCCAGTAACTTCAAGAATAAGCTGATTCATTTGTTTCACTGGATTCAAAAAAAATAGAACTGTTCGTTCAGTACGGCCGGAAGGAACTCGTTTAAAAGTGTACTCTTGTGTGCTTTTTGGAGCAGGTTGGTGGAAGCGTGTGGTATATCACTACGGTACTGTTACGATGTAAGGGCTTCTGTGACCCGTGCTTTCTTTTCAATGTTGGCGTTGTTTCCGGACGAGCAATGCCTGCACCGAAGGGCTCTCAGCGAGCGTTTTTTCGGCTAACAGACACAATAGGGGCGGTAGTGGTTCACCTAACATCTTTATGTTTTACTATTTTTTTATCTTGATAACTAATATCTTACTTTTCTTCAGGTCTCTTGAGCTACGTGAACATCCGTTTTTCAAAGGAGTTGACTGGCAACAAGTATACATGCAAAAATATCCGCCACCGTTAATACCTCCTCGTGGTGAGGTAAATGCTGCGGATGCTTTCGATATTGGCTCTTTTGATGAAGAAGATACCAAGGGAATAAAGGCGAGTCGCATCTTTGTATGATATTTTGTAACCTGAAGGTTAGTCGCTGGTAATTCAGTGCCTTTGGGGACTGGTTAGACGATTCAAGCAATTTGATTGCATACTTCTTTTTCTCGCCGTTGGGACTTGCCGCGCATTGTTTTAAGTGATCCTTAGGACCTAGAAGCCATTTAACGGAATTATTTCATCTCTTCCATTTCAAGGCTTGCTGTTCTTATCAGCCGAAAATGGTAACCTAAGTTGAGCCTATTTACTTGGCACAAATCACTTACCATTTACAAACATAAAGAAGGCACCAGTTTGCGCTGAGCCGCAAGTATTTCCACTTACGAATATTTACTTCTGAGCTGCTTGTTAACATTCAGCCGGCGATCTTGATCCCCAATGCATTCCCCGAGTTGAAGCAGTTGGTGGTTTTTGTCTAGGGAAACCGCACGTAAGCTTGAACTCAGACTTAGAACAGATAGATTCCTATTGTACACTCGTTGACTGCTACCGTGTTTTGGATTCGTTTAGTTCTTGTTCTTTTTTAATCAAACCCTTTGCCTTTTTAAAAATAATCCCTGATTTAATTGCAGCTGACGGAAGCAGATCAGGCGCTGTATCAAAATTTTTCATTGGTTGTATCTGAGCGGTGGCAACTGGAAATTGCGGAGACTGTATTCGAAGTGGTCAATCAAGAAGCTGATAAATTGGACGCCAAACGAGCCCGTGCTCGCCAGCGTTCAAATCAGATAGCTGAAGAAATCGGACCAGCCAGTGGTAGCAATCAATCGGGGGCGGGTTCTGGTTCAACGGCTTCTGCTGGCCTGGGGAACAGTACTTCGTCTGTCGGTTCTGCCACCGGGAATGTGGCTGAGTCCACCTCCCAGGATGGGATCGCGTCTGATTGCATTGTTGAGGGCGAAGTTCTCAAGCTGGGTGGTCCATTTATGCAAACTTGGCAGCGGAAACATCTACGGCTATTTCCAAATCGGCTAGAGTTGTATAATAAATCAAGAGACGGCTTGATATTGAAGAAAGGAGTTGAAGTAATTTGATTCTCTTCTCTGTACTTTATGGCTCGGTAACCTTATCTCATCGAGCGACGAGTTCATGAAATGTTCGCTTATTCAGTGCTGTTAAGCAACAACCCCAAGTCTAAACTCCGGTATCTCACTTCATGTTTCGAGGTTTTTACTGTAAGTTTCATGCTTTGGTTTCGGTCGCTCATCACGAAGCTCTAACCTCTGTTCATAAATACCAATGTAAATGGATTGGTATTCCACCGATGATTGACAAACTAATCACCCTTGCCAGGAGGAACAAACCGACTTTTGCAAGCAAACAAAGCAACCAGACGACTAGATTGCATGGATTGGTCAAGCCGAAAATTACTCAGTCATGAAGTAACTGTGTACCGATGCCTGTCTGTTCACCAGTCATAAATCATGTTAATATGGGCACGAATGACTGAATGTGAGCATGTTCGTGACGTTGTGTTGCTTTTCAAATAGTCAGTCAACGGAAGATCAATTATCATTGAGCGAGGTCAGCTAGCTGAGCGCATCAGCACTACTCTTTGTGCAATTTCAGTTAATATCCACAGTTTTTCACAGTACCAGTTGAATTGCTGTATCTAAAAAGCTTGCTTTTTGCAACCTGCTTAGCAATTTACAAATTTGAAAAGCCCGTGGTAGATAAAGGTTTATTGTCAGCTGGTGATGAGGATGTTTTGAGGCGATTGTGTTCCTGTCTGTGGGTCATCAGAGAAAGGGTTTTGAATCTACAGATCTTGGCTATTTTCTCTTTACATGTTATCGGAATGTTTGTGATTTAGCAGTTTTCGGACAGACAGTAGTGTTTGACCAGGATAGTTTAAATGCCATCACAGAAACGAAGTGACTGTCACTGCTATTTAGCTCTGTTCACTTCAGTTTATCTAGCCGTTAACCCTACACAGCGTGCTCTCGTTTTGGTTGCTGTCCCACACCACCAACTGAGCCATATTACCTTGTGGAATCTCGTGGGCCCCAATCCGATAGTTTAACTGGCTAACTTTTTCATACTATTGCCCATGTCATAAACTGACGACATCGAATCATCTTCCAACGGCTAACTGCCCTGGAGAACAGTGTATTACGATGCAGGAAGTCGTTCTGTGGGCATATCGCAAGACATGTCCCAACCATCCCAACATGTTCACATTCAATGCTTTTTCTAAAGACAACCCTAGGACCCAGTGCCTTACGCTTAACTTCTGAATCACTCGGGAAATTCACCCACCATATTCTACCCATAGCTCGAATGCGACAGTGTTCGGACCAAGGGTCTTCGCATGTCTGCTCTCAGCGGCCATTCATAACTATTTAACTGTTGCGTCAAATAGTCTGGATCATTCTGAACTCATCCCCCTCCATGGTGCATGCCATATCCTCAAAATTCTCAGGGAGATCATGGTTATAGTCGCCTTCGCAACCAGTCAGGTTTGTTTTCTGTACCTGTTGTATTTCTATGACTTCGGTATGCACAAAAAGGTCATTCAAGAGTATCGTGCTGGAAGTATAAAATGGGGCAACTACCTTGTTGGTAGGTGCTCTCGCTCGCTAAACTGGTAAATGAACGAATTAGTGTTCGTCAGTGAGATAATGGCAATTTTTATGCTTAGGTTTCTGCGCGGCTACTGGATAGCAACATTTGTACTTACTTATACCGCGGGAAATATGCAGTAGCTTACTTTTTCAGGATTCTGGTTTCAATGTTACATTTTATTCTCCTTCGAATGGCATTTGATGCGTCTAAATAGCGGTTCTTTCCGACCGGTTGCTCGGTTTCTAATATCACTGTCATATAGTTTCGTGCAATTAAACGAGTCAGCGTTTCCCCTGGGTTTCGCGGTCAATTCAATCAATAGGAAGATCTTTAAGTTACCACTCATTATTTATCCGCAGTTTCGGAGTATACCCCCATTGGATGATCAAAGTAAGACTTCGAATCACAAATTCACGTCCAAGTTATCATGATATCTCATTTTGAGGTTATCATTCTCTGTTTATGACTCCATTAGTCTGTTTAGTTTGCTTGATTAATGACGGTTCACTTGAAGTTAAGATGCATTTATTGCATCCCTGCAGTGACTGATGTAGTTCATATCCAGCGCTTTATGTTGGCTATTCTCTCTGTGATGCAGCTTATTTCTATGATGGATATCAAAGAAATTGCTCCTGAGTTTTGCCGTGTCTGCAAAATGGATCATTGTATTTCTATCAAACTGAAAAGTGATGGTCGAGTCTATCTCACTTCCAATGTAAGTCCGTCCACTGGCATACTTATTTGACCACTTTGTAATAATTCATATTTTATCCATATACATAGTTGTGCATACACGCTTACCGAATAAGGCAGTAAACGCATCTTCTATCTTTACAAAGGAACTCATCATACTCCATGAATTTAAAGTATCTCAAAGGTAAAACTTAAAAAAGATTCTATCAAAATCCACGACACAGACAGGCGGTGGAGAACGAGTCGATACTATCAATAAAACAATTGGCAGGGAGCCGTGATTATGGATAGAGCAGATATTAAAAAGACTAAAGCACTACCAAAAACACGTTGACTTGTTGATAAGCCAGCAACCAGTGGTCAACGCCGCAGCGTCTCAACCTGAAGATTGTGAAGTTGAATTCCCCGGTATCAGTGAATTTCCTTGCTGTTGTCTTGGATGTATTCAATGGGAAAATGCTGCAACTTGTCGCCTGATTTGTGAGAGACTAAAAGAAGGGATTTCTCTGAGGCTAATAGTTGCACTACTTAAATGGCTATCCGCAAAAGATAAGATGTAGACATTAAATCAGTATTGCTTCACAATTCCTGGAAAGGCTTGTGTCAAAAGTTCCTTCAATGTTTTATTTCTTCTAGTGTTTCGCAAAATAAAAATTATAGAAACCTCTTTGGGACACCAGTCGAACCAAAGAGTGCATGAGAATTAGTGGAGTCATGTTTTCAAGCCTACTTCGAGTTTAGGAGTGCCTTTCATGATGAAATGAAAGGAATCCCTGTGTGTCAGCTGATACTGGACTTCATGGCAAAAACTGGAGAGCCATCCTCTCACGCGTCAAACTCCAAATCTGGTTGCGCTGTCGTCTTTGGTGATAGACAGGAATGCGCTGTCGGAACACGTCGTTCCAGGTTTCAGGATCGCTGATCCCCCTCTCAGGTGTGGTAGGTTGTGCCGGCTATGGGGCCTACCCCACACACTACCAATGTATGAAATTGTCAAAAAGCCCTTAATCAACAGATGATTTGAAGTACTGAGAGGTTTTTAACCACTAACAAAGTCTCCACGAATTTCACCTTGGTCGTTTGACTGGCACGATAATCTTTTGAATGTTTGTTTCTCATGGCCACTTACCAAAAGCTAACGTTCAGTCTGGTGTGCAAGAACAAAACTACTGTATCTACAAAATCAATTGCACGAAACACGCTGCAGAGTACATTGGACCGACCAGCAGACAACTGAAGACACGGATAACTGAACACAGAAGGAAGGAAAAGTGCATACCTTCGGACATGGCAGTCTTATTAAAACTTGAGCGCGATTTAGCCATCGCTCTGCATGCCATAGATTATGAAAACACAACAGTGCTCCAGCTTGGATTCGGAACCTGCACTGAATGTAAGTTTTCCGAGGCTCTGGCAATAAGCACCTACTCCACATGCATCAATCGGAGCGACGTTTCACAGATTTCGGAGATATGGACAACCCTAACACCAATGAGAAACAAACATCCCAAAAGTCACCATGTTAGTTGACCTCATCACCACGGTGGCGCATAACGTGAAGGACAACTAATCTCCTACCGGTCACGCAGTTCAACGTACACATACGCACAGACACACATTTACTCACACAGACAACTTAACATCCGTTGGCATGTGAACGTTCCCTCAGTTATTTGACTGCGAAACTTGCCTTGAAAAAGGTTACTCATGGTAGTCGATACGTTGGGGAATTGCATCTACCAACAGCGCTGTTATTAACGTTATATCTTGCACAATAATATCTTAGTTTTGCTCGGCATCTGTGGAACCTTTGGTCGTGTTTGGCCAGAAGAGCTGTTGCTAAAACTGTCTGGTTCCAGATTATTACTACTTTCTTATTTTGTGCACCAGGTTTCCTTTGAACACAAAACACTCATTTGGGACGATGCGGTTCTCTCCGAACCACTTCCCGTGAATGCTGGGATTCCCCAAGGTTTACTACTTGCATCCATTCTCTTTTTAAGGTTTACCTTCAGTCGACTGTTTATCACTTAACCCGATGACGAAAGCTTCCTTTGTTCCATTTCTTACCGTGATTCCCATGAGTGAGCACGAATATTGATCTTGACCGTAATCCAATCAAAATTGTCATACTTCAACCTCGAGCACATCGCCTCCTGGGGCTCCCACAACCGTGACATAGGTATTGGTTTCACAGTTGTTGAAGAACTCACTTTATGGGACTAGCTTCTGCAAGACAGTGAGCCGTGGACGTCTTAGATGTCTCCGATTGCAGTCGTCCAAGCACTGTGATCTGCTGCAAGGTCTGCATACTGCAAAATTCAGTTCTCGCGGTATTCATATACTCCAAAATGAGACTGAAGGCCTGAGCGACCATCTTAATAGTATTAACCCATATTTTTAGTCGGCCATCAAAGCGACATTTTCCGTCTGAGCAAAGTGATGGCAGTAGGCTCATTCTGGTCAATTCCGTTCTGGGTCATCGGAGGACAGCCGAATTATTGTAGTCGATATCTTTAGAGAATCGAGGAGAGCCGTTCAGTGTTCATACGAAGCTGATGCATTGCGTTTGGAAAGTTGCCATATCACTTATTTTCTTGTCATGTTGGAGAGGCAGTGATCTTTCTAACTCTTTTGTATCCTACATTCTTAGCGGTCAGGTTTTGCATGCGTACGTTAGAACCGAGAAACTTCATGCGGTGACTTGTTCCGTTGCGAGACCACAATGTTTTGCTAAACTATCGGAAATTCTCTTGGTGCAGTCTACATGAAGCGTAACCTCGTCTCTGGCCTGACCATTTGATTGGGTGGGAGAGCGCAAATATTTGAAGAAGTGAACTTGTTCTAAGCTTTCGCTGTTCAGGATACATAAAAGATTTACTTGACTTGACTAACACTTTTTCCGAAGTCTCGAAGAAATTCCTTTCCGGACCAACAGCCTTGGCTTCACGTACAAGGCGGTCTAGAGCCGGACGCACAATTGCGGGATCGCTCTATCCCCGAATAACAATGTGATCGTCTAATTTCTGATCAGTGGTGCAGCATTGGTGGCCAGGTTGCATTCCTTGGAAGTTCCAGTCTAAAGAGTAATGGGATGAATAAATGATAGAAGGGAGTCTCGGCGAACGTCGGAGTTAAGGGGAATTCCGAAAATTCTTTAACGTGGGTGTGGTTGTATGCCTATGATGTCGAGCAATATGTTTCTGGCAATTTAACGTACTTTTCATGTCATATCGCTTCGGAGTGTCTGTTTGCCAACGTAATCGAGTGCTACACGGAAGTCGATGAAACGCGTCGTATTAGGTTACTGGAATCTATACCAATGTTCTTTGGCAGAGATCTGGTCGACGTAGCCTCTCACTCGACGAAAAGCACTTGCTAGAACGTGTTCTTGTGCTCCAAACAACAACAAGGCAGTTTAGCAACCTGGCAGAAACCTTAGTCCCTATATCGATAAGGCCGACACCTTCGTGTTTTGCCCTTCTTTGATACGGCAATGGTAAAGAGGTTGCTTGGTCCTCCTGAGAAACTTCGGAATCCCAGATACGACGAAACGGTTTACTTAGTATATTCGGCAGAGTCGCCGACTATCTTCCAAGACCTTAAGTATGATACCATCCTCACCGGGTGGCTTCTTGTTTTCCATTCTTTGAGTACCGGAGGTGATTTCCGATTGGCCGAGAGGCTCGGCATCGATTTTCTGTCGCCCTGTGTCGTCTGGTGACGTTACGCAGATGGACTCGGTTAAAAGCTCTTGGCCAACTAGATGGAGTGTTCAGCCCATCTTTGAAGTCTTTGTTCGCATCCCGTCGAACAAAGAAGTTGCAGCTTTTCCCAAGTCTTCAGCGGCGACTACGGATTCTTTGAGATCTAGATCTCCATCTCAATGTCGTTTTCAATTGGTTTTCGTTTCGCGGCGATTGAATGAGGCGCGCAGTCTCGCGTCCCTAGCGTTAGCACAGCGATTAGGTTTCTGTGGGTATCCAATCCTCTCTGTTCAATAAAAGTTCTGGTGATGGATATTTTTAACCGTGTCCACAGTGTGTAGTTCGTGCTATTTGCGTTTCCCGTTACGCGGTCGCCTTATGTCGACAGTCCTCAATCGATGGCGCCTAGTGAGAACGTATCGAGATATACTCTGTCGGACGTACTGTCCTATCGTCATTGGAGTGCCACATCAGCAATTGTCATTTTAAGTATTTGAGGCGGATGTTGGTGACTACCAATCGACTGCGGTCCTCAAGCATGACTAAACAGTCACAATTTTTACATGGTACCATGAGACCAAATCTCCCTTATATCTGATGCGTAGACTCATCCGCTGGTCCCGATCTCCTGCGATTAGGAGAACGTCGCCCCTTGGAATAAGATCATCTAAACTCTGAAATTTGATATCGGTGATATCTTTAGCGATTTACTCACCATGTGCAATCGGAGCGTAGATTGTGATGGTAGTCATGGTAAACGAAGTACTTTCCAACCTTGTCATAGAGGGTGTTGGTGAAACTTATTTTCAAGAGGTTAAGGCGCAGCGAGCTCTACTGTTCATTGGAATCGCAGCACCGTCAAGTCCCTACTTGATTTCAGGCTCACTTTAATACATCCAGTAGGGTGCACACGTCTGCGGAAAGTGGATACGCTGGATACGGGGTTGGATATGTCTACTTTGGACAGAAAAACTATATCAATCCATGAGTAATAGAATGTGCACATGAAAACGCATTCGATGCCATTATCGAGGAGTGTTCTGGCGCTTCAACAGGTTATACGCATTTTGGACCTTGCGTTAAGGTCTGTGTGACAAGTTTGTGTTCGAGTCACTCCGGTCACTTGGGGACTATGGGGCCCTTCGCTTACTGAGGACGCCACAGGATGACCAGAGCAAACAGCAGAGATGAAACTCTTGAAAATATTTGGGAATAGTGTGAGAAGTGATTTCCCCTGCCCTTGCTACCTGTCGGGCAACGTAAAGTCCCAGTGTTGACAGCTGATGACCAACCAGGGGGTTCATACGCCTTCTGATATATATATATATATATGTATATATACATATATATATATATATATATATATATAATGACCTATTCAGGGAGTTCGCTCAGTTTTCGAGTAGTTGTATTTTATTTTGATATGTAAGGTGATCGGTTAGTCAATGCGTATTTTTATTAATCCGTACCAACTTTATTTGACTTTTAGGATAAAGTACTCATCACACAATGGCGTGAAGAAATTATTGAAGGCTATCGTCTATCCTGTGAGATTATGGCACACATGAATAAAAAGGCTCATAAAATGTACGGCGTCCTTGACGCTGTTGGTGATCCTCCAATCCCCCATTCGACTCCGGCCCATGCGAATATAAATACCCAACGCCCCTACGGTACTCAGCCGATCGGTGGTAATCAGTCAACTCGAACAAACCAGAAAACCCACTCACCTCCTCAATCTTCCACCCCACAGAGACCTCGCCTAAGCCACCAGGCCTCCATGCCTAATTACCCGTGTACCACATCGTCCCCCTCGCAACAAATCACTGATGTACCGCCCTCCACTTCCAAACCTAATAGCGATCTATTCACACGTCCTTCGGTCAACTGCGGATCTACAGTCGCCGTCAATAACGTGTCGAGCAAAGTGATGGGACCTGACGGTAGCAACAAAAGCGAGCAACCGGATTCGACAGATGATCCGGGTGTAATCCCACCGATCACTCGTGGCTGCTCGAGTAGTAAGATACTTGACCCGAACTGAATAATGAGCAAATGTTGCTGACCCATTGACCTCTCTTTCTCTGTCCATACTTCTAATTGTGATGCGCACTCACTCTAACGAAGAATATGGTTCCACGACCATTCTGACCCTTCATGGGCTTTCGCGTCTAAGCGAGCATAATCAGAAGTGTACATGAACGTGCGATGGTGTGAGTGTATGCGCAGGCAGTCACATTCCAGAACGCACTCACTCCTCAATTTTACTCCTGGTTTTTTGTTAGATCTTTGTCTCATCAAATGGATGGTTTCTCTGTGGTGCATTTTCTCGTCCAGATTGGCCGATCGGAAAATGGGGTTTTCGGATTTTTGTATCGGAACTTACGGAGATTACTGTTTATTATCCCGTCTTCAATGCAATCATTCATTTATGTTTCTCCGAAGATCACAATTCTCTTAATTGATTCCTCATATTTTCTTTTTTGCCTTTTCTCCATCCGTTGTGGTTCGTTCGCATTATTTCTTGTTATATTTCCGTCATCTGGCGCCTGCACGGAATACTATTGTGTTCGCAAATATTCGGCTCCTTTTGTCTTTTTGTTTAGGCCTCATCTTACTCACTTGTTTGGAAAATATTCGTCTCATCCAGGCTCCCGTTCTGGTTGTTTTCATCGGTCATCCAGCTCTACAGTTCACGTGAATTCCCCGCGCTCACTGATTTACATTCATTCATAGTCATTGTCATTTTTTCTTCTATCTCTTATCATGGCATTTGATGTTATTTTCATTTTTCAAATTCTGTACAATAGCAGTGATAGTAGTAGTTATGCCTCAAGAGGTAGCTTTGCTCGTCACCTTTTCTATTCAGACGAACCATATTTTCCTCCACGATCGATATTGGTCTTCGTGGCTGTTACCTGTCGCATATAAACAATCCAATGAAAAGTTCGTACCGCTCTCTTAAAAAACCCTTGCATCTTCCAAGGAGGATTTTTGTGACGAAGCCTCACGACCGTTTATCCCTCATTTTATTGGCGCCAATCTCATCACTTGTCTGCTTCACCTCGTTTCGCTACTTTGAAGTTATCTTGTTCTCCCACGTTTGTGATACTCTTATCCGCCTGCATTGCATTTACAGTTGATCTGAATCGGACAGTCTTCACGAATACAGAAACAGATAAATTGCAAACACTTAGAGCATTTAATTTTCCCCTAAATCCGTTTGTTACATATTCAGCTGTAGCGGATCGTTGCTAGTGTACTCCACCTTTTACCCGTTTTTTGTTTCAGATGTAAAGTACAAAATGATCATGATGATGCGAAATTACGTTATTATCGGCTCATTTTTCGATTCTTTTGCTTGGCAGCCTTCTACGATTCTGACACTCTTGACGGCATCCTTGTTGTGGGCTTTAAAACGTGCAACCGGTTTTCTTCATTCATCCTCGTATCATGTACATAAAAACTGTCACATCTGATAAATATTGTATAATGCTGTGGGTCCTTCATGTTCCACTTCCTCATTGTCTCTTTTCTCCTAGAAGCCGTTTCGTATTGCAGATCTTCATTTTTGCAAGCTCTGGTCTCTGTATATGGGTTAAACGTGTTCGGCTGTCCTTTACCATGCCTGAGTAAGCACCATTATCATTCACTTTAGCCTGTGTTCAATTTGGATCACAGGATGTTGTTTAGTGGTCCTCCATGTCTCCTCGTGCCAGTTGTGTCCACCAATTCCTCACAGCACTCCCCAGAACGGACTAGTGATTGTAATGGTTCGGTGAATTACCGTGCATCACAGTTGTTCCGTTCCTCTTTTCGTTTTCCGTTATTTTAAGATACGAAGGGAATCCTGTTCCTTGTACTTGTTAATCATGTCAGCGGTTTTTTTAACGCTACCCTATCCCTGTGAACGTGTATTTAACATCCGCCCGGATATCTTCCCAACGTCTCGTATGACCGTAAGTTTACGTTCCTTGTTTTCGTGTCTGATTTCTTATCCCTCTTTTTCTTGTTTGAATGCAGTGATGTCCGCAATCGCAAATCCTTGCCGTAATCTCATCTTGTTCACATTTTCTGGGTTCGGCTCCGCACGCGCTACATGGTATTAGCGTGTCTCTACTGCTTTCTCTTCGCTATCCTTCCCGGCTGTCGACGACAACCTGATTGATATTTGTCAGAATACATCTTGTGAAAGTTGCGCTTGGGTTCTATTTTTCGATTTATTACGTCGCTCCCAATCGGGTGACGTAAACTCGTAGTTACAAACGTTCTCAAAGTAGGAAGTTTTGGTTGGTAGATTTTTGACAAATGTTGAATTGACCCAATTAGGAAAAGTCTTCTACTTTAACGGGACTCGAACTCACGCATTTCTACCGCGTGTGGACTACCATCCGAGCTACGAGGCCACGTCGAACGGTGTTAGGGTATTTCAATGGTTACTTGCCCAAATTGCACAAACACGACATCCACCATATTGGCAGTCCAGGGCTTTTCACAATTGGATCAGTTCTACAGTTGCCAAGGTAGTTGATGTTTGGGCGGTGAAATACTGTTGCAAGGTAGGATTGGACCAAAGCCGAACCCCGTTCTTGGAACGCAATGGACGAATTGGACTAGTTTTGTGATTTTGGCATTTACATTTCAGCAATTATTTGCGTATCGGATGAAGTGCCTACATGTTTATAGAAGGCTAAATTACTACTTACTGATTTGAGACCTCTGTGGCATCAGGATGACATTCGGGTATCGATCAAAGGTAACTTCGTCCTGCTATGCGGCTCCGGAACATTATCTCTAAAGACAATATTTACGAGAATTCGGTGTTTGAGTACCGTTGTCTTCGTAGTCTTCCTCCAGTACACTGGAAGAATTGCCTTAGTAACAAGCGCGGGACGGGGTCACGGATCTCGGTCGATCGAGTAGGCCCTGAAATTGGATAGAAGATCCATTTCGTCGATGTCCGCTTCTTTCCGAGGCAGGTAATGACTAGGATGGGTCGAAGTGCTCACACCGTGAAGTGGTGAAAAAAATGTGAATTCCAACCAGTGAAATGTGCCGAATAGGTAGAATTACTTTAGGTCCACGAGGTGATTGGAGTTGCCCCCATGCATTCGAAATGTTTATACTTCCCCATAATTCTTGCAGCTTGTGGTTTTAAAACTTTTGTCTCACTATTATTCGGTGTCGCAATTAAGAAACAAGCAGACATTAGTACCAAGTTAGCGGTTGTATAAAACTGAACTAATCTGGCTGCGACATTGCCGTGTGTTGTCCTGAAGTTTCTCCACGTGCATTCGTTTTGCAGAGGCCAGCAGGGATTCGTGTAAATGCAATTCGACTTATGGTACTAATTTGTGCACATCTAGGATTTCTTTTATATGTGAAAGAAATCGGAGCTAGAGGAGGGTCCCTGTTGATGTCTTGATGATAAAAAAAACATTCTGCTAGGGTAGACGTTTGTCTAGCTGCTTACTTGTTTTTAAATAAGAACACCTCTCCATTTCTGATGTCGTGCGGCTACGAATCGTTCTTCACAGTGCCTGGACGCAAAGTCAGGACATTAATGCGAGCCGAAGGTAGCCACTGTGTTGTGTAGGATGGCTCCAAACGGTTTATTGGACTTCACTCTGATATCATCTGTGTCGTAGATGTTCCATTAATGAATTTTCGATGTGAACACTGGTTCGGAAATTCAGAAACCGTAGCTCAACTGCATGAAGGACATTCGTACGCAATGTATTCATTAATTTTGGTGTCTTTGATCAGTCTAAAGGTTTTCTAAACGTTAGGATTGCCTAAATTCCAGATCGTAAACATTCCATCACCTGGTTGGATGGCATTGTCACCTCATTGGTCAGTTTCTTCTGTGATTGGATGCAACATTTTTTTCTCGCTGTGTAAATGGTTGTGAGGGAACTGCAACTGTTTACTCTTTTTCACCCTCTCCGTTGAAGTGAAAAAGTTTTACGATATAGTTTCGTTTAATCTGTAGTTAAGGGAGTGCAACTATTAGACCATTCTTGTCATCGTTAAACCTGTGTTATCATGCAGTGGTGTTGTTTTCTGGTGGATTTTTGGTCTGTTTCCACGAAATCCTAAGTGTTAGAATCTTGAAGATACGGATATGTACTGGGGGGACTCGTTTTTATGACGACGGTAGATTCGTAGATTTGAGTTTTCTGTGTTAAGGCCTTCCTTCGCCTCCAAGAATTAAACTGGGATTGATCACATCATCATTGGTCAACGGTGGCGTGGATCAATCAAAGACTGTCGGTCTGTCTGGATTCAGATCGTGCTTAGTCCGTTCTCATTTTTGTTTGCTGTCAGTATGTGGTCACATCAACGCGAAAACCACGCATCCTGCACTGCCGACTCTAAATAATAATCGCCAACTTCAGTTCCGGTCAGAATTCTTAACCTGTTTGTCGTCACAACAATGGCCGTGATCCCAGCGGACATTAGGAGCTTATCAAGGAAGCCCTATAGGCAGTGGTAAGTGTCACGCAGAACTCCAGGTTACATAAGCGCCGGAAACGATCTTGTCTCCGACTTCAGTTGTTCTGTTGAATGCTTGGAGATCCGTTCCTCCGGATGCCACGTACAATGAGACGCGAAAATCCGTAAGACCTCAACTAACCTGGAGCCTGAGAAATGACCTCGAACATTGGTTGTTCGAAAAATGCAGGGAACTGAAGAAATTTGCAGTTGTTGACAATAATCATAATCACCAGGGGATTGAGTGTACTGGTCCACGGAAGCCAAGTGAAAAATTTGGCGCGTCACTGCTTCACACTAGGGAACTTTGGACAACGCACCTTGGGGTGCAGTTCATTTGGTCCAATTCAGTGGTATTTCTCCCATCTATACCTGTGAGTGGGACAATGTAAATACATACCAATTCTTCATCATTAATTGATCAAGAGAGTGGCTTATCTTAGATGGAAATTGAACTGAGTGGACTGCCGCCATCCTTCTTCGAGGATGGTGTCGAGATGCTAACGTCGAAAAAAGATCATAGGATCAATCTGGGCAAGGAAGTATATTTCTAAGGCCTAGTCTGAATCGGTGTTAGGTCCTTATGTGAAGATTGTCCAGGAGTTAGTTCGGCAAGTATCGCATTCTAGCTAATCACGGATATTATCCCCGGTGACTTAGCGCCCGCGGTAATCAAACCAGCTCAGGACTTGATCAGGGTTGTATTGACCAAGTATTCAATCTGCTGCGAGTCTTACAAAGTAGACCCACTATCAGTCATCTTTTGGTCTGAAGGTGACGTTCCACTCAGTCAATCGTGCAATTCTTTGATGCTGTCCCTTACTGGAGGGCGCGTCAGAGAAATCCAACCGAGGCAGAGCTCGTGCCTACATTGATATCTCACTCGTGTGTCTTTCGTACCACTAACTGAGTTGTCTTCCAATCTATGTGATCAGCACATATCAGCATGTGAGGAATTCGCTCACATGATTCTTTTAGATTCCACGCATCCTCTGTACAACAATCTTTCGAAGTGCCGCTCTTATATTTAAACACGATCCCCTCTACGTTACATAACCTCTAGAATTGCTATCTATAGGAACTCCACTATCCCATATGTAGCACGCATTTTGGCAAACCGTGACCGAGTTTCAGTCGATTTCCTGATGAACCTATCATAATGTGCTCTGATCATTCCTCGACTAGATTTTTTCCCAATTTTATAAGGTGATGAGTGTAACTTTTTCCTATTTTTCCCCTCACGTTTTTTGACTGGTATGCGACGTTTTGTACGCAAAAGTCTACACAATGCAATGCAGTATAATACAACACTGGCGTTTACCTCGTGAATTGGTGTTCCTTGGAGTTGCCTTCGTTTATCTTCACTTTTATCATTCATATGATTATGGAGATAGTCCTATTCTCATGTGAAAATGGTGGGATTGATATGTGTTGAGACACTAATCTGTCTTAAATAAAATATGGGACGATACTGTTCTTATGGGTTGCGATCTAAGTAAGTTGCAAGTTTCCGTCGATCATTTGAACAATGGCGTGGGTGTGTTCGGTATGCATTTTACGCCTTCGCAGTGTAAAATGCTGCTACATGACCGGGTAGGCTCAAAGCCGAACCCTGTCCTTGGAGGACAAGAAGTGGATGAAATAAATAGGTTTGTTTCTTTCTTGTCGTGCATGAGGAATGTGTTGTGGAGGGGACATGCTTCATAGCTGCTAGGTCCACCAGACGAATGGGGAACTGATAATCGTGACCATGGATCTTGGAGGGAGCAGAGTTACATATGATCGTCCACAGTAATTGTATCTCCCCATAAGGTTGACAAGTTGATTGGCGTTCATCGATTGGAAACATGTATGGTATCGATGTAACATCCGGTTATTTGCCAAAGGACGTGTTGGCACATTGATATCCTCCATGTTATGGCTTTTGAGGACTTGCAGAGGTTTTCGGTTCCGAGTGCGTTTTCATCAAAGTGTTGGTAGAATTTTCTCAACTACTTCGAAGTTAGACTTGAGATATTGGGCGTTAGGGTACACTATTTAGTGGAGATGCTGAATATGAACTGGTTTGGTTTGTCGACTGCCTCGCTTAATGCTATTCTGCGAGGCATTTGAGGGTTGGAAGTTGATGGTAGCAAGGTACGAAAGTCTTTTAGGCAATCTTTCTCTTTCTGCTTTTCTCCTTTGTTGTTTAACGTTTTGGGGCAAAACATTTGGCTTGATCCTTTCATTGGGGCCGATATGTGTAAGACAGCCCATTCGATTCATATTTCGTATGTGGATCCAGGTATCGGTTTCAGCACTTCGGTGATTCAATTTCTAGTTTGTACTCCACTGCTCTCTCCAATTTGTTAATGGGTACTCAAGAATATGACCAAGTCCGGACTACCTTTCCGAACTTCGTCCTGTGCAGTACTCCCCGTATCATTAGTTCGTACGCTGGTAAATGGATATCTTAAATCTTGTTCGCAAAGCCCTGACGTCTCATTGCGTGAAAGACTCTTGAATCTGCTAATACACTAATAAGTATTTCATTGGTAATTTTACCATTGATGTGAACTGTTTTTTTACGAATGTCCCTTTTCATGAAACAGTCGATTATTTTTGCGAATTCTCCTCTTCAAACAGTTCGCTTCACCTTGACTGGTTACAAGAATTTATTGTATTATGCACGCACTATCTCATTTGATTGTGAGGGTCAACGAATTCGCAGGGGATGGCTCTTTAGGTCTCATACCAGCGAATGCAATTCTACCCATGCTAGAAACGAAGCTAAATGATTGTATTTCAAATTCGGTGTGCTAAACTGTGCGCATTTTGCTGATTTCTGAATCTCTTCAGTCTCTCTCGCGTCGATCTTTCATTTTTCATAATGGAGGGATCAGCGGTTGTTTGAACTTTTATAATATCAAACTCATGAGACGCTTCATTCGCAGAAAGACCGCATAGTATGGCCAACCTTTGTATTTCGTAAGTTTTACATCAATTGAATGCAAACGGTGCTTACTAGAAAGTCTTTATCGCTTTGCCAAGGGTATTTGAATACCGATCCCTTCAAGACGAATAAAACTTTCTTCGTGTAATTCTTGTTTGCACCGGTTACCCCAGCGAAATTCATCGGAGTCCATAGTTGGCTAAAACGGAAGCGTGATCCATTCTGTAAAACAACTAAGAAAGCCTTCAAGAGAGACCACATTCTTAATGACATACATCACAAAATCATTTCGGCCGTGAACCGCACATTCCCAGTCGCATACCTTCACATTCTTTATCTTTAATCTTTTACTTCCTTTTTATTAATGAAACAACAATGTACATCAATTTTCAGGAAGGGGGCTGTGGCCAGCAGGAGGCTGTAATGCTGTTTGACGGCGGTGGAGGATTCGAACCTGCGACCTTCATGTCCAGAAGTCACGACCTTATCCGTTTGGCCACCGTCTGCCAGCTACCCGGAGGATTCTTCTGAGCTAGCGTGAATCTGGTGTGATGTCACGTTGTTCTTCACATCTCTTACGCGATTTAACCCGCGGTTCCCTTGATATTTTTATGGTGAGAGCGGACCAAATGCTTATGCGACCCCGTAACCTAGTCTTCCGTGCACAAAGTTATTAACGCAGAATCTGCGTTTGCCGTAAAGATGATAACGGTTGTTTGTCGTACAATGTCCAATCCAATTACCGGTTCATTACCGTTTATAGGTGAAAATCGTATAATTCCCATTGCTTATCTTAGTCGGTTGAAAAGGGTAATACGAAATGTTAACATTCCACGATGTTGATCTTCTTCCTTTGCTGTTCAGTTGGTATTTATAATAATAATAATAATAATAATAATAATAATAATAATAATAATAATAATAATAAGTAATACGATCCCCGTCATCATTTGGCGAACCGTCATCACTAATTTGCGAGTTTTCCAAACCCATTTACTTTGGCACACGAAATTGTCCTAAACACCCAACAACGGCTTAATGCGACATGGGGTCTGTGTGTGTGTGTGTGTGTGTGTGTATGTATGCGGGAGAGAAAGAGAGCTTGTTCAGATGACTTTTATCTGCATCGAATAAATGGCAGCAGTCAGCTCAAAGGCCAAATCTGTTTACACCAACATGATGATGCCAATTCAGTTCTGTGCCCGCATGTCACGTAGAGGATAAACGCCACGGGGCGTGGAGTGACGGTGGATCAAAACACTAGCGGTTTTTCACGCCGGATGTCAGCTCCGCTCACGTCGCCTCTGTTCTCTGACTGTCTATCCTTCCAAACGTTTGCTTGTCTATCTTTCTCTCACAACTGACAAGGCCTATTGTGCGTAGACATGTGGTGGGTGGGCGTGCCTGCATGTGTGCGTGTGCATCGTATACTGTCGGAAACCAGGGTATGCTCGTGTTTAATTTTTACGTGAGAATGGTTGCCCGAGCCATTGCACACGTGGGGAGAATAGTGGAATACAGTCATAGCTGGTTGAGTGTAACAAGCTTCAGCAAGTCGATAAGGTGCATAGGGTTACTCGCGTTTTCGTGATTTTTCGATTAAAAATGCTCGACTAGTTCTGTTCATCATTTGTTACTGACCGACTTGTGCATGTGTCAGGTCGATCGCACGCATTTACAAGCAACCAACTTTGGACGAGAATTACACATGCACTACTAGTAATCGATTCGTATTACCTACATCTACTTATAATCATTCGTATAAAATAAGCCGATCCGAGAGAATCGGTACAGATTGGAATAGGGCGCGTGAACGAGATTCAGAAGTTGCACGAAAAGATGTGGTTTCTGGCTCACTCCGGTTCGATTGCAATAAACGAAGTAAACTGGTTAGTTTTTCGAACATTTTTTCAGGGAGATCCTTGTATACTTGTCTGCAATGTGTTCACATCCGACTGCGAAGCCGTTCATCATCTGCAGCTCGATTATCTGGAGCACAGACGTCTGTGTTATGCGAAAATCCACCGATTGATAAGGGGCGTTTTATCATGTGATGTTGGCGTTCCATTTTGTCACTGAGAACTTGCGGTCGACTTATATTTGCTCGTCCCGGCTTCGCTTGCCATTTCCAGAAGAGTAGATATGCACTGCCGATGATCTCTATCAAGGACAAAACTACAGTACAATGGCGCTTCTCTCGTTTCTTAATGATGAACTTAACGTTGATACTGCATAGTGATTTTTTTGAAAATTTTCCACTCATGCAACAAACGTCATATGAATAATTTCCGCTTCAGTAGATAGCACCATAAAGAAAAAAAATATGGATATTTGTAGTCTTACTATTCAACAAGAACTGACAATTTGTTGCAACAAAACGCAGTATGCTGTGGTGTTATCTAGGTAGCAAACTGAAGGGAAAAATTAGACTGTATCTCATTTTAGCCACAACATATGTATATCGACCGGCATGTTACGAGCCCGCTACTAAGATTTATTCACAATTGTTAAAAATCTAGCGCCAATAAAAAATGGTTTATGATGGATCCGCCACTGTACTTTGGAAATTTTGTTGATCGTTTTGATTTGACGTCCAGCAACTCCGGGATGAAATTTTGGAATTTCGATGTTAGTATTCACTGCTTAGGTAGCTCACTGAAGTACCACGTAGAAACATGGAACATTTTTGCTAGGATCGAAATTATGGTCTTGGTACGCTTTCATGTGAAGTATGCCCTGGATCGAAATGTTGCTTTGACTCAAATGATGTCAAATCGAAAGAAGACTGCTGTAATGAGAAAAAACTTGTTTAACAAATTCTGGTAGAGTGAATCACGGAGCTTCGGTCTTATATACTGTAATTTATTTTATATGGTTCATTTTCTGTGTATCAAGGGAATCTCTCTGTGACTACAGTGACAAAATTTTCCCAAACGGTAGCGCATTTTCCTCGAATCCGCCTAAGTGAATTTTCTCAATTTATTAGCCAGTATACAGGTTGGACGGCAATGAGAAGGCGTGACTTATTTTTCGAAGAATTTTTAGGTTACCACATGCCATCTACTCAACGGCAAAACTAACAGGTCGTCAGATTAAGGCGCTCATCAGTTCCTCCTCCTACCGAGTAAAATATTTATACTACCCGTTTTCTAGCGCAATTATTCCACGCTGCATATCCACTGATGTTTGCAGAATTTAAATACTGTTCAACTCTATCCGGACGATGGTGAATTAAATAACAGCAGTACTCTGCGTCAGCATTAAAAAAAATGAACTTCTGCCGCAAACTTCAAGATGACCATAAGTCATTGTGATCACTTTCGGATGCGATTGGTATCCTCCCTGGAAAGCATCCTGTTGGCTAGTTGATCTGTTTGCCATGATGTATATGGCGGCTTTGTTTGGTTTAAAATACCGGAAAAACTTAAGCAGAAAATGTGAAATTGGTCACGGTTTTTAATCATTTCATTATCCTCCACAAAGTGGTATCAGAAAATTCTACTGTTTCCCGCCCAATACTTCCCAGTCACGATAACCAATTAAGCAATTAATGCAGCTCACTTGAATGTCCTTGACACAAGATCATCATCAATATCCTTCTAGATAAGTATTTTCGTGTTCGTGATCAATCACGATTATTAGACCCCAGTTAACTCAAAATACCAAATGAATCATATAAACAGTCTATGCATAAAAGCATAATCATGGGCGTGGTAGTCTACAAAGTAAGTTTTTGTTGAACAGGCAATCGAACAGGGAAAGTTTTAAAACTTCCAAAAATGTTTGTGGAATTTTCATACTCCATTAGGATTTCATTGTTCACGTTTTGACGCAATTGCCTAGACAACCACGGCCACGTAGGTTTAGCTGGCCCTGTTACCGTTTATGGACGGATATAATATGGAGAACCAGTCAATAAATTCGTTATATTGGTTGATGCTTCTTTATATCTCGTAAGTACTAGAGCCCTAAAAGTATTAACAATAGATTTGTGAATGCATTACAGTCAGCGATGCCTCCATGTGCACGTATATATATTCTCACTAATACCTTTTTATGTATGATAGGAGTGATAATGAAACGAGAATCCCATTTTTTGAATCAAAACTGATATATATGCATGTCATATATGTATATATAACGCCTGCTTGAAAGCAATACTAAGCAAATAGAACTATGAAGAAATTGAGTACATAAGGAAGAATACTAAACAGCAGAGTATCAAGCTTTGTTCTTTGATTTTCATTTTCGGTTTCTTACTGGACGCGAATTCCGCAACCACACCATGCATCATTCGCGCCAGTGACTGCTGTTCTGAGCCATACTTCTTGACATCTCCATCCAGGAGGATGAGATGCACCAACCGATGCCAAAGCCGAAGCTAACCTCCCCGAACCTCTACGACAGTTTATGGCCCGACCTCCGTGTCGCTTTCTGCAGCCTTTTCCAACAAGTGCAAAAGGAGAACGTGAGGGCGTAAGACGCGTCCAAGCCACCGTAGCCAATGCAGGGCGTTTACTCCAACGAGAGGGCGATTATTTGCATCAGACACTTGACGGCGGTCCTCCTCATTGCTCACCCGATTTCCCCACGAGACTGAACAATGCTTAGGTCGCATCGGCGGCCAAGTACAGAAAATCGTACCGTACTGTATTCTCCTCTGGTTTGAAGGTAAGCCTCATCTTATCAACGTGTCCCAAAAACTGCTTTCTGATTCCATCTGCGCGGAATGAGCCATAGCTACCGATTTCATCAGTCGGAGTACTCTATTTCCCCAGAAAACTTCATCTTAGAATATGAAACCGGATTCATTTTCCTGACGTCTTTTCAAGTCATCCAAACTGGACAGATATTGCTTCAGGTATTTGCGAAAACTAATCTTTTTTTCCTTTACAATAATGCGCATGACAGCCCCATTCATTACTTGATTCACCAGCTTCGGAATCGCGATGTCCATATGACTTCTGTGTGTGTGAGAGAGAGAGAAAGAGATAGAAATTGGAGTACACAATATCATCATCAATCTGTTTGTTATTCAACTTATTCCATCAAGCATTGCTTAATAACTAGTTGTATCATGTAAACAACACGACTGCCCTTCTGATTGAGGACCCAAACATATTTGCTTAGTGGGCTTGAAAAAGCTCGTTGTTAGGATCTATTTGTAACGAACATCTGGTCAGTTGTGACCAATCCACTCAAATCTAGTGGATCTAGGTCTTCAAAGTACTACCACCCATCGGAACACTTAAAGTGACCGATTTGTTGCTGAATTTTTGCAAATACAAAATAAAACAGGGCGGGACACAAATTTGGCTGATCGAAAATGATACGAAGTTTCCTTTTCTGTTCTACTTGTTGTTTAACATGGTGCATGTTCTACAAACTAAAGAGCATCCCTGTCTAAAGGCGAAATTAAGTGAATATTGGCCTAGTCGCTTGTCTCTGGTTTGGTAACATAACACAAGCATTAGGTTTTTATAATGACAATATGGCACAGGACTTTTTAAAAATAAAAATATGGAAGAACGATCATTAGTTTCGTATTTGTCGTACTATTTCAACCTAAATGGTCAATCCATTCGACCAAAATGAGATAATATTAACCAGATTTTAGGAATTGTCCGTTTAGTTTCGAAACTTCAAACAATGTCCGCTCTTGCTTCACTCGTTCGCTTTTTTGGAGGTCAAAATCTGTTAGACTTGACGCTGTTTATCTGGCTTAAAACGGAAGAAATATGGAAACAGACCGGGAGCCTTTTGACGCAGTCGAGTTAAACTGCGTCAAAAGAAATAGCGCGCCGTTTCCGCAACGGTGCTACAGACTGGCTTGCCTTTGGGATTAGAAGTCTTACTTGAACAAGACATCTTCCTGGTGGGAGTAGGTAGTTATTTAGAACAATTCAAACGATACATACGGTCATTATAAGAGCCCTTAAACAGCTAAGTATGCCCCGGCAGTCAGAGTTTCCGAGTAGGATTCAAGGTGTGAAGAAAACGTAAAAACGTAATCTGTTGGCGAGATTCTCTTAAATGCACACCACCGAGCACTATGACTATTCGCTATACAAAGAATGTCAGATAACTATCGTATCCAGCGTATGCATTTGTTGATCGGAGACACTGTCACTGCTAAAATGACCTTCCGTGCACGGACGAAGCTTCTGAAATACTTTAGAGTAATATTATTACTGAATCATAGATGACAGTTACTTTGGAGCAATTGCTTTTCAATCACAACTTCGTCCGCCCTGAACACGTACTCGTTGGGACACAAATCTCACAAATCTCACTTGGAAGATTACCTTCAGAATGTGTCTGGCGCCATTTTTTAAAACCTATCTCATCGAATGTCGAGTCAACCCCTTACCGTAGCAGACATAACACTAATATTTTGCCGAAAAGAAGCAGTGAAACCAACGGCATCCCTTGTCGTTTCTTAGATCACTCAATATGTTCAAAATCCCTCTTTTGAGTTCAGGTTCACATTATAAAATACGATTGTCTAATACACCCAAAGCTAAACAAGAGAAAAAAATTATCAGGTTGATTCAACCTAGAACCGGCGGTTTCTACATCAGTGTCACATATCCTTCTCAAGAGGTTAAACAAATCGCATCCAAGAAGTGGAATGAAACTGCTGACACACTTCCAATATCCTTTACTGTCATTCGCGTCTGATGAAAATTTTCAAAAAAATGTCCGGATAAAGTTCTCATCAACCGCATTGATTTGAAACTTTCATATCGGTTCTATAGCTTTTCTGCTGTCTTCCTTTTTAATACTGTTCACTAAGTTGTTAATCAGTGATTTGAAATACCATATAATAGCTTCAGTTTTCCATAGGTTGGTTAAATAACGTAGAGTTTGGAAGCCACCGTTGTTTGGAGGCGGTCAATTGAGTTAAGCGCGTGTCACCAAAAGGGTCAGAGGTTCGAATCCCAAACCTACCCGCCGCTTTGATGATGGACAGCAAATCGCTATCTTTCGGATGGTTACCACAACTGACCTTATATTGTTCTATGCCTATGCAAGTTTCAAGATCAAGACCGGTGGTGGCCAAACGGATAAGGTCGTGACGTCTGGACATGAAGGTCGCAGGTTCGAATCCTCCCACCGCCGGTCAACAGCCCCACTTGGCAGCCCTCTGCTGGCCACAGCCCCCTTCCTGAAAATTGATGTACATTGTTGTTTCATTAATAAAAGGAAGTAAAAGATTAAAGATTGAAATAAGGTTGCCGGTCCCCCCTCCCAGCGGAGTGGGCTCTAGTGTCTGAGACATGTCCCACCCACTGCACTCAGACTTCAAGCATATCATTAAAAATTGTAGCGGATTAAGCAACTAAAAATTAGTGACAACATTTAAATGTTAGTCCTTGAGCTCACACTGCTCATGTAGCTCCGAAGTCCACTTTTGCTAAAACCCTAGCAAGGTTCACAGCATTCCGTCATGGGAATTTCAACTTGCCTTTCAAGCATCCGCAAAACTCATCGCAGACTGAAATTATCTAGATATCATCCTTCCTAATGATGTTTGCTAGCTGCTGCAGTACAGAAAGTATCTTCTATGAATTTTTGTTTGGCATCAGGCTTTGACTTTCGGGACCAAAATGTTTTTCCACAGGATTGCGTTAGTTCTGGCAAAATGAAACATCTGCAGGTTATATCCGTCTTCTCCTTCGTCAATACTTCTCTGTCTATTGTTCAAAATGCAGAATATTGCCTCGCTTTCGATTGTATAAAATATGCATTCCTTTAGATCTTGAATATCAGCTAGCTAGAACTACTAGTTGGTACTTCTGGACGAATCAGATTTGACGGCAATAGTGTGGCAGGTGCTATCTGCTAGGATCTCATTTCCAGGGTGTTTCAACAAGATCGGTTGGAGAAACACGGGGAACATTTCACGAACTGTGAAATTTTGTACGCCGTAATGTTCCGGTTTGACCAACAACATTGATCAAAAGCTTGGGATTTGGTTTCAGAAAATTCGGGGGCATTTCGCACATGTCGTACTCTTTAAGGTTCTGACAGTTGATACCCTTAGGTGTACGTGGTAAGCTAAAGCCAAGTACAAGTTTCGGATTATCTCTGCTGTATATCACCGAGTAGGCACGACCGAATGGCTGAAAATGGAAAACCTCTACAGTTTGACAGTCCGTATTGGTGTCCCAGCCGAAAATTCGAGAGGAACAAAATCACTTCGCTGTGACATCAAGGTACGCCTCTTCCAAGATGCCGTTGTTGATAAGGTAGATTTAGTGACTTGGGACCTGAAGATGGTAGACCTAAGCCCTACTGGAATCACTTAGCTATTGATCAGTTATCTTATACCGTCAGTTGTGTTCCACTTTGAAAAAAGTACTTCTTCGCTGCAGTTCTAGTCACCAATCGGGACCAGCAACAGGAATTGTTTAATTAAGGCCTCTTGCTTCAGTTCATCTTGTAATAGGTAAGCAAAATTATAGTAGCTGCAAAATGAAAATTATTCGGGAGAAGACAGGTTGTCGCCAGTCAGAAGGAGTGACTTTTTGACGACTATGATCAGAGCTGGGAAATGACCGGAAGTGCTTTACGGTTAATTGATACAGACCACATAACTAATACTATAACCCATACTTATGACTAGTACTTCCGTTAATTGTTCCTATTTAATCATGGTTGTTGTTTAAGGTTTCACGGACCGGTAATTATTATACACGTGACAGTCGATTTCTAGAGTGGGCTGTCTATCGGGATACTACCAAATGATTGTGCTAGTTTCAAGGGAAGGAATGGCCAATCGTAACTCGGATAGCCCAAGTTAAATTAATAACGAATCAGTCACCGCGTATTATCAGTCAGTAGTTAATTCAGAGCCTCCAGAGAAGGTAAGTATTACGTGCAGATATTCAGGACTGAAACCACCAAGCGAATTAACTTTGTTGAATCTAGCGAAGTCACTCGTTTAGGTCTGCGTCCAAGTAAGTGAATAGCAAGTTTCATTATTTTCAGATTACTGTTTACATACCTCAGAGCAACTCTGAGCGAATTGCAAAGCGGAATTCGATCTCCGATGTTCCATGATACTATTGTCGTTTTCTTTAAATTCTCTTATCTGTTAGCGCTCGATGGAATTGTCTAAGACCATGCTGTCATAAATTTGTAATTCTGCATGTCATGCAGTTCATACTCACACATGCGCTCCAAGTCACTTGTGCTTACGAGCTCCGATCAAGTCACATGATTTGGACGTTAGCTTCTAGTCGATGTAATGAGGTCTAAAACTTGCTTGACCAAGTAAAATGTGAAATTCGGCTTGGAAAAGCGGATAAACCGCAATGATTTAGCAAAAAACAAAATAACATTCACCATACCTCTGCCAGTGAGCTTTGGTCAATTTGCATGCGTGCCGGACGTGAATGATCACCAGAAAAACAAACCAAAATTTGTCCAGTAGTCTGGGCAGACATCAAAGTTTTTTAGTCTATAAGATGAAGCAATTGAATTCCTGCGCGTGACAATCAGTTGTCGAGGTCATGTTAGCCGAAATGTGGCGATCAGTCCATCAGAGCGGGTAAACCAAACCAAGACAAAAAATCACTCTATTTCTCTACCATAGAATTATTCACGAGGGTCGTTTGATAAGTAAACTCAACAGCGAGAAAAGGAATTAAATGAATTAGGAGGGAATTAAATCATAAAAACTAAAAAATATCGGTAAAAGTGTTTTCGAAGTAACTGTTGGAAGAAGGACTTAATAGCAAAAACAAGTGAAGAATTTCTCATTTTGGTTAATGTTGCAAAAAGGATTTGTGATGTACGGAAAATTGGTAGCTTATGGCAAAACGAGTTTGATGTCTGAGACTGTGGCGGATTTCGGCGGTAAGTTGAAATGGAATTGGAAGCGCGCATGAACGGGCATAACGTCCGCAAGTGGAGTGTGTATAGGTACGATTTGAGGAGCATGTAAATCGTAGTGTAAATCGTACAGTTGCCGAGATGACGGTCATTAAACCGGCGACGCGACGAGAATAAGAACAATAGACAGACTGGGAAGACAATTCTCCTGCTCCGAGTCAAATGTGGGTTGGAAAAATCAAGACAGTGTGAAACAGGCAGAAAAATTGTCGCTAATAGTGACTGTATACATACAACGCGGATAGCGAATATTTTCGCGTTGATTGTGAGCAATCAAGCTATCTTTGTTCGTGTGGATGAGCCAATTTGGCGTGTTACGTGGGCGGTGAAAGCTTCTTTGTGTGATTTAATGCCACATGAGAGTGGATGAAACAAATCATGTTAATCACCGGTCACATTCACGTGAGCATCTCGGGGTCTGGGTGGAGGATGGGTGAAAGTCGGATTTTACCAAAATGAAATAGGCCGCTTTTCGCAGAAGCAGAAATTTCTGCTGTGCTGTTTTTTCTAGGCGGTGAGACATCATTCTTTAGGACTGCTCATTTTTTAACACTATGGTGAGTTCCCTTTGCAAACACCACTCATTGCTTCTTCTTGATGTTTACGCTGTTGATATCCACCAGCTGGTAGTTACCGAAGTTCACTTTAAATCATCAAGTACGTATCTCTGTGAGCGGGCGTGCTACAGTTTTTCACCTTCGCTGCATTTTGGAATTTAGTGATCTCACTACCAAATTCTACGCGCGCTCTTTAACTGGATGCGCTACACATCCGCCATTCTTTTTCGCTATATTTTGTCGGATATATAGTTCGATTATGGCTTACTCGATTATGCCTTGCTCGGAATTATTGTTGTTTAAAAACCATACTTTTTCTCAACATGGACTGGGATCACGCATTGCTGCACCTCAGAGACCATCATATCCATCTAAAAGAAGCACTGGTGCTGGATGGCACAGCTCTTAAATGGACCCTTCCGGCAGAGATGTCCATTCTGGCATTGCTGAGTACCAACATCCGCTCTCTGTTAACGAAAATGTCGAATCTGTCCCTCACACTTCAATCACCGATCCTTGTTCACACGTGTCATCTGCATACAGCAAGTGTGGCTGAACCTGGATATCTCTGATTCACTCGTGTCAATAGATAACTTCAGAATCCATCAGCAAAACACGATGAAGACTGGAGGCGATGTGGTAACATAAACTCCTTCTGGTCTGGAAAGTCCGGCGTTATTAACAAGTACTCGCTAAACGGAATTGATTTTCTCGTGAAACACTGTCATCCTAGGTTTTCTCGCCATACCAGTACAATTAAAACGAACCTATATTTGACCCCTTTGAGCTCTCAAAACAGTGTCACATTTTTCGAATACTTTCCGGCATTTATTGTCTTTCTTCTTGAGAACACTCTGCATATTATTGTAAATGATTTCAGTCATGCATCTACCCTACCACTGACTGCGTTTGATTTGACTGACCTTTGCGTTTCTCCCATCAGAGGTGGTTCCATTTTAGATAGAGTTATTACCAACCACCCTGATTTTTTTGCCCTAAAACAGCGTGCTCCTATTTCAAGTAGTGATCATTGTCTGCTTCTGTTAGGGCCCAAGTTACACTCTGTGTAAGCTTACTGTTCATTCAGGCGAGCTAAACAGATTCAATTTCGCCTCCCTATTTTTTCACACAGCAAATTTACTCTTCTTCAGAAGTCATTTTCACTCCTACCTGCCTGTTTATCTTTTGTACCCCTGATCAATGACAATGTCAAATTGCCACAGAAACGGCAAACACAATCTTTGATATCTGCTGTCCATTAAAAACACTATTATTCTCAAATTGCCTTATCTCCTCTCAGAAACAGAAATCTCTAAGACGATGCAATGAGCACTTCTACAAATCCCGTAGTAACTGAAGCGTGCAGTATATCTGCAAACTAATAAAAGCTGAAATCAAACGCATTGACACTAATTTCGCCAGCCAACTCTGGATTGGCAACAACAATCGACTGTTAGGTAGAAAAAAACGAGACATGCGAAAACTTCCGCTGATGTCGACAGCATCAATCGTGCTTTCATCCATTGTTCCACTTATACCTCGGTCATATTTGGACAGAGTGATTATGTGACAGTTGCAGGTTTTTATATGGAAAAGGTGTTCGACCTTCGTCGCAGCTCTAACATTACCACAGGGTTTGGTTCTGACAGTCTGTACTCAGATCTTTTAAGGCATGTTGTTTTAGCTCTGATATATGTATTTACCTCTCTGATTAATTCATCATTAGGCTCGTCTTCTATCCCTGATTGTTGGAGACCCGTCACTATTTTTCCCATCCCTAAATCCTGCAGTTCTGCTGCTTCTGCAAACGCTTTCGTCCCATCGCTTTAAAATCCTCCGACCTTAAACTAACGGAGTGTGCTATATTTAAGCGCCTGTGTTCTTCTCTGTCCTTCTGATGACCCATTTCAGTTTGCTTACAAATTTTACAGGTCCACTTTGGACGCTTTCACCTCACTTGTTCATCACGTTTGGAACTGCTTAAACGCATCGATGAAATTTGTGCCTTGAGCCTTTCTAGACTGTTCGTCGGCATTTGATTCGGTGCAGCTCTTACTGTCGTGTTACCATCGAGAGATGAAGAAATGTATAGTGACTCTTTTTCTGTTACCTTCTCGATAATTTCCACTTCTGTTTGCCTAACCTCGTCAATTCATCTCCTTGAATACTTTTCTGGACGCTTAGAGTTCTACCTCCACGCTGATCTCCATGCGTATTCTCTTCGTTGTATTTGTGAGGCACCTAGTTTGATTCCTATTCGCACGAGGGGTACAGAGCTGTGGAACTAGGTTTACTATCTATTTCACGTGACTACTCTATTTTTGATCGTCAAACTGATCTGTTTTCTTGTCGACTTGGTAGCATGTCCAGGAATGCTGCTTCACTGTTCGATTTCCTGACGCATGTTCAGTCTATACCCAACGATTTTTAGGTTCATTTTATTTTCACGCGTGTGCCTGAATTTCTTTGTTCACACATTTTGACATATGCATCTTATCAAACTTATCCCTTGGATCACGAAACTCCAGTCGGTTGTCATGCTACCAAATTTGTTCCCCTCATTCACTCGTTGTAGGCTACAGCTACACACTTTTACCCCTGACACCAAGTGCTAAATATGCACGTGCCTGAAGCATTATATCGAAAGTAAATTTCCTTATTGTGAATGATATAATATTAATAACACAGCGTTGTTGGTAGATGTAATGCGCCAACGTTTCGACTACCGTGGGTAGTCTTTCTCAAGGCAAGTTTTACAATCAAATGAATGAAGGAAAATTTATATGACAAA
>LUCM01002445.1:0-28734 GCA_008360955.1 Fasciolopsis buskii | reverse complement strand
TATATAGTTTTGAGAGTATTATGGGGTGATTTTTATGCCTTATTGCCCTAGCATCTTCTTTCCGGAAGGGAGGTTCACTTAGGCGAGAGATAGGCAGATGGTGCAGAAGAATAAGCTTGGAAAATTCATGTGTCAATGAAAATTACCGTTGCAACTTAGCCTATTTGACTTTCAGGGAGGCAGGTTGTGAAGTCTTTTTTCTGTTCATCCGTTCTGTAATGGTCAGTTTTGGGATGCAGCTGGCCAAGTTGTGATAAAATCCATTTGCAGCCGCCTGTGGGTCAGTCGCTAGAAAAAAGCTTCCCCAGTCAAGATGGGGTACTAGAGAGGTAAACTGCTGCCAGTTAAGATGGGCTGGACAAGTTGTATCGATAGGATTGTTAGGGAAGGGACATGGACATGGATTCTACCGTGAACTACCCTGTGGTCGCTTCCTGGAAATTTATTTCCCAAATTGACCAGGATGTGGTGATCAGTACGTGTAAAGGTGAGATCTAATATGTTATTATTTCTGGTGGGTGACGTTATTTGCCGCACCCAACCTCCATGTTGTAGATGGAAGACGACCGATGTTAGGCTTGGTGGAGCCGTAATCGTGGACCACGTTACGCCAGGGAGATTGAAGTCTCCGGCCATGATTTTCGATGTTGATGGGAGGGATGCAAGGTAGTCAAACGCGTCCGCTAAGAGGGGGAGCCCAATTTCCGTATGAGCTGGAGGGTGATAGACACAGGCAGTATGGATAACCCAGGACGACACCTTGATAGTGAACCACACCGATTCTTGGATCAGTTCGGGTGTAGGATGCGTTAGAAGTGAGACTAATAAGCCCTGCCTTACATAAATAGGGAAACCGCCCCCACGGCGGTCGTTTCTAGTACCTCTAAAGGATCGGTATCCCGCAAGGGAAGTCGCACTATTGGGTGCATCCTCGGTAAGCCAAGACTTAGTGATAAAGATTATATCCGGATTGAAAGACGCAGCAAAGCTTTTTAAGTGAGTGAATTTATTCAGGATTGAACAACAGTTAATTACCGCGAAATAGAAAGGCATGTTGCCGTCTAGGAGGAGTGATTGGTGAGGTTGCAAAGATAGAGAGGCGGTGCGTGGAGGTTTAATTGTAATGGGAATAGTTGGGTAAGCAGATGGAATTAGTTCTATTTTAGTGGGCGTTGAATGAGATACGACAGAAGACGGAGGTGAGGAAGAACGAGGGCGTAAAGCGTTCTCCATCATGCTAGCTTAAGGGTAACCCGAAGTACCGGGAAGACCAGTGTGGAGGGAGGCAGAAAGGGAGTAGATTAGGGTAAGAAAAAAGAGGTGTCGGTGGTGGTTCCGGAGGGGGGAGGAAGAGGGACTTTTCTGGCTGGGTAGATGTGGTCGAAAAAGAGACATTAGTGGACTGGGACAAGGTCCTTGAGTTTGGGTCGAGGCGCTGGTAATCGGAGGTTGCTGGTAGTAGCGATATGACGGTGGTGTGCTTAATGGAGGCTGTCTAGGGAAATCTGACGCAGCAGCGAATGGGATGGAATAGGACGGCGTCGGTATATTTTGATCGCTGGGCTAATAACGCCAGCGTCGTTCCACCGGGGAGTAGTGTGTTGCTTGTTGATGGTGCAAGAGCAGGTTAACCATCAGTGGCTACTGTTTTAAGGATCTGGATGGAGCTGGGGAGTTTTAATTGGAGCTAGACATTTTTGCTTCGCCGGGAGAAGAGCGGTTATTGAGGCTCACGGAGGTCGTAGGTAAGGGGCTTATATGCCGGCATTTCCGTGAGGGCCGTGGCAAAAGAGACGGTAATAAGCTGTCTAAGTCAACACTTTTCTGTGGCTGTGGTGAGGCCACAGGGACCGGTTTAAATACCAAGCCCCTAGGTATGCCGGGTAGCTGGAGGGAATTTGTTTGGTGGAACCATTTTAGTGGAAAACCTAGGGGAATAATTTCTTGCTAGGTACTTGAATTGGTTCCAAATGCTGAGACCCGTAGCTTGGCGCATCCTCTGTAAAACTTACCTTCAGAGTAGGATAGATAGAAGCACAGGCTAGGTGCTGATCGTGGGACCACTGAAGTTGATAAATGTCCAAAGAGCGTAGTAAAGCGGCATTTGTGTGGTACAAAGGCAGGTCCATGGGGGGGGGTAAAAACACCACAAAAAGCGAACGGAAAACAGGGTGTCAATAGTCCCTCTATGTCGCCAACAAAGCCAAACTCACCTCTGTTCTGCTCGATAGATTCACTCAATCAATTTGAAGTGCAAAGCATCCGTTGTTGCTCACGGATTTCACCCCAAAATGAAGGCCTTAGTCCGGCGGTATCGCACCGTGGAAGGGCATATGGGGACATTTCAGGTGCTGACAGCAATCCACAGACGATTCTAGATAGTAGACGGAGGAGCCACAGTCAGGCGCCCGAGTAGGGACTGTTGAAGATGCTGGAAATACTCGGCGATCCCGGGCAAGCAACTGATGGCCGGGTTGCCAGCCATCAGGACACGGTAAGTTTGGTTACCTTTCCATTTCATTGGAACCGATTACTTTGGTCCACTTTTAGTGAGGCACAGTCGTAAGACCGAAAAGCGATGCGGACGTCTCTTTATCTGTCCTCAGATGTGTGCCATATAGTTGGAAGTGTCTCATTCCTCTAGTACCGATTCCTTTTTTATGACACCACCGAAGCTCATGTTGAAAACAGGAACACAATCCTAAATCTTCAGTGACAATGTGGCAAACATCGTTGGGGCCCAACAAGAAATGGGAAGCCTGGTGGAGAGCTGGTCTATTGGCGGGATTTCCGACAAGCCTATGTACAAGAAAGCGCAATGAAGTTTCGAAAACTCGGTTCATTTACTGAGGAGGAGTATGGGAGATCGTGGTGCTCTCGGCAAGATGTTTTTCCACTTGCTTCAAACATTTAATGACGAAGTGCTTGCTTCCTTTTTCACGGATGGCCAACGAACGGTGAATGGACGGCAATTCGTACCTGCCACTTCCGGTTATCGTGAGTTACCGATAGGCACCTCCTAACAATTCGCCCATCATGGGGGACAACGCCCATGAAATTCCGACAATTACATCACGTGAAAGACTGGTTCGCCACTGAAAAATGTTAACATTTTAGCGTCGGTATTTTGTAAGCGACGGACCGGGGAGCATATATCACTGTTATAGAAAAGACAAAAGTGGATAAATAGGTAATACAACTTTAGATCAGGTGATGTGGTACTTCGTGACCCGGAAGTTTTGCCGCGGGGTAGGTGGTCGATCGGATTTATCGAAGACGCGGAACAGTTAGACGACGGCGTGGTAAGAACGGCAACCGTCTCTATCTCTGGAGGATTTTTGCGACGAGATATCAGAGAGTATCGTCTTATGGAACGGGCCCAGGATAATTCTGGTATTAGTTCAGCTACCACATCTCTTCATGTGGAAGGATGGCCTTTGGTCTGCCGACCCAGAATAGACCACTGAGGTCTGATTCATGCATTGAACTATTGCCGTTCAGTAACCGTAACAGGTTAGAAGCAGAAGAACCGGTAGAGGCCAACCGTATTTTGCGGAGCATAAGTAAAATCCTGGTCGGATTTTGCGGGTCAGTGTAAACAGTTCTGAAGAGAAATTTGAACCAACCATTGGCATTTTTCCTCCTTTATTACCGTCCACTCACTAATAACTGCCTTGTCGGGGACAAATCTCACCTTTTAATTTATCGCATCAATTTGTCTGTACTATTGGGAGCCTGGGCCTTCCACTGCCACAATCATGGGTTTATCACCGGTTGATTTTGTTTGATGCCCTTTGTCGTTTATGTGATCTTGCATCGGAAAGCGTGGTACCAGAGCCTGAACGGAACGTTGTTGAGATTTGGCTATCGTGCATAATCAATTTGATCCAAATATAATCGTAGCAGTTGGGATCCGCCTTTTTTCATTTGGGTTAATTTGGTCGCTGCTCGTCGTCCAAACGTTCGCCCGAATGGCTTATGGAGAGGAATCCTCCAACGAATGTGCAAGGTGCCGGCCAAGAGCGTGGACATTGAGCAATCCCCGCCAAATATGCTGCATCTAGACCCTGACGGCCGCAACCACTTGGAGGAGAATGGCAATGGGTTTAGAGACTCGTCGGTCTACCGTTGAAGTACAGCGTCAATTCCATTACCCGATATGTGGATGCCGATGGGTCGGGTTGAAAACTTAACACTATTTTGGTGAAAGCGTCTTTATTGGAAATGAACATCTGTCTCGCTGCCTTGGAAACTAAGCTTTCGTTTAGCTCCTCGTAAAAGAAAAGAGACGGGAGTAATGTTTTCCGCGTAACTAGGAGTTAATTACCGATGGAAGTGAATCAGGCCAACAAACTGTTGCAACTGTTGATAAGAACGAGGCTCCGGGTAGCCCCGAATAACAGTGACCTTATCGAACACCGGGGTTGTGCCCGAAGGCGTGGCAATATGCTCTAAAAATTTGACACCGGGCTTTCCAAACTCACTCCTTGCGCGACGTTTGCCGAGGCGATTGAAAAGAGAACGTTGGTGAGATGAGTGTTGCTCCTCCGTGGACTTGCAACTATATGATCAAGGTGACCTCACATACAATATTTGCAGGGTTTGAGGCGCACTGCTGGACCCAGCAGGCATCGAGTTGTTTTCTGATCCTAGACCTTTAGAGGGCAGCAGTTGTTGGATGGCTCTGCTTTGTATGCCGCAAAGAAGACATGAGAACCTAGTTTCCCTGTGTCTTACTAGGAAATGTGCATCCAATGCACAATTTTCTTAAAGCCCCGATGCGGCTGTACAACTTACAGCAGCCCTCCTCTAATGATGGGAGCGTTCATTTCCTTAGGGAGCTACTGCGCCTGTCTCAAAGCGGGCTGAGCAAATCTCGTGGCCAATCCCTATATATAGCTATTCGTTGTAACGACGCAGCGAATACCGTCATTATATCTGTTAATTGGTCCAATGCAGGTGAGGTTGTGGCTCTGTAGGGCGGCAAAGTGTTCGTTGCTGAGACATCTGGGCAGTATTGCCACCCGATATTATCAGTGATTTCTGCGGTCTCATCTAGTGAATGCTGACGGGTAGCACTCAGCAAGATAGGTAGATGTCATGGGAGCCTTTGGAGCAATAATCCCCCTACCATCCGGTAGTCGCTGAACGGTGTCCCTGTTACGCTGCATTTCCCGCGTTAGCTCTGTGTGTTTCCTATTCCAAAGCTCAGCCGGATGCGCTGATCCTTGGCAGGGGCAGTCCCATCTACGACAGCCTTTTCAAAGCTTTGTTACTGGCTGAAGATAACGCAACGTTCCTAACCTGGAGATTTACTTCCGGAAGACGGTCAGCGACCTATGCAAAACGACTGAGGTCGCTGGTTAAACTGTAATTCCCGAACTCCAGCTTGACTACATTAAACTAGATTTGAGGATCGCATAGGATGAGGACGGGCACGTGGAGACTTAGGGCCCCCTCACTTTTGGGGCTGGCGACGGTTTTCGCTTCATAGGCAAAGCACCGTATCTGAAAGGGTAGCTGCGCTCTGGAAGTAACCAATAGAAAAATATAGCCAGTAAAGTTTAACACGAAAGAACCAGTCGGCAACAAAGTAACAAAGCTGAAATTTACCCGTGAAGGGAAAACACGGCAACTAGGGGGTCAGCAGAACGAATAGCAATTCGTGTGGCAAGTCATTCATGAAGGGCTCATCTATCTGCAAGACTTATTATCTTAACACGGATCACGTGATATATTTACTTTGTCTTTCCTGCAGTGACCACTTGTGCGTCACAGTTATTCGGCCCTGTGCGATCGCAATACTAAAACCCAAAACATTCCACTGGTAAAGCGAAAAGAGGGTCGGGGGTGGCGGGAGGCTGAGCATATTTGACAAGTACGTGCAAGCGGAGCGTGCATGAGCAGCCTGCAAGTTGCGACGGCGCTGGGCAGTCAACAATCAGTTAAGCATGCGATCCGACGGCACAAGCCCATGTTCCACTGTAATTTCTATGCCCCTCACAAACCCTAACGGTGCTGGAATTTATCCTCACAGTCTATTTGTGGGACCGGTTCTCCAGGCCTACGAATATGGGAACCCCAAGGGTGTGTACTACGAATCCGTTTAAGACCCGCCCTTAAAAGTTTTATCTTGGCAGCTATTCTGAACCCGGATAGGATAACTGCGAAACGGTCTACCACAACAATTGGCCATGACATCCTCCAAAATGCACTTAATGCTCCACTAGATGATTATCGGTTCCTTGCTTTCGGCCATTTTAGCCTTATGATCACCTCCCCTAATAAACAGCTACCCTGATGACTACGGGATTTGGGCATCTGTTTCCTCACCTCCCCCACTGCCACCCAAAGGAGAATAAAACAGGAGAAAAAGTTAATCTAAATGCATTTTTCATTTTGCCTTTTGTATCGTCCACTAACGTCCCTGTTTCTAACCTAAAACTGGCTTCATGTTATCGGGCTTTTCGGCGTCTATAAAATGGTCTAGGGAAAGTAAGAGTTCCTCAGACATCTCCCTGTCCCGATGACTCTTTCTACCCCGTACGTAATATTCATGCCCTTAGTGACCTCACTTCCCTACTAGACTCCTTTTTGCCTGTGGTTATTTTCATTCGAGTATAGATGTTTGCCCTTGTCATCCAGGATTTCTCAGTTTCCCTAACGGAAACACAACACTGGACAAAATGTGAAGATTCGGATATGGATGAACCAAGCCACAAACCTGGGTTATACTTCAAGAATTAAAATCCTGGACCCGCAAGTGGTGTTCGGATAGAGTGGGCGTCATTGAAAAAGCGTAGGCGAATAGTGGGACAAGCCGAAAGCCCTCCTGTGACAGTCGAATTGAACTGAGCGTCTGAATGTGGTTACAGTTTACCAACCCTCCTGTGGCCGAGGCATCGTCTAATTCAAGGAGCTTTCGGTGCAAGAACATAGACGATCGGGCATGTCACTGTCAAGTCCTACGATCTAACTAACGTGAACTTTGTTTTTCCCTGCGGGGCTCTTCGCACTATTGGCGGGTGTTCCGAAGTGCTGCCCCGTGCGCATTGATCTCCGTGCTGTCTCCGTCGGGTCCATAGGTCTTCTCCAGAATGGCCGTTGGCGGGCAAAAAAGTGGTTCTAAAGGCTCTAAAAAGGGTGGGAAAAAGAAAACGTAAGTCGGAATTACCGTTACGATGTTTTCTAGAGCTGATCCATTTTCTAAGAAAGAATGGTACGATATTCGCGCACCGATTATGTTTTCGAAACGGACTTGCGCGCGAACTCTCGTCACCCGAACTCAGGGCACCAAGATCGCCAGCGAAGCGCTGAAAGGCCGTGTGGTTACTTTGAGTTTGGGAGATTTGCACGAAAAGACAGAGGAAGTCTTCCGAAAGTTTAAGTTGCAGGTTGAGGATGTTCAGGGACGTCAATGTCTCACTAATTTCAACGGTCTCGAGCTAACTCGCGACAAGCTATGTTCCGTCATCCTCAAATGGCGCTCTACAATTGAAGCTCATGTGGATGTTAAAACGACTGATGGTTACCTTCTCCGGTTCTTCATCATCTCGTTCACTCCCCGCGTAACCCGCTTTAAGTGCCGCCATACTTATGCCCAAGCCACGCGGATCAAACGTGTACGAGCTCGTCTGGTTGAGATCATTCAACAGGAGGTCTCTTCTTGCGATCTGAAGGAGGTGGTGAATAAACTGTAAGCACTTTTCTTGACTAATTTGTCCTCAGTATTCCGGATTCCATTGCACAAGACGCCCGCAAATCAGCTTCATGGATTTTCCCTCAGACCGATACTCTCATACGAAAAGTTAAAGTTCTTAAAAAGCCTAAAATGGATTGTAAGTCATGTATTTCTCACTGACAATTCTCTAGTGGCCCGTCTAATGGACCTTCATGGTGAATCAAAGGGTGCAGCTACAGGAGAAGGAGTTACTAGGCCAGATCATTATGAACCTCCGACAGTGGACTCAGTATGATTCGTAATAAAATTGTACCAGGATTTCGGCTGCTTCTTTCATTCAACGTGAGGTGCCGCGGTGGCTGTATGGGTGTAATGATACATTGCGATTTTTTGGTCAAGTGAATAGTTTTCAGCTGACGGATTTTCAGGTGCCTGTTGACTTGATGCCACTACACAACTGATGCGTACCACGTATATTAGAGATCTGTTGGCAAACCGTCATTCTGCATTCGCTCATTGACTTCCCAGGCATCTTGGATTGCGGGTATTAGTACCGCGTGACCTCGGAGCCCTATCTATAACTTTGGCAGCAGTCACGTAGTATGGAAGTCAGATTAGTTCAGTTTTACAGTCAGCCTTGCACTGGCGTGCCTGTGATCTCGGTTATAACCTCATCGGCCCAGTGTACTTTGCCACACTGAGCTGTTCCGTTGTATGGTTAAGAGGCGGATTTTGGGCTTTCAAGATGTTCGCTGCTTAGAGGTGTTCGGCCAGTTTTTGCGTGAGTGACCGCGCGAGTATTGCTGAGGTTGGAAAGCCAGTGTCGCGACGTGCGGAGCTCAGTAGATTTCGTTGGGTGGTGAACACTCCTCTTCCGTACCGCACCATGTTTTCCGTTCCTACCACGAAACGTCGATGGTCGGCGTAACGGTTTGGGGTGATAAATGGCCCAGCGAACTTTTGTGGTCCAAAAGTTTCGCCAACCAGCTGGCTGGAGACACTGAGGGATGCAGCAGCGGTTCGTGTTGTCATTTCCCGTAAAATCAGAAGGCTCGGGAAAGTAGGTTAATACAGTTAGGTTGTATTGGGTTGGGTGGTACGGCCTTTTCTCCGCCGCTGTATTTTCACTACGTATCCAACTGGCGTATTTTATTGCAACTTATAACTTAATGACGAAGGTAACGGTCAGTGATTTGGCCTGCTGTGCCGTGATGATGGCCCTAGAAAAGTCTCGGATGCAATGCATTGCTGGCAACGGCACTTCGCCATCTCTGGCTAGGTCTCCGATCTGCCTTTTTCGAGGGTTGAGATGCTCCTCAGCGGACCCCATCTCGGCAGTTAGGTTGGCCTACTCGAGATAGTCCACGTGTTCGGTCCTTTGTGCCCTGTTGTTTTTCATGACTATTACGGCCCATCCCGCGACTGTTGCTTATTTCGAAGAACATTTGCCAGAAGATCATGCCTCCAGGAGTGTTTCATCCACTTACTAACAGTCAGTGCCTGTTCGAACGAATTATTCGTCGCTCGATATCATAAGCCCAAAATCAGAATTATCAGCAGGACGCTCTACACGATCAGGAGTTCTCAGATGCCGTTTTATTTTATCAGAGACAACCATGTGGCAGAACCACTTTTGTCAACCGTGCGCACTAGACCGCTGGTCGGCAGTCCGGTATGTCGCATGCTATGGTTGTCCGTAAGATGGAGGAAGGTTCAACTTTGAACAGATCGATTCTCCAGCAGCACTTGGAACACTGGCTGTCAGTTTCCTGTCTGAGGAAATGTCGAAATTAGGGAGTTTTCGATAACCGTTTCGACTAAAGTTGAAAATACCACACCCTCAGGGGATCATGACGCAGTTTTCATTGAGTGAAGTCGACAGAACGCTTGCTATTAGGTTAGGTGGCTCAAGGCCTCAGGGTAGATCAGGCCGATGTTAGACCCCAGCTCCCTTTCTCACCTTTGATTACTAAGTTCGTTCCCTCTTCTGGGCAGAATCTTCGCGCTCTGTAGGATCGTACTTCTTTACACAATCCGTGGACGAGCAACAGGGACATCGGGTGGCCTGGACTCCCGGTCAACTTCCTGGCACGTTTACCAGAAACTGCCTCCAGGTATGCCGCCCAGCGATTGGTTGGCTGTCTTCAAGCCTCTTGGCCTGGTGAGTAGTGTTGCCTGGAAATTTATTGCTGGACTTAATTTGGTTTTGTTGGGAATGCGGCCACAATTATGATCTCTTGCCATGTGAAAGGCTTCGTGGAATGGTCGGACGTTGTAAATGCGTGGGATACGATGACGTCCAAGGGTTGATGCACTAAGATATTTGCCTGGTCCGGGGCAGAGCAGTCCTATCCATAGCGATTTGTGGTTACAGTTTGCTAACTGAATGGAGACCTAGCAAATTGTCACCTCCCACTGTGGATATGTTTGAAATGGACGTCGCATGCACATCAGTCGCCTACAATTGAGACCACTTAGCATTTCTAAGAAGCTTTCTTACTTAGAGTGACAAGTTTTGAAATAGTCAAAACCAAGACAACATTGAACAGCACGTGAGTGACTTGTATCTAAAATAGAGCTCTCTGTTTTCGCCCATGGCGACGGGGCTGGCCCTCTGACATGGTGTGGTGGTTTGCCTGCTTCAGCTAACCCAAGAGCTATCAGGAATAGATTTCCTAAGCCCGAAATGCAATCACGCCTGACATTTAGACCGGTGGTGAGCTGACGGTCCTCGGTCTCAGTGAATCCGTCGTTTGAACGTTTGGTACTGCACCGGTTATTCATTGGTGAAGCTGCTTTAACGCACAAAAGAATCGAAGTAACGATCACGAATCCCCCTAGGTGGACGTCAGAGTGGTGTACTTCGATTCCTCCCGACATCAGGAGTTACCACATTTCATTTGGTATCTACCCCCACTCAAACTGCTATCCTAGGGAATATTGCAGCTTCCCGTTCTTTTCGTTGGGTGCATGAGGCAGAGGGTTTGCTCGAACGTGGGTGCGTCAGTTCTTGTACCAGGGAAAACTAAAAACGAAGGAACTACAACAAGGCCGTCATCATCGACTAGCGTTAGACGACAGGGCAGGTCTCCACGGCCTTTTATCGCATTGTCACATGGTGCCATAGAAGTACTGTGTTGGCATGGAGCGGACCTACAGTGGCAGGAAAAAATAGTACTACAGCGGGTAACATGGGATGCAGTCCGACCACGAACACGATAAATCTGATTCGACAGAACGTTACAGTACGTTTGTCACGGCTCACGGTTCACTGCTTTATCCTTCGGCATCTCGGGTCCAGCTGCTTGGCGGACCTTTTGAACTGGAATCAACGAGACATGCAACACCTACCTTACCTAAACTCGCCGTGCACTTTTCCATTTCACACTACGATGTCGTCTGTCGACCCCATGCGTATCGTCTTCTATTTAAGGAAAGCTGAAAATGGAGCACAGTGCGGTGGGCATGTGCTCGCTATATGCAACGCGTGACCCAAACAGTGAAGTCTATTAGGCTAGACAAACTAAGACGGTATCCTCTGGACCGGTACCAATACAACATTTCTAGCCTTTGCATTACTGACGTGGTTGTCCTATCTGATCCTAACAATACTCCGCAAACGTTTGTGACCGGAAACCTCCAGTCATCGAGCATCTTCGACACGTAAAATTCATGTTTTGAAACCATACGATAACCGAGCGCACTGCGGTACGGTAGAACGACTTTTCAACTTCAGTGAAATATTAGGTTTGCGCCACAAATGCTTCAGTCCAGCATACGCCGTTCGACCCTAGGATGCGCGCTTGCTCGCTCGTGCTACATTCCTTCGCCACGTCGCTCCCGAAGTAAATGAAACCGTCAACAACTGTTAGCCCCTCCCCGGTTTCGTAACTACTGACGACAATGAAGTCTCAGGTCAAGGGTCTTAAGAAGCCCCGCTACAGGTGCTTCGATTGGGGTCCCCGATTGGATTAACGCTTTATTACTATGTGGATGCAATACTTCAGTTAATGTTCCTGAACCATTGCACACTGCAATGTTGTTGGCTGGAAACACTGGGAGATACGGCTCAGAACCGAAGTCATCGGCACGAGTGCTGTATAACATGACCTTAGAACTCGTCCCCCCTTGAAAATATCCCGAAAAAATGTGTACGGCGAAAACAAAAAACAACTGGTTTTCCTCCGTCTATTATTTCCCCCCCGTTTGCCCACTTTCTGTTCGCATGTTGATGGGTTGGAATCATAGCTGCTTTCAAGCATGAACTTAAGTTAATCTGCATCACAAAAACTGCAATATGAAAGCGGCATTCGAGTCAGTCTACTGTGCAGTTCTCTCGTGGCGCTTGAATCCAAAGGGCGAACCAGAGAAGTTCATCTCTGTTTCCCAAACTATGCGGGAGTTTGTGCTTATGGTGATCCGTCACCCGGGTTCACCACAAGAATGGGTGTTTTTCGGGGTTGTCGCATTTCACCTTTTCTTTGCAACCTTGTAAGTGTGAGGATTATACGACTCGCCCTGTCTTCATGTAAGAATGGTGACACTTTCACTTTCTTAGGAAATGCTTATTTGGAATGAGCGAGTGGTGTTCATACTGAGCAAAGTCGCAAGTTTTCTGCATCGCCTATGCGATAGTAAGGTTACGCTTTGGATGCACTTTGCGTAGTCCTGCTGCACGTCTGGACTGACCGGAAGTGGGACACTGTTTCTAGGGCGAGAATTGCGTGAAGTAGATAGGTACGATTGTTTGAATAGTATGTCGAAGTGTCGTCTCGTATGAACAGCACTTATTAATTTTGGGCATCTGTGGCATCAGTGTGAAGTCCGATTATTGATATCAAATCGTATGTGCGGTATGATCGGTCAAGTCAAGTTAGTTTTTGCCAACCCTTAACGTTGCACCTAGGCTTACTGGTTTCAGTTGGTGCCCTTCAGCAACACCTTTGGATAGAAAAAACCTCAAGGTTAAAACAGAATCCAAGGACGCCACTGAGTGCAGCTTTTATCCATACCATGTAAGCTGTCCGAAAATCGCGTTGGGGTTCCCGTATATGGTCGACCACGTTGATCCACCTTCCAGCCATTACTTCCATTGGAGAACAGCTCATACTGACTGAGTTCACTTGAGTGTGTCTGTGTTACATATGCCGACCACCTTAGTTTTCTCGGATTTCGTCTCTGTTCGGCAATCTGACCTCTGTGATTTATTGACTTATGCATAAACTCAGAATTTCCAACAAAATTCTCCATCCACATTCTGGCAGTAGCTCAGAAAAAGTGATGTTTAAATATTAATCGTCTTCAAAAGTTTTCTACCAGAAACTACCATGCTTTTGAGCCCTATAACAAAGTGGATTTTATTTTTGCAGGGTTAACTTGACCTCTGTTTAGTTAGCGGATGTCTCGCGGGCGATGCGGGCAATGGTTGGAAGATGGGCCAAGGTGGTCACTCCGTGATGTAGAGAAAAGTATGAAAACCTTAACCTGTGGAATATCCCGAGTAGGTCGAGTCACTTTGTCGGGTCAAGATACACGGCAACCCCAACGCGACGTTCGGGGACCTTAAAATGGCCGAATGCTGGATTCAGTGGCGTTCTCGCTGTCGAAATGTTTCCTGTTCTATGCTGTCCGAGTTTGCTATCTTGCGACTTTTTCAAGGTTATACGGGGTTACGACTTGGCTGCCAAATGCAAGGTTGGCGGTAAGGACAACTTATTTAAACGGATTTTGCTTCGACCATTACATGTTATGTTTAATCCTAATCAACAGTCATTTGTGTGCAGTTCAGTTGGGCAGTTCCGCATGTGCGCCATCTATCGATCGTTTTTGTTCTCTACTAACTTCAACTCTCTTGAAGTTAAGGGCGAATTCTATCAAAATCCGTTCGGTCATGTGAGAGCATGTGTTCAACGAATGTTACGGTCGTTAGTATTGGTTTCGATGCCCAGTTTGACTATCTGCGGGAGGTAGAAAAACACCGGAGGATGTTTATTTTGTCATCGCCGGTGAGACTGACCATGAAGATCCTATCATTCAGGTTTGTTCCGCTCGCAGGTTGCTTCTAGCGAACACAGATCTCTCCCATAGAGAACAACATTGGCTCACTTAGGGTCTCTCGTTGCCTCCACAGCGCTGGACTCAAATTGAGCATGTCGCCATCTGTCACCCGCCCTGGATTAGTGGGATATTTTTGATTGTTCTGGGTTTGTGGGTTTATGTCGCGCCTGGTCCATTCTCGTTTTTGTTTATGCTTAATCTGTGGCTGCACCAACCGGAAAGCCATATATTGTGCACAACTGCTTCCATATACTAATGGCCGAGTTGAATTCCAGTTGAAGCTTTCAACACGGTTATTGACGTAACGAAATTTCCAGAATCCGAGCGAAGATTGGAAACAGGGTAAACAAACATTACAAACGGCGACTAATGCTGCGCAGGGCTCCAGGTAATGTGGGTCTCAAGGACTGGATATCTGCAATGTTTATAGCTCTGCTATATGCTCGCTGATTCGTTTCTCCGAGTGTTACATTGAACTATTAGGACCAGTGCCTATTCAAGTGGCCTTACGGTTCTATTACTTCCTTCTAGGTGTTATGGTTGAGTTGTTTTGCGGAGTACTTCTAAATAGATCTTAGTTGGCCCATTTTTACGTCGGATCTTTTGGTTATATCAGCATGTGAAACAATGGAGGTAACTGTGTCCTCCATCAACATTGGCGGCCATCCGGGAGATCAGACTTCTTAAGAAACCCGTTGAAGTTCTCTCATCAGATGTATCGGGATTAGAGTTTATAAGACTTCTGAGGTTAGTATCCGGTTTGCATTCTTCTAAGAACTGGTTTGAATTGATGTTAACATGGGCTAACAATTGTTGATTAGATCTGAATACAAGAATTTACGGCCGTATCGAAACCTTAAGCTTATGGTCTAGTACTGTGCGTGTACTCCTTCGTTTGTTTGTTGTATAAAGGGACTAAGCGTTGAAATGATAAACGGAAGCGCTCGACTGATGTCAGCGCCTCTGAACCAGGAGCCAGAGGATTACCCAGCATACATTGACAAAATTTATTATTTTCGGCATCATCCACGATCATATGCACATTAACAACGGTGGTTACAACCTACATCAAAACGTCCAGTAATAGTTATTCCATCAATAAAATCCCAGATAATAAAGATTTTCATTATTAACACTGAAAAACGTCGTAGGAATTGGGACTCTAAATCCAATCCTGCCGATTATCATATTCTTCGAATATTATCTCTTGTGACACTAGTCTTGAGAGCTTCTAGTCGATGGTACTTCTTCCACTCTTTGATCGGTCCGGCTTCTTCATGTTTGGCACAGTCACGGTTGAAGGTGCAGCATTTCAGTTTACTTTCTGACTCTTGTCTATCGCTTAAGAGGTGGCAGCTGGTCGGTCTTGCGGATATCCACTGTGCTTCAAGACTTGTACAGATAAGCACCATATCTTACAGATGCGGGTCGTTCGATCGTCTATATTCACTCAAAACCCCGTAGCCTTCTAAAAAGTTGTTTATAACTTGCTTGTTTCATCAATTATGGGATTAATTGTACGGATTATCCCAGAAGTGGCCATCTCCACTGGGAAATATGTACGCTGATGCTGCACATCCCATGGTGGAGAAAAGCACACGTGGTTCCTGATAGCCAAGGCTCAGTGGACCTGAGTAAGCACGCTTGTCGCTGTGTGGACTTTTGCAATGGGATTGTTGCGCTCTTTTATTAATGAGTCGAATGGAGACGGGATTTTGCAAAAACCTGTAGGCTATTCAGTGGCTGTTACGATGGTATCAGACGGATAACAAAACCGATCGTCAGTTTTTTAATCAAGAAGTTCAAAGAGACAGGTAGTGTACACGACGAACACCACAGTGGTAGAACCCAAACTGCAGCTGGTTAATGCTGTGCGGTCGAAGTCCTCAAAAAACCGGTCCAACATCTACAGTACATCATATGGCAATTAACTGAGGAGTGTGAGAATGGGTTGTGGAGCCGCCGGTTGCATTTTGAAGTGGCGCGGCGATGGACAGTTTTCCGAATTTCGGGTTCGAAAATTGAAGTACGTCGGTTTTGTCGCGAGTGAATCATTTACTGAAGGTGTGTCGGAATTCTGAGTTCATACATTTTTAGACCGTTTTTCTTCCACAACCATGTCACAAACGGTTTACATATGTACTGTAAAGAATTATTGTAGGACTTTCTTACAAATGACTTCTACAGTGAGTAGTTGTTCTGTTGTTAGAGTCCTGTGGAGTACGTGAAAAAATTTGACTTTAACGCGACGTCGGCTCATCACATATCGCAAGAATAGTGCAAGAATGCCTAGGTGAGATGTTTGTCGAGAAATGGATCAATCGGCTTTGGTCACCACGGTCACTGGGTGTCACCGACTGGAGTTTTATTAGTGGGGGCGTTTGATGCATAGGATTTATTCCAGGCGGCCGCAATGAATAGAATCTTTGGAAATACCTATCACACAAGAATGTCGCAGCATGCCACAAAGTACTTTGACCAAACTACATAAATGGTGTCTGAAGTGAATACATCTGCGTAAACAAAAGTGTGGACAACAGCTTGAAGACCCAGTAAAACACTGGTGGTTACTTTTGTTGTAAACACAGGAGGAAGAATGACGTCTGCTTTGATATCGTCCCGTAATTCGTCAGATGATTCCAACTCTAGTCAGGTGGATACGGAGTATAGTTTATCATTCAAAATAGAAAAGTTGTCCGTTATAAGCAAAATGCCGTTTGTGAATATTATTAGTTAAAGCAAATAATAAATTACTCGGTGGTAATAATTTAGCATGAAAAAGCCTGCATATTAAGTCTCACGGAATTCAGTTGTCCACTTGAGTATGAGAAACCATTCGTAATTGAAATGAACGGAGGCAATTTATTTTAGATCCATGACATCCACTAGACATCATTAGAATTCCTAACTGCCAGAACAAAACATTTGGTCACAGCTGGGCTTGTTGATTCCTTTTTGTGCATAAGTTGACCCTTGCCGTAATTTGGTCGTGTAATGGTGACTAAATATGGGAGCAACACAGAATTGCCTACGGAGTCCCTCTAAACCAAGTCAATTTCTCTGCCCATCACTGCTATTTCATAATCAATATGGTACTTCGTTTATTTATCCTAGTTTGAACATAATGCTTGTACTTGATCGAATGAAATACATCGATTCGCCGTGATCCTATGCAGTTACTTACCGCCATCCGATGTGCTTCACTTTTGTTACCAATCTCCGTTGGTTGACTGGGATCCTCTCTCCTCAATCCTGTTGATTTTACGTCTTAGTAAAATGGGGTAGTTTTTTGGCGTGTGCAGGCGAGCGTCAAACGACTCGCGTATCTGGTTGACGTCAGAACTAACACCGGGTTCGGGTAATCCGATTTGCTTACGGGATAAATCCGCGGAGTTAGGGGATAAAATCTGTTTTCGTGGTCTACCGAGACACAGCGAAGTGGTCGCCTGACGCCAGCTATTTGTGCAAGAGTTCACGCAGTAACAAGCGTGTTCACTAAAGTCCATTGAGCCCTACCTATTCGCCGACTTTGCATCATTCACTTATGCTTTTATCGACCATGTGGTGTGCAGAATAAGCGTAAAAATTTCCTAATAGGGATAACAATCTCTGTGAAAACCTGTGCGCTGTGCACTTGGCAGCCGTCGGCACCTCTGGCAGTCTAACGTGGTGTCCCATTTATCATTCCCATTACGCGATTGACTACTTAGGACTGATTTCAGTAGGTCATTGCACATAGGAAAGTTTTAAAACTGAAGCCACTTCCTGGACCGTTTGAGGCTTCAGTCGGCGGTAGTCCTTTTGCTCTCCTTTTAGATGTGTATCTTTGAAAACATCGTCAACGAAGTAGTTCGAGACCCCTTAACAAGGGCACTTGCATACCTGAGCCACAATAGTCTATTTGCATTACCAAAGCAGTGGATAGGGGACGTTGGTATCTTTCAAAAATGTCCACCAGCGAGAGTTACTTTTCTCTAGGTGTGGATTACTTACTCGGTTAGTTGAGCCGAATTTCACAGGCGATAAACTATTCTGACTAGGTTCAATTTCAGTGAAGTCATTTTGTGCTTGAGGATTTCTGAGATCCCTGCGTTACACATTGGAACTGTGCCCGTGTCGGCTTGGTGCAGGTTCAACCATTTAGGGTTAATCTCATTTTATTTTTATTGAAAAGTAATTGAAAGGGACCTTCTAATCACACTGTCTGGGCTGCTAGTGAGTTGTGGAGTAACACACCTGATAAATTTTATAATGTGGGCAAATGAATCTGCCCTTATGAGAAAAGTCACGATTCAGACTAATGAGATATAAGTCTCAGTAGTCCGCTTCAAATGACAATTCGGAAAGTAGTACAGCAGAAACTGAAGTGGACCTATTTCTACGCACACAGGCGTTATATCACTTAGAGGCAAGCAGTCTATCAGCCAAAGCATTGGCTGACTACGGGTATAATGATTATATTACTGTCGACGGTGAGCAAAAGTGTTTGACTTCGTTGAGTGGCTATCTTTTGCAGAAGCCAGAGTTCACCTTCCAAAGGATAGCGCTCTATTCACACCGCATCTTCTTCGTTCTGAGAAGAGGATAAGGGTTTTATTAAGTAATCTGAAGGAGAGTTAGTCCAACCCAGGTCAAAATAGGGAACTCGATGCAAGACATCGAAGTTATTGTGACCGGCACAGAAAGGTCTTAGTGATGTACTGTTAACATCTGAAATAACAAGCATGAAAGCGAGCAATCCACTCGACTGTATGGGCCGTGTAGAGATTTCCCAAGTGTGTATCAGTGAAAAGATAGCCATGTACAAAAATAGAAGTTTCCGCCAGTAGGTTTCTGTCCTTTGGTTACTTATTCTTACTCAAGGAATCTCAGTTTCTATTAGACATTGATGGACCGTATTCCCAAACGAACTACAAAATTTCATTCGGTGTTGAATTCATTCAACTTACGGATTAACCAACGGATGCCTATTTCAAACGCCTTGAAATCAGACCCCGCACCCTTTCCCTCTGAGGCCAAATTACTAACAGTAGCACAAACATTCAGGGTGGGGATGTGATTTAGTCCGGACATAAATTGTTGTCAACTTGAAAGCTGAATAACATGCTCTCACTCTTGATGAAATCCAGTATCCTTTCAACCTTGGCCGTCAGTCAGCTGAACAGAATTGTGTCCGCTTTATTCAAAAAGGAGAATTTTTATCAAACAGAACAGTTCCAAGGGCTTTACTGCTACCATGATTTGAATGTGAACGGATCTTTGGTTGAAATCATCAGTGGTGTGTGTGTGTGTGCGTGTGTGTGTGTGGCGGTGTCCGGCATCGGCCAGCTGATTAGTGGGCTTTGAATTCAACGTGCAGGTGAGGATTCAAATGACCGCAAGTTAAGACAAAGATCCCACGTGCCATATTAGAAGGGACTCATCTCTAGCTGACTCTAGAACGCTTCCTTTTTTAATCCCGTTTTCATGTCTTGCAAAGCAGATAGTCCACTTGGACTAAGTTTCACAGAGGAAAATTAGAGCTAATTCGAATTCCCGGTTCACTAACGTTCCGGGTCCCATGCCAAAGGCGGAACTCGGGTTCTACATTGAAGATTCTCTCTGTTGGGCTGGCAGTCGCGAGATGTGTTGTACTTAGGAACCTTGGAGGCGAACTTGGTAGCGTGAAGGCAGTGTGTATTAAATAGCTGTATCCGTTACCCTGGCCAGTGGTTAAAACAGGTGTGGCCATATTGCAATGATTGTGTCAATCGACACACTGACCAGACGGTAGCCTAATAAAGTCAGTTGTTCGTCACAGGCCAAGTTAGCGAGTGGCCAGTCAATGCTGACATAGGAAACTGATGCCCGCGTCCCAAAACTAGAACGCCATTTTTGCCATTGTGTGTAAACTTGTTGAACCAAAATTTGAATTCCGCTAGTTTTGTCTTACCCATATGAAATTCTCGTGCTTTGGAGCAAACAGTGCCTCTCTTCAGTTATGGTATCAATGTACGGAATAAACTCAAGTGGAGTATCAAATAACTAGATGACAAAGTGGAGAATGGCCCGGCCGGTTGAGAATTTGGCCTCGGGGAGTATGGTGCTGCAATTAGGAGTGCTGTCGACGAATGATCACAGTAACGCCATATTGAATCGTTCAAGTGTACATCACATCTGAATGAAATACTGAATAAGTCAAGAAAATGGCGCTCCATGTGGTGTATTATGTGGAACTATCAAAATATGCTATCCCACACGAAGATTAGTGTTTTGAGCTGATCACTCTTGGGGCTTTCCAGGGTCGGTGACCATCCTAGGGATTTTGGTGCCGCGGATTTTAGTTCTGCAGTTAATTTTCCAAAAGAACCTACCTTTTTCTCAGTATTTTGAAATTGATGTTATATTAAATAACGCGCGGTTGAAAATTTTTGCTAGCAAACAGATCTATCGAAACTCGCTTTGTGATTGATTGTTTCACAAATCGACCAAGACCACCCAACGAAACTATATAAACGACAGAGCTCACTTGAATTCTGACTTGTAATGGTGAGTCACCAGTAAACGCGCGGCAGTATCGTCTTCTCTCTTCCGCTAGCAGGCTGGGCTAGCTGTTCGTATTCTGCGCCGCTTTCTGTTTCGTGTGTCTGCTCAGCTAAGAGAGTTCCGTTGCATTCGTTGTGCGACTATGGGGCTTGTAGACTTGAGCCCGAACATTTGTGTCACCAACCTTAGTGTGTGTTCGTGCCTGCTAGACCTCAGGCTGTGCTCCTGTGCTATCGTGCGACACTAGGGCTTAGGTCTTGTGCTTCAGTGTGTGTGCATAGATCAACCAAACTCGGCAACGCAATAGGGCTGTATGGGTTAAGTCACTCAATCGAGTGATTAGCAGGAGTTGCATGTGAGATAGTCATACTTCTATCTAGTACGTAAAACAAAAGTAACTGAGCTTAAAATTTTGTTGATCTAAATTAAGCACATATGACCACTCGAATGAATGATTCAGTGTGTGCGTATTTGTTGGGAACCTTGAAGCCTTCTTCACTGCCCCCAAAATATGCAGTTATAACTAAATTCAACATTTTGTTTGGAAATGAGACCAACCGGTACGCAGTATTTGGGAGACCACAAAGAACTACAAACCAAAGAAATCGTTCATCCGAGACCACGAGGAATTTTGAGCTGTGATTGCTGCAATCGATTTTTTTTGTTGACTGCAAAGCAAGACCTTTTCATTATTTGTTATCATGTCACTAATTATCTCTTTTCTCCTTAGTCGTTGCCCACTCCAAACTGCCACTGTACACAAAGAAGAGTATTGGTCCCCGACCCCTAAACAGCTGCAAAGGAAGAATGAAAGGGTTTATGGTCATTGACACAATCAAATTCAGGCGTCTAAGTAAGTCAATCACACTTGGAATAAACAACTTAATATGCCGTATGTGTACCCAAGTCTGTATAACTGCCGCATCAATGCGAGAATAGTTCACACCACAAATGGTGGGCATTAATGCCGATTCTTCTCTGATTTCTCACTGCCGGAGTCCACTGGCAAACAGAGATTCTCAATTATTAAGTAACCTCCTCAGACATTTACAGGTTGCTTTGCTTGCATTATTGCGCCCGTGTGACTGGCATCATTTCATCGGTTGTCCGGGTCGCGCTTTGATTGGTCCACGCGATTCAGTTCATGGCGTTTTTTGTCCGATCCGGACCGGTCATCCTGATTAGTTAGCCTAGCTCACGATATAGCCTTCTTTTTGCGCATTCGCACTCTTGCCTTATCATTCCCTCACCGCCAGCATTTCGCATGCTATTCAGGAAAGAGTTTCTCTCTTCCGGTGCCCCAGAAGACACCGTTATTTCCACATCTGTTGGTCGCAAATACTCTGACGATACAGTACTGGGATAAGAATCATATTTCCTAAGGAGGAGGATGACGAAATTCGCTCTCTACCACTGAATGCTTTGTAGTTCTTGGATGCTGATTTTTATTTATTGATGAACCCTTTGCTAGATGCTTTACTTCATGCCTTGCAAGCAACATCACCTGGAGGTCAAAGACCTCGGTGTTGTATTGTCGCGCATGTATGCCGCATTACGCACCCTTAAGGGATATTTTGAAGTTAGAAAGCTGCCTCTTGTAGGAAATGTCAAATTTGTAACTGAATCCGTTCTGCCCCCATTGACCATACTGCTCGCTAGTTATTTTATCTGATCTACCGAAGAAGAACGTTTGCTTTTTGATAACACCTACAGAACATACCTCAAAATGAAGTGACATGTCCAGAAATGAAATTTTATGTACCATCGTAGACAGACACTTTATTCGTCATCCTTTACACGAAGAACTTGCAAAAGCTACGGCGATATGCTCGAAGTTTAAGCTAATACTTGTACTTCTGCTTATCGAGTCTCCCTTGTACCATATCTTGCTCGACTGTCAGTCGTTTCACTGACAGCGTCTATAGACGTTAGCTTAGCTGGGCATGAGTGTTTCTTGTAGATTGTATCATAATGTTGTAATTATTGCTCTTTTATGTCCGAAGATATGTTAATGTCATTTCGAAAACGGTGGAAAATAGTTCAATTCTAAGGCATAATCTTGTCACATCAATATGTCAGATTTACGCAAATTAGCTTGTAGTAAACTATGTAAATTAGAAGCCATTCGTCCTCTATCTATCAAACTTTCATTATTATCTGAATGAGTACAGCTCGGATTGAGACGTCTTTTTGGTTCGCGTCGGCAGTGTCACGTAGCGAGCGGTCGCATTCCTCTTTTGTTGCTGCGTCTAGTTAACAGACAAATAATCGATCTCTTGACTGACTTCCGAAGCGGTCTGTGTTTGGACTTGCATTTAGCCTTGCAATCTTTCTGTATCGTTTTTTCTACCAAACAAGTAACCTAATTTTCCTTCACTGAAGAATATAAATAAACTCACATCCAAAGGTAGACCGTGAACAGAGATCGAACCAACGATCTAAAATTGGTGAAGAGATTGTGATTTTCCATCTCACGGCGTCAGATTTGGGGTGATCAAAACGCAAAATTACTTTCATTGCCTAAGTACCGCGAATTGGACCGTCCCAGCAGTCCAGTTGCCGTGAGCCGAGACAATGCTAGCAAAGCATAAGCAAACGCGAAAGAAAGAAAGCCTGGCGAATCGGGCAGCAGTTACTTATGTTAAGAATCGCACAGTGGTTCGCTGTAGGCTTTTCGTAGGTTAGGCAAGACTTACCTTTAATAAAGACAAGGTCCCAGCGGAGTCTACAGTTACGGGCTGACTCGACAGAGCAGAGCCGAATACGCAACCATGACCAGCGGCAACGACCGCAAAGCCAATCGTGTTTCCGGGGGAATATGTCCATTCATGCGCATGGAAAAAATTAATACTGACAATAAAAGCTGCATGTATTGCTAGTGCAAGTATATGTTCAATGTTTAACGCGAAATTGGTAGCTCACGTGTGTTCCATCCCATCTTCTTTCCGACGTTCTTTGACATTTGGAGCAAATATCTGTGCGTCACCTGAAATAGACTGAGATACAGATGGATTACCATTACTCTCTCGGCACATTAAGCTGTTAAGCGCTTCAGTGTCGGTACACCAACAGTTCATTTTTTTATGCAATTAGTGGGTGACAGTCATCGAGAAGATTTGTGATAGCAGACCATAGAGATTTCGAACTTAAGACGCTTCCTGCAATTTCCGCTCCATGTTATTCTCCTTATACCTAATCGGTTTATCGAAAACCACTTACTGAAAGTCTTGGTAAGACAAGAAATCCAAAAACAGGGGCAAATGTTTGGTTGTCCAGAAAGGAGAGATTTTTGCTTTTACAATCTAATCCATCAAGACAAAGGTCGAACATAATTCAACACGTCAAACCTTTTGCTTGTTCACCTTTTCCATTTTCATTCATCCATCCGGTTCTCGGTCTTTGGTACTGTGTTCATACGCGATGTCTTGATTTGCAAATGGCAACAGATATCACCCCAAAGCCTGAAACCGATGCATGAACCGCTCTTCTTCATGACATTTATGCTATTTATTCAGTATTGTTTCTCCGCAGTCTATCGGCTTTGTTGAGAGATGAGCGTGTTCTCAATTACAATGCATGAAACCTGACATTTCAACTTCTCGTTCGCTAGCCACTTTCATGGAATGCAAAATTGCTGTTTAAATGGCATAAAGTAGATCGCACGAAAAGAGAATGTGCGACGCGGTAGAGAAAGGGTTTCTTGTGTCTTCCATGGGACGGCGGATATGGAGTCTATCAGGCGCGGTAAAGAGGTGAGTGATATATTCATCTCTTGATTCACTCTCCCGGTAATGAGAACGAGCTGCTGAATAGGTGACGGAATTGAAATAACGGTAACCTTGTTTCTCGAATTTCTGAATCAGTTGAGACACAAAAACTGGACTTGTGCTTGTGTGCGTCGTCCTTACTTCGGATCATCTTGTTTGATCATCGGAGCACTGCGGCAAATTGACGTACCCACATAGACAGCTGAATGTCGACCATTTCATAAAGTAAATCAAATCCATGTATATGAGTTTATTTCGGTATTAGAGCTGCGCTAGATCAAGGCACCTGTTGGTTGGCTGTTCAAATGCAGGACACTGAAAACTCACGGATCCGGTTTCCACAGTGAGAGAACCGAAGAGGCCACTTTCCTATGAATTGAGCGTTGGGGCCGTGCCAAGTGGGAATAAACAAAAAATATTTGTATCTGAGTAAGTTCAAAAATACTGCGCACGAAAAAGTCGAAACTAATTGCTCCACAGTCACAAGAATAGCTGAATATCATTGCGAATCCGTTTACTCCATTGAAAAGTACGATCCTTCCATCCTGTGGGAAAATATCTTCCCGCCTTCATCGCATATAGCAGATTAGTATGCTAAAAACGGTGACTTTCATCATTGTAATACCCATACGGGTCGAGAGAATTGTAGGTCTTGGTTTTTCAAACAATACCTGCAAAGCAACAATCCCCACACATTCCCACTTACATCCTGATCAGGATCACAATGAAGCCACATCAAAAAGTGCGATTCACGACAGTGTATTCATATATTGTACATATGAGGTCTGTTTTGGAGCTACACCACGCGAAAAGATTCTGTTCCCCTTTTTATGATATGACGAGCGGCAAAGTGAGGCAGTCCAGTGTATTTGTTTATTCGTTGCTCTTTTTTTTACTGTCCATAACTCCCGACGAATTTCAATCAAATGTCCGGTTTTCATGCCAGTCGTAAGGTTATGCTTTCGATCTGTCTAGGGTGAACTGATTGTCATGCCATCCATTCAGTATGCGAAAAATGTGACTTTCTGCAGCTGATGTAGACTTTGATAACGCTTCAAGAAAATCCATCGCTTCAGCTTGTACACTATGTCCCGAAACTCATGAAAAAAATGTAAAAAATTGTTCCAGACGTTTGAAGCGCATTGAGCAGTGGACTAATTTTATGCTTGCCAGTAAGCAAATTAACGGACAATCTACCCAGGCTTTAGGTACCCGGCTTAATCGCTCAGATTTTCTTTTTAGCGTGCCATCAAAATTTTCGACTATAAAAGTTGCCATAGGATTAAGCTTACCAAAGGATTGATATGACCATGTAGCTGGTTCCTCGGAAATACTAAAAAAGCTGTTTTGTTTTAAAAATTTTTCAGTTCAGGGGTCCAGCTTGGTTCTTGACAGTCTTTGACAACGAGGTGAGCCGAAATGCTCTTGTTCAAGTCACCAGTCGAAGCTTTATCTTAACCTCAATGGGATTACGCGTTCTGTTTGGATGAACATCGTCGAAATCGACTCCCAAGTTTGTCTACTACTATGATCCCTCTTCTACATTTTTATCAATGGTTGTAAAAACGATGGAGGGATAATTTATTTCTGAAAGTTTATAGTTTTTTCAACCTTCGCAGTTGAAACCCACCTAACGGTTGAAAATGATTTCATCCGTTAACTCCGTAATAAGCTCTGACGGGAATGGGGTGATTTATTTGATTCGTGGTGTGATCGCTCTCTGCCGGGACTCAGTGAACTACAAGTCGAGGGCTGAGGCAGTGTGTTTGCGTGAGGAGTCAGTGACGTTTCAGGCGTGACAGGCGCTTAATCTTTGTTATTGCTATTGACCCTTGGACGAAAGATTATACGATTTTGCATAGGTACGTAAGAATACTATCAAATTTTGATGATATACCTTTCTAAATTTTAAACAGTTTGTTAACCGGTAAGCGTTTGGCTTTTTGTGACAAGCTCTATTCCGGCGGTTTGGTCAATTCAACTCATCCCTTTTATACTGTTTGACCTTAACCGTTGTACGTCTTCCTCATGCACAAGTTCCAAGTTCAAGTTGCTCTGCTCCCAAACTGTTGAATATCGAACGCTAGTCTTTCGCTGTGTACCATCGTACTTCTTCTGTTCTTCGTTGGGAACAAATGATCTTAGAAGAGTTTGATCCTAACACGAAGTTACAATTATCCAAAAGGCGAAATTCCTATCACATCCTTCTTTCCTGAAGGCTTTAGAAATTGGTACACCTGTTGTAGCATAAGTTGTTCATTTTTATTTCCCTCCGATTACCGTACTTGATGTTTTCGTCCCAAACATTTCAGCACTAGCCAAGTTGATATCATCAGTGTAATCTCGAGCGGTGATGAAATATTTGGGACCAACAAGATAAGTCCATTGACTGGGATTTCATGAAAACGTCCGACAACCGTGGCCCAATATTACCAACTTAGTTAGCGGAATAAACCACCGGGACGATAAAACCAGTTTCGATAAAAAAAACTCCGGAATAGGAATGATCCTCTTTATTAAGACTACAAAATACGATATTCGGCTAGGTATCATGGGTAATAAAACCGCGCCGATTTTAAGAAGTATAACTAGGTTAGTTTTACTTTATTTCGTACGTGGGTTTTTTGAGCGTCGGTTTAAAAAGCAGTCGAAAGTCAATAAAATCTTCGAACACTGGAAAGGCTCGTCTGAATAGTCTTTTTGGGCCTTAGTCATTGACTTCAAAAATCTCGGTTCATCAGAACAATTTCCGTGTTCTTGTTTAAAGACGGAGCTATTGAGCGAAAAAGAAAAAGATTCTAATAGACTCCAAGTGATAAAACATTAGCAGAAATATTTCGTTTTAAAATGGTCATCATGTCAAGTTCTTCACCGGCCTTACCAAGTTAAACCAGATTCTGTGACTTTCATCCAGAATAGAAGTATTTGTTCTAGTACATTTTGAGTTTCATCTGAGTTGGATCTGTCAAACGTTTGCAGCAGGAAACTAAATGAAACCTGTTGACCTGTCCTTTGACAGATGTGCTAGGAAACATCTAAACAAATGGACCTCTCCGATTGAATGAGTAGACTAACGTGATATGCGTTCATGTAATTGAACGTTAGAAACCGTATCGGCTGAGGAGCAAAAGATGGCGAATGGTACTGTCAAATTCCATCCACAGGATCTTGTAGGTTTTTGTGATCTGGATATGTTCACGCTAACCTTAAAAGGGAGTTTTCCTGACCGTCCGTCTCCTGCTTTCCATTAGCCTGAGACAGTTATTTCAATGTTTCTATCTATGGTGACTACCCTCTGGGTAAAGAAGAATTTCAAATTTTCGGATGCATCCTCTGGCCATCGGAAGAAGAACGGGCACCAAATTGGTGGTTGTTAGTTAAAGAAACGTACACGGTCTTAATGACCAAGCCACCGCGGCCAACCATCGGTAGTGTTTGAGACGGCATTAAGAGTTTGCTTAGTTGAAAAATTTGGAATAAAATATCACAAGGGAATTTAGGCTGGGTTATAATGGATGAATAAAGCAAGTGACGACAGGCTCATGTGAAATAACCCTGCTGTTCACTGTGGGGAAAGTCGCATGTGCAGTCTTGGAGATAAAAATATAACGGCAATGGTGAAGCTGCCGCGTGGTATGGTTGAACAACTTCAGACCGACGAACTTTGCCGGTTTGCGCAACATCGTCTATTCTGAATCGTGACATTTTGTAGTCATAGATTCATCTGGTAGCTACGTAACAATAGATGAGTTCGTTACAGCAAAGGGTACAATCAACCTGATGGTTGGGAACATACCTGTCATAAAGCATTTAGAACGACAAAACTTGGTGTAGCCGCTGTTTTTCGGCAAAACATTTGCAAATTGTTTACAGACGGCATGGCAACACGGCGAAACGGATCAGGTACCAATCAAGGGTGCGGAATTTATAACACACGCTCTCCTCGTCCCAGAATTGATTTATCCGACCAAGACTGCAGGCGACGGACGCACTGGCCTTGCACTTTCAAATTGGCAAAAGAAACCGGGTCATGAGTGGGAACTGAGTCATTTACATTTTCTGATGAACAAATTAACACATGTGCTGGAATCGAACCACCAAATTTTCCCTTACCAAGTAGATAGTCTGGTGAAATGAACTGTTTCGTTAAGATCGCAATTCCAATGATGCGCGGTATTTAACTCGATTTTACTCAGAAAGCCGTTCTTATAAGCCGTGTTTTAGGTGATCGAATAACGCACCTGAACAAGAACCAAGGGGAAGAAGATCAGTACTTTAGGATTTTTAACGGAATAAAAAGAACTCGGTATCACAGATATTGTCATATGCAGTAAGATTCCCAGTAGCATCCTTGTTCCGCTTAGGGTAACCTCCAAAAGTAATTATGAGGTTGTTCTTGCTGCTTAAATTTTTATCGTGACGCATGAAAGAAACGAAGATCCAGTGACCCGTTTCCAGGATAGAATTTGATTAGAAGTGTTTACCGATTAAAGAGGAATAAAACACTGTCAAAGCAGAAAAGCATAATCCTAAGTACCGTTCCGTTTAAGCAATGCAAATGAATCTCTTTTTACGAACATTCTACTAGACTAGTGAAACTCCAGGACGGGGAGACCACCTCCTTTGATTTCGATCGTTATATATATATATATATTTGAGGTGAGAATGCGTACAGTGTTATAACCTTTATCGTGACGTTTCGAT
>LUCM01002444.1:45099-115507 GCA_008360955.1 Fasciolopsis buskii | reverse complement strand
AATTTGTGGCATGCTCTGGTTAATGCAGAACTGCTATACGGAAATTGTCCGATCTGAATCAGTGTTAGCGTGCCTCTTTCAGCTTATCTCGCACTGCATATGACAGCATCGTGGTCACGGAGCCACACCGATTCTATTTCCGCCCTAAGAACCGTGTTGTTGCCAGATGAACGAGTCTTCCACATTCTATCCATCCAAAGCAAAACACTGTTGCTCGCAGCCACAATTACGGTATACATTCACTGTTATGCAAGTCAAGCGGTCCGAGAGCTGCCGCGGTAAACTCGTAAACACGCTTAACTGAATGTGGACCAATTTAAGGTAATTTGAACCTGGTTGCACTTACTGACCTCACAGTGACTTAACGAAGTGATTCAAAACCACTGACTAACATCATGTACAGTATACTTCACATAGATTCTAAATACTTCAACGTTTTAATGAACCAGTCTCCCATAACCCTGTTTTCCTGCTTTACGTAATGAGCAGCCTCTGACCATCCCCCTTACAGACTTCGTTCCTCATGTGTACTTCCTTAAAGTACAATCAATGAACCAATCTCTTAGCATTTGGTCCCTTGACGGAGGATGAATCTGTCGACGAAACTCCATCTGTGAAGTGTATTCGGACATGAGACGACGAATACGAGTAGCACATTCCAGACCGGAAACGGGTTCAACACGAACCAATTAATTTACACATCGCAACTCTGAAAAGATCAAATTGTAAATGTAGTAAAAGAGGTGCATTATATTAGAAAAAAGTAAAGTGACGTCCGCTATACTCCGGTCGCGAATTCTTAATCGGTCCTATATCCAGCTCCCCTTAACCAAGCCGGACAGACAAATTCTTTTATTACTAAAAAAGGTACTATATGACTGGTCCCATATTGATCAAGGTCTGGTATAAGTTAAGCGCGTCGTTATATAAATGAAACCTGTTCAGAGGGTTCTGTTGTTCAGTTGATCGATTGAAAGTCAGAGCGATGTTGCCGCAGAGTTTTACCTGCATCTGGCCGATAGGGTGATAACAGAATCGACTGATTCGTCATCCGACTACATTCATAGGGCAGCACCCCTGTTGTCTTAAGAACCCTGCACCAGACGGAGATAGATAAGCACGATCCTGAAAATTAGAGTTGCCACAGAATTCAAAGCAGTGTCGTCGAGTAAGACAAGAGATGAGGTCAGGCAAAACCGCATGAAAGCCGAACACCAACAAATGATACGTAGAGGTATGCGTAATCGCGTCCATAATGTGAATGTGCGAGTTCTACCTTTGACCACCAGGAAAGAGCACCCCTTGAAAGACGGACTAATTTTACTTGGCACAAAGATGCACTCCGGCTTATTAACGTGTCTTTCATTCGACGCCACAACATCCAAGTTATTATCTCTAGACTGCCGCTCGAATAACCGAAGAAGGAATGAACAGAACCGTGGGAATCAGATTAAGAAACTACTCCTACCGTTTTTTTTTGAAAACTGTCTAACAAAGCCAGCAGACTGGAGCACGTCAATTTGTCATACAAAGCTTAAAACGTTTGCAATGACTAGCGGAATCTGAATGACCTGAGAGACGATGATAATGATAAAAAGACGAATGCCCCATAAATACAATAGATTAGTACGGTTAAATCATCATGGCTCCAGTTGTTAAAAAGTATCAAGGCAAACCCACTGATTGAAGCCTTTTCCCCAGAGTTACATGTTTCTATAAAGAGTGAATATCCAAGGTGATCACGAAGGGAACCTGCCATCAGTGAGGGAAAATATAAGAATGCTGCCGCACTCAACAGAAGGAACAGTCTCTATAACATGCTACCAAACGCCACCTCTTCCGATCAAACTCCGTATACAAGAATAAGAAGATGACAACAACGATCGCTCACTGTTCACGGTTCAACTGGCCATATCTTCAAGTAGTCCTCCACCCAACTTAGTTGACGGGAATCTTTCGGGACCGTCAAACACTTCCTAAATAGTATCGTTGTGCTACTTATCTCATTTCACGTTGCCAAGATCATCTGTTGAGACCTCCCAGCATGGCTCGGTTCGTTCCTGAGAGGAACCCAAAATAGGCCTACGGTCATGGTAGATGCAGTGTTCGCCCATACGATTAACACGTGAACCACCAAGGCGCAGATTTATGAAGGATTCATACGGGAAATAAGGTATTTCGGGGTCAACATCTAATATGTAGATCCTGACCTCCACACTAATCACCCCGTCGCCCCATCCGAAGCCTACGAATCGGTGTGCTCTGAAAAGCGCCTTCAAACCGACGAACATGGCGTCCAACACGCACACTTCCAGTTCCTCGCAAGCCGTGTACAACTGGAACGGCACTTGCCAGCAACCAGTATGAACGATTCACCGACCTTGCCACTCATGGGAATATCGGACGATACCAGTAAGGCTTTCAGATCCATGCGTAATCTGCTTGAAGATCCCTCTGATATACGCGTGTTTAAGTCCAATTGACGAGGTGCCATTCGTCGTCGCAGCAACTAGCGACAAGGGTAAAGTGGAGACGGTTCACAGTCGTTAGTTCCGGCTCAACTGGGTACACCAAGCTCGATGGCCATGACGTTGCAGGTACCTTGTATAGCAGCCATTAACACTTTGAAAGGTGCAGAAAAGGCGCGTGCCGAAATGTCTACCCCGCCAGCTACAGATATATCGAGATCTGCGTCTACGAGTGGCAACAGTGGGTGGCACTGGGTCGCCGCGGGACTTCTCAAACAGCACGCTCGTGCATAATCTGGGATCTCAGAACAGATTCTGCTCTACATTTTCTCCCCAGTTTCGACTCTATACGCACCTGAAGCCTAAACCATCCTCCATCACCTCGATGCGGTGCGGAAAGTCGTATATACAGAAAGGAGACACACCCTATATCGGACACACGCGGCTAGCTCGATGTCGAACGAAACTCGCATAGTCCACGCGCACTAAAGCAGCATAGCCTGTGCGAGACACAGATGCGACTCGACCGTAAAAGGTAATGGCAAGTACGAGCTCGTTAAATGAGGTTACGAACTATTGCCGGTCTATACGTCCAGATTCGTAGAAGTGAGCTTGCGGTTGGGAGATTTGGTTAGAGAAGAGTGAATAATTAGATCGAGAACTCGACCAGGACGATAATCCTCGGAACTTGCTGTATGCGTCGGACAATTACTCTCAGCGAACGATATCAAACGACGGCGCATTGATCGAAAGTGTAAAACCTTAAGTAACATATCGGAATTAGCTGAGCTATATACACACGAATGATTGCTGACAGTCAGCTCTTTGTGTTCTTTTTGAATAGTGACACACTACAGTCCAGTGACTCCATCCCACGACACACTGATACATTTGTTCAAAATATCATGGAAGCAAGGAGGTAAGGGATTTAAATCGACAACGGCATATCTCTGGATGGTGGCGCCTGTGTCCTCACCCAGTTGGGAAAGGGAAACTGGGCTTGCATCGGGACCAGCGTTGCTTTCTTCCCAGCCTTGCAAAATAAGCCGATATTGAGACTGCAGCTCACGTTCCGTTGGGGGATCAACGTGACACCGGTCCCGAAGGAGTCACAGCTGGGCAGAGTTATTGACTACAAATACTGGTTTAAGCGAGCTTAAACTGATCTTGAAGAATGCGCTCAAACACAACGGCCAGTGTTTGCTGTGCTATTCATACGATGAAGTCCTCCATTTTATTCGCACACGCCTTCAATCACTAACCGAAGTTTGGCCACCCGCCGGAGTCACGTGTAGGCCTTAAGACAGCAGTCTTTGACCTTTTTTGCTTGAGCAGCTGGACCCGCTACTTTTCTTTCTCCTTTGTGTCCACTTAACCCAGCCGTTTATTCAACAGCAATCCTTAAGACCTATCATCAATTAACGCTGCCACGCCTGACCGAACGCATTTATTCCCTCACGCAAGATAGGGAGCTGGTGTTTTTACTCCATTAGGCCCAGTGACCACTGTAAGATCTAGTGTCTTTGATGAACGATAGATCTAGGAACAGAGGCGAAGCCTGTTGACAAATGCACTGCCCGCTTGATTTGATCCCACTACTCGTCGAAGTTATTAGTTCTCGGATAATTTATGCTCGTACCTGTTGCAAACAGCCGAATCACACAGACGTTTAACGACTAGGCGTACTTGTGGCCCGCGTCGATGGTCGTTGAGCTGAAGCAAAAATCGCACTAAAACTAACAATGTACGTGGTTCAGTACGATCTAGTTCTGGACAGAACCGCGCCAACGGTAGTTTATTGCAATATGGCCGATCTGACTCGGACTACCCATCCAGTTAGAGCGTCATGTCGCTGGACGACACGAACTGTGTCGGAAGTTCGAGCTAGACAGTTATTGTCCGCACAAAACTGGAAAAGCCCTCCTCCCCGATTCGGCAAGCGCCTCACGGTAAAAAGCCTTCTGATGCACTGTTTTCCAACTTGTGCATTAAAACCACCTCCCACCATTACAATGCCAGAGCTCTTGCTCTTCCGAACAACAGATGAGCTCGTCGTAAACTCCATCCGTTTGCGTGTCAAGTTAATACGAATTCGGTTGGGACGTAATTGCTGAGATGACGATAACTGCGCTTAATACAACTATCCTTCAGGACACTGACTGAATCCATGTAGTCTCAGGGGACACAAACGACTGTTAACCGGGATCTATTCTAAAAGCGCCGATTTAGCTGACACTTAAAACTTTTCCCTAACATTCGTGTTGATCCGGAAGCTTGGGTTGCCGGTCGTCCTCCTGAAAATGTCAGAAATATCTTGATGAGACATTTAGCACAGTCAGTCGAACTACTCCAACCGAATCTTGAATTCGCATGCACTTCACTTGCACAACAGACATCAAGCGAAAGCGAGTCCACTGTCAGTTTAACACGCCTGTTGGCCAGCCTGCATTACAGTGCGCACATCGAATGAGCCGAGATTCAGAGGTTGACGAAGCTTGAGAAAACGTGCGCTACCAGACTGAAAACTACTTACTAAACTATTTGACAATGAACCGTTGCGAGTAACGGGGCGGTGTTAATCAATGGGAGTATTGGGTGGGTAAAGGACAAGAGATTGGGTTTGAGGCAGAAAAGACAGGTTGTATAAGAGGAAAATCTGAGCAGCAGCATCATCGAGGTCACCGCACCCCATTCAATGCAATGGACACCGCGGCCCTGTGCTCCGACCGATGCAATATGGAACTCTATTTGTAGAGCGAATCAATCATAGGGATGATGAATGGATCGGGTACTGTTTAGGCGAGTCTGCTGTTAAGCAGATCAATTAGGGCTCTCAAACAAAGCCTTTGATTCTGACAAGAACCTGACCGCAAGGCAGTGGGGTAGGTTGAGTGCTAAATCCTAAGCCTACCCGCAATCAGATTATATGTCATGCCACTCAGTTTTTGTCCGCACGTAGGTAGGGTAGACCTAACTCAGATCAAACCTAAGACTGGGAGGACCGGTAGACCATATTTCCGTCAAGACCTCTAGCCATCGCCTCAGCGTAGAGCCACGCATGACTTGAAATTACTATACTCTGCTTGGATAAGACCATGCCTGGAAAGTAAAGTCCGTTGGGGTCGTCGAAGTCACGCCAAAGGACTCTATCACTAAGGGATTGAGGTTGCAAGGCGGGTAGGCTCGTAATGGACGGGTACACCAACGAGTGACCACGGGAGTAACAAGAGTTCCGTCTGTGACTGCTGCCCAGCTGTACCCATTGTGAAATTCAATAGTGCACGCTTTCAGTGCTCATCAATCTGTGTCGTTGTGTTCCTTGTTCGCTATTCACAGAGACCGAAATGAAATCGTAAGACTGCCGATCTTGACGCCTGAATCTAAGCTGTTGATTGGGAATACCGAGATACAGAGAATTGTGCGAAACTGAGTGTCGGAGGGTTCCTCATAAATAGGGCGTCAATGGAAGTCAGGCGTATGTAAGTGTCGTGGATATAAGCTTTAGGTTTGCGCTGAATCACGTGCTTCTGAGGTTTTCAGAGTGGAGCAACAATACATGTGAGACGCCAAATCTTAGAGATGTATAACGTGCGTAAGTCCCAAGGCGCTCATGCGATCAGTTTGGTACAGCAGAAGTACCAAACCATAGTAATGTACTTTAAAAAGGATCCGCGACTGCGGGTTATATTGTTACTGTTGGGCTATTGTTGGCCGACTGCTGGATACAAAGAATTAGCTGACGCACTGATGGCGTGTGAGCAGGTTAATAATAAGAATTGTCTGGAAAAAACAGGTATTGTCTTAGAATATGTTGGATTAAGATCTTTAATTGAACTAAGATTTATACTAGCGATTGAGGGTACATAGAGAGTCTTCTCCGTACACAGTCGTGATGAGTAGCGGCACGGTGTTGGGGGCCAAAGTTCCAGCTGAAACGAAGAGACAATGAAAACAGACTGATAGCTGACCACCAGAAAGTTTACAAAGCTCACAAAGATACTGGGAAGACTACGGCATACCACATAGATAGAGACCCTTTCCGGGGGATATAGGAAAGCTGCTCAGAGAAAAACTAGTAAATGTGTGCGTCAATATGGGAGGAAACAAGACAGCGTTTGAAGTTACCTGAGAATTCGAATTCAGCAGTGGTGACGAAGTAGGTTTGCCAACTAAATCCGAATTCACAGTGGCCGGAAATATTAAAGCTAATGTGCCAAAGGCAACGCAGTAGAAATGCTCCTACAATCGCCCGTGAGTTTCCAATTGAGCCTCTGCTGAAGCAGTATTCCCCAAATTCCTGTAGAGTGAGCCGTCCCCACACGGTAAGTTCAGTCCCCGAAATCGTTTTTTATCACAAAGACTAATTTCTAGTTTATCTATACCACATCCCAAAATCGCCCTACCTCAGTAAGATTCACTTTTGAGTGAAGCAAAAAGAATTGAAGATCTATTATGACAAGAGGAAAAAAAGTGAGTTGCAGCCAGCCTGTCGCGTCGTAGATTGACTGAATGCTTATGGCCAGTCTAGAGGAGATAAGCCAAACCGAGTTCATGATAAACAATCTCCTCAACAACAACAACGGAGAGCATTGATTTTCTGGCTTGTAATAAGTCCAGTGAAATAGGCTTGTGCTCCAAGACGGGTAGATATTCAACAGTCACATTATCAAAATGACGAAAGAAGTCGAGCAATCTGACTCCCCAACTTACAATTGGTCTCGGAGTTTTTGATGAATCGAGGAAAATAAAGTACAACAAAAAGTTTGCAAACTTCAGAGTAAACGTTTGTACTGGGTGGTAACGCATTCTTTTAATCACAGATTGTATATGAAGGTCCTTTCTATAATATCTTCATACGAAACTGCACTGTTGTAACAAAACCTAGTGTAAGATGTGCCGGCGTAATAGAACCACATCTTGAAAGATTTTAGTTTAGTTTGGAGCTCTTCACGAGGAACCAAGAAAAATGAGATTCCACGAAGATAACGGGTGGAGCGTATGTCAGAACGAAGTGTTTGAGCAGATAAACTGAAGCGCGGAAACTCTTTGGAAGTATAGCATAAAAGGTGAGCTTTCTAGCTTTTACGAGGATGGCGCTGATAGGATCACTCGTCACAATTTTGGGAGGCAAAACTGCCCCCCTGAACGCTTCGTGATCTATGCGCGATTCAAGATAGGTTATGTTGTTTTCTATCTCAACCCTCAAAAGATACTGGGCATATCAAGTTATGGTTCAGCTACTCTTCTGTCGACACCGAAATGGGGAGCCAAACCTGAGGAAATATGCCACATCAACTAGTAACTGCATCTGCCAATTCGAGGAATAAGGAACCACTGAAGCTGATAATGGTAAGGAAATGCACAAAAAATGATAGCTGTGCTTTGCGGAATATCGATTGTTCAGTATGCAAGCGAAAAACTGCCGAGGAATTACGTAACCCGCGGGTTTGAGCGATATTACTTGTTTCAGATAGGTGTGATCACGCCATGTATTCGTTGCAGAATAAATACCCAAAGCAAACGATTTTTCATTTATCATTGTATTATTGTTGGTACGAGGTCGATCCTCCGACTAACCAGTCGTGTCGACTTCTTTTAGGCCGGTCATTGCAACTGTACTGCTGCTCACTACTGTATCAGCCCGAAACTGACTAAGGGAGCCCAATAGACGAAAGGTCATGTAGATCGAGGAAGAGTTGGAAAGGGGAAAACGCCAGCAGCTAAGATGTATCACCCAGTGTTTTAAAAGTGTTCGCGAGACAGTCTCAGACTCCTGTCTTTGGAATCGGCGGGACTGTGGAAAATTCACAAGACAGAAGATAACTGTACTTAACTTCGAATAACACATGAAAGCAAAACGTCGCAAAGCACGCCGATGAAGATACAAGACTTCGCACAGCATAATAAGGACAAGTCACAAACCCCCTGAGGTTGTGTTCACAGTAGCTGTGGGCTGACCAATTTAAGACACTGGCATGGGGTAAGAATAAGGCGTACCATTGTTTCGTAGTCGCTGAGCCATTAGTGGAGAAAATTGGACCCAGCGACTAGGATTTATGGACCACAGGCAGGCCATCAAGTAAGTGACTGGAAAGCGCTCTATCTACTGGGAGCTCTAGCATATATCTCATGAATTGGCCAGGAAGACGGTGACGCTGCGATTTAATGCAAGGGTATGAAAAACAGCCAAACAAAAGAGAGTAATATACGCGGCGGAAATTTCGGTTACATCAATCACTGAAATCAAGGGCAATTCCAAAAAGTTCTTATCGGAAATAAATTTTGGCGCTTCTGAGTATTCGGGAGCTTAGCTATATTCCCAACGGAAATCTGTCTAATTCGGGAAAGCCTAATACTCAATTTATTCAGGGGTCACGACTAATCCTTCAGTCACTGCCTTTTCAGAAGACTGCTTACAACAAGGGGTTCCGCCTATGAGCATATCTGCTCTATGTGCTAGACTAATGGATCCAATAACTTTCGTCTATCTTCAACCTTGCCAAAGTGCTTTTCTCGCCAGTATCAAGAAAAAAGGACGATATCCATAGGCTAATTGTAATATTTTGTCCTCTGCCAAAGTATGGTTTTTGCGGTTGACAAAGCCCCGTCTGAGTCGTGCCCTCTAATCGGTTGCCTGCCGCAAAATCCACCGGGGTATCAGAAAATGGATCAAAAAACCAGTGTCGCTAATTGTATCGTGTGTTCGGATGTGCGTGCGAACGTCCCTACGTACGTGATGTTTCGCTACTGGGTAGACTTCCGCGTTCTAACTAGATTAAGTTCAGTTCGGTGATTGCCGATTGGCAATCGTTTCAACAGGCTAACACCGATGTTCGATGGACGATTAGGAAGCAATTTCTAGTGTCTATTGCGTTGACCATGTTTCCGAGCTACCTAAGAGAGCCGACCGTTGATCGCGGACGGATGCCATGTTAAGGCCCCAAAATGATAAAAATCAATTGGGCATTCTGATCACCGAGCAACAGGTCATCTGGAAAATAACGACCCAGTGGGATGACATTTCCTAAACAGGCCGACCGATTATTTCGACAACATTTGATCCTTGTGAAATAAAAGCAATACCGTGCGTGACTTTCAACTATTTGCTGATGAATAACTCGTCACCTGTGTTCGGCACAGTCCTTTTTATAGCTAATTGGAACGGTATATGTAAACGATGGTGCTGACTGGAGCTGGTTGCGAATGACCCCGTAAAAGCTAGGTCAGAACGGTGTCCTCTGAATAAGACCGTCTGAGAATTGGCAATTCAAAAATTCTATAAAGTTTGCTTTGGGTATGTTTTTTGTTTTGATGCAAACCTGACGTTTTTGTTCTTTCGTCACTACTATGTGATTCGTACGAGAGGCTCTAGAAACCGCTGTCCCCCATCACCTGAGATTCCTATGTTACATACTGAAAAATAAACGGATTGCCCTTCTCTAGGAGACTAGTTTCGACCCACTTACTCTCAACTCTGTGTTCTGGATAAACGTCCCTACCGAAAGGCGACAATGATAACTGGCCTACGGTGGTTGTTTGGAGTGAACGGAACTGATGCCTACTAGGGGTTCAGTGCAACAATGCCTATGTATACTGTGCGAGATTGATCTAATTAATTTTCACTTCGGAATGATCAATCGGTAATTCAGGTTGGTTTTTGTATTTTATCAATTAACAGTTTAGTCGCTCAACTACCATTAGAGCATTGGAGTTGTTTCAGAGCATAACAGTTCACCTATAATGCTGTAAATGCCTAAAGCATATACAAAAGTAAAAGATAATTGAAATAAACTTCATCAGCATTACGAAATCAGTTTTGAAAGCCGTCGTTTACATTTTGTGGTATGTGTAACCTGAGCACATTAACGGTTTTACAATTATCGTCGCCCATCAAATATACGTACCCGATACTCCCAATCCCAATCGTTCATTCATTTGTTCCAGTCGATACGAGACTGGAATAAACGCAATTCCTAAATGAACTTGTCATCTCTAATTATTCACATTTGGATTCACTCCTATCGCTTGATGTTCAATTTTTACCAGTTGCTTGGCGGAAGAAAAGTCGAATATCTCCCACTAAAAACCATTTGCTTTTTGCCGTATGAAAAGCATGGCAGTGACAGACGTAATTTACACTAATAATTGTCTTTTTTATGGGTCCAGTATCAGCTTGTGCAACTCTACCTCCACTTCACACTGGTTTGAGTTTCCGCTTCTGTCGCTGAAATTCGTTTGGCTCGTTAAATTAGCAGCAAACATCACGGACAGTATGGTCCGTCGTATTTCCACTGGAATCCGTTCGCTTACGACCTATAAAATGTAAGTGAACTCGGCGGCAAAACCTAAGACAGTCAGTTTGATTTGGACCTCACGCTGGTGATTAGATTGTGTATTCGGAATCATTTTATCGAGGCCCAGAGCGAGTTCGACATTGTTTCCTCAGTTGAGACACCGTCCAAAAAGAGTGAAGTAATCAATCAACTTTATGGTTACTAATTATAGGTGCTTCCGTTATTTTAGGATGTCGAAAAAGCCTAGATATGGTTTGCTCGCGAGATGAGTAATGTTTCGCATCGATAGCCTTTAGAATATCAACTCGTATAACATTCCATGGACATAGACTTCCAAGTTCGTTCAGTGTAAGGATTTATACAGCGTAAGTCCATTTTTTCACCACTCGAAGCTATTCTGGCTTCGTGGTTGCCTGAACAGTACCGATAACAAAAACCGCTGTTGTTTTATCCTTTACTTTCTCTGTTAATAAGACGATAGTGTACAACATTTTCAACAATGGGTCGTGGCGAAATGGAGAATTTGACCGGCGCTAGGAAGATACAAACCTGCAGCCTTCGGGTTTCTACCCCAAAAAGTTCACTGTTTGACTACCACCGGTCAAACAAAACAAGGTCTAACCCGACCTGAAAAATGTTGTGTCGCGTTTCTATTTTAGTGTTAATCTATGGAACCAACGACTTTAACTACTTGCCCGATCTATGTTGTTGTATGAAATCGAATCTTCTTGACCTAAGCGCTTGTTGTCAATAAGGGGATAAACAAAATGATTCCGTATTTGCACCGAGGTTCTGGTGTGATTAAATCATGTCAAACTTCTCAGATTCTGCGGCCAAAATTCAAGCGATCTTCTCAGTCGGTAGCATACAGGGGACCACATGAATGGAACGTATCTTTCATTTCCAGGCGTTGATGCGGCAGTACACGAGAAAGCGAATCGCATCGAACTAGCCGAGGAGTAATCGTATTTGGAAAGCAAAATCTGCAGAATGTAATAAAACCAGCAAAACAAGCGCAGGGGACCAAGAGCCATAAAATACGATACTCCAGCATCAGATCAAATGACAGAAAAAATGTTGTCCAAAAAATAGATATCACTACAATTTCAGAGTTGATCACGCTTTTATAAAAAGCGGCGAGCCTCATATTGCGAGTTCACAAGTGTTAATGCAAACATCCTCAGAGCAGCCCAATTTTTTCAGCGCACTGTACATCCACTTTACCCGGCAAGCCAAGTACAGTTTTCAACGCATTCCTCTTTGGTCACGTCGTTCATTCCTGGTTTGGATCCCGGCCCATACTGGTGGACAACTAATGCAAATTTTGTTCTTGTTAAACCAAGTAAAACAGCTAGGTTATTCTGGCCGATAGTAGCCGCTTACCCAAGCACCTTAGCTCTAAGAGTCCAATCGGATTCTTCGTTTCACCACTAGAAGAAATCAGGTAAAAAATTGGATCCATTTGGTAGCTTGGACGCAGTTCTCATGCACAAACGAGCAGTTTCACTGTTAGTTTTTTCACTGTGTACACCATAGACAGTAATGAGCCTAGTTAAAGGTAACCGAATGAGGTCAAGTAACACATTTTCACCACTGGAATGAGATGTTTACGAAACGGCACAGTGACTGTCTCCGAGCGGCAGAATAAAAGCACGCCAGTCAGTTTTAGAATAGTGTCCCGACGTTGCATGTCACACGATATACCTGTTCGTGGTACACACAGTTGCTAGTAACTAGATCAAGTTATGACCGAGCTCATACAACATTAGACTGGAACCTTAACCTAAAACACCGGAAGTGAGAAACTAAGATCAAATTCAGATATAACCACTAAAACCGGTTTAGCTGGCCATATGGCGCATCTCACCTTTGATCGACCAAGACGTCTATTTCCTTCAATATCTGTCAAAGCAGAAATCATGCAAAATTTAAGCAAGTCCATCCCAACTCCGCAAAATTTTCGCATTAACTGGCGCTTAAATAAGTGGGAATCTTGATCAGTCCTCTTTGATATTAGCTGCTAGTTTCCCGGAAATTTTTCTGTACTCAGTTTTGAGATAGTACATTAGGTCCTGATACATAAAACTTAAGTTTAGTTGCTTGTCTCCTAGCAGAGTTTTAACTTGGTTAATACTCTTCATACCACAAACAGATGAGTATAATAATCAGTAACCGTTTTATGCTCTTGTGGCCCAGTATTTATAGTGAATTGAATATCATCCGTGCTGGGCACTGATTAATATCGACAAGATACAATCATCCATGTGCTCAAAAACAAACAGACGTAATGAGACGATATATGTGGAAACCTGGCAGATTGCAATACCCCAAAGATGTCTGGCTACTTCTCATTCAAATCACTTAAGCTACTCAGAGGACCTTGATGAATATTACTCGCATGAACTAGTTGTGACACTCAGATTTCCAAATTCCCAAATGCGATTTGCAACAGATGCAATTTAAGTCAAAATCCTCGCCGATGAGCACAAACAGTCCACGTAGAACTTGGCTCACATTTCGACTTTTTAGGAATTCTCCTTCCGGTCAGTATATTTTCGAAAATTTCGATGAGATCTTAGGGCTGCTTCTACTGCAGTATAAAACTATCGGATCACATTGTAAAAGTGGTGTTGTAAAATAGTCTGTCGATCACTTGTATTATTACCAAATATCGTATTCGCGCATTGTCCACACACAGTTTTTGGCTGATTAGCTCTGTATTGGTTTATTATCTACCAACTCACGAAGAATTTTCCCTTTCTAGTGATATATTTCCACTAGTCGGTGCGTTCATTATTTACTTTTTTCTAATTCGTTAACACAATGTCGCAGCATTTCTTTTCTCCGTTGGATTTTCCGCTACTGCGATTTTTTATCGATTGAATTCGTGCATTATTTTCCAAAATTGGCTCGAACTGGCAATCAATTCCGAATGAAACCTTGGTTTTACTTGAGTGAAAGTATAATGCTGATTTTCCGACGCGCGGAATTTTCAGCATTTTTTCTAGCCGTTCTTATTGCGACATGAACAAATGGTTTTGCGTTGTAAGCAAAATTGGTCGGAGTAAATGATGTCCAGGATTAAAAAAGCAATAACTCAGGGATTGACAATACCCATGTTTAGTGACGCTAGACAAGTCGCTCAAATCTCAGTAGCACTAACGATACTACAGAGGAATTGAGTGAAACCCATGTGCCTTGCTGTTAGTATGGATGCTTCATGAGTTTCGTATCACTTCGTTACATGTCTGCTTCGCAATATGCATATCGGACACAATACAAAAGACTGAAATCGCACTGAGTTAACCAGATTCAATCTGATCACTACCGAGTAGTCATTTTTCCAGATACCAACAACATTTCGTTTGAGTAACCACCTCATAGAAGTTGTAATCGGTTGAGAGCAGCCCGGAGATTTGGAAACTCATTGTGCTCATTCCCCTAGACTGACAATATGCTGAAGCTAAATGACATTTTGCCATGCCACCGCTGGTTGCATTTGTGCCTGTTTGAAATGCGCAGATAACATTTCGTTTATCACCACCCGGTCATTAGATACCAATTTATTCGCATGCAAGCTTCACTGTTTCACCCACTCTTACTTCCGTTTTATCCCATTTTGATTGTCCGTATTCAGGAGTTCGTTAGTCTCATAGCTCTCTCGAAACCTGACAGACAGCGTGAAGTTCCGCTTTGAACTTTCGAAATCATTTGGTACTCGTTATTGTTTGTAGCGTTGCTATTCTTGTTTCTTTTTTCTTTAACTGGAAACTTTTGCTCACTTTACTGAAGTTAAAACTCAGGCATACCTTAGCGTTACGATGATCAAAGTGGCCAGTTTATTTCTGATAGTGAGATCGTAGTCGTTCATTTTCCGAAACTATAATATTGGTGAAATTTATAATGACCTCGGTGCATCATTATTCAGACACACATGGCACTTTTTGACTGACAAAAATAAAATAATTTTGTTCATCGTCGCGAAATCCAGCTCGGGGTCCCATACTTTTCGGCTAGAATTATTTGCAAAAAGTATTTAAGGGCTACTTCGTCCGTTATCAGTAGTCAACATGAAAATCCATGATCCCCTCGTCTGATATTCAGGTCATGGCTGCATCCATTAATCTTGAATGCATGTTACAGTAGTACTCCCAGTTGTTTGGTAAGTGATGGATGGCAACTCATTTCTTAACTCAAAAGATGCCTGTTGAAAGAGACTAACTCAAAAAAGTTTTAGTGCTGTTTTTGCAGGACGAGTTCTTGTATAAATGAATGTTTGCTTAATTCATCGATAACATTTTTTACTCAGGCTGGGTGCTGTGGAAGCATCTTCCTCAAGCCTGGTCGCAGATTTCTAGAAGCAATGGGGCTGTTCATACGAATCAAAACTTAACAGTTATCGAAGTCCATTTCACGGCAACTGAAATCAGAACAACACTTTCTGGTTCCAATGCACATTTTATATATATATATATATACATATATATATTAACTCTCAAGCACAGCAAAAACGCTATTTCTCATCCAGTCGGTTTAAATATTGCATTCGCAATCAGAAAATCGACGATGATCCGACGTTATGCTTCATCGTGGACCCCTTGGGTTCCACTTAGAACTCCGTTTTCGACTAACTTACGCTCACCAGTTAACTCTGCCTTCGTTCACACCGGCGAAAGAACGTTGAAACACCATTCCTTCCTGGATTCCATGCATGCCAACGGACTCGGTATTCTTACGGAACCAAAGAAATTGTTGTGGAATGAAGGAACTTAGAATTGGAGCTGCTGTATCATCAGAATAACAGTAAACTAAAGCGCTTCACTTTGCTGACGGGAAAGGCAAACATTATAATTTCTCAAGTGAGGGTATTTTTATCAACAAACTGCACTGATCTCGAATGTGACCGAGCCTATTTACTGTTTTTATCCAGTGAGAGAATCGCATCTTTTGTGAATTTGATGAAGAACTAGGCCACGTGGCAATATTCCAGATTTTTATGCAAGGCAAAGTGAAGACGAAAATAGAAGGAAAAGCCCAGGGAAGAAGGTTGGCTCCAGGAGCGTGGAGTAAAATATAAGAAAACAGGTAAGTTTGTGCGTGGGTGTACGCTTATCCAGGACTGTCTAATGCTGGGCGGCTGCTGCGTAGTTTACTATGTGAATTGCATGTACATTAACCGCACCACCTTAGTCAGCTCTCCTAGCTCCCAGAACTTAAGGATTCAGTGTATCCCCGAGAACTTCGAATTTCGCCCAATCGGCCTACTCTATAAGGAGAACTTAGGGGTGATCATTATGGCCTTGAACCCAGTTCAGTTATGCTTTCTCTGTGCTTATAGCATTCCTACGGACACTGACCAAGTAACTGTCGCTAATGGGCATAAGTGAGTTCACAAATTATTATCACTGTCCAGTCTCGTGAGGCAACCAAATCACTGAATTTCAGCACCAAAATGATTGTTTCGATCCTTCCATCACAACAAACGCATTGAGACATGAAGTGAATGGATATATCACATTCCATGGTTTCAGCCGGACAAGTCATCAAACAATCTGACAACGAATGCGGCGAGCCACATCAGAGTGGATATCACACCCCATTGCCACACGAACAAAGCGAGTTTTCCAGTGTCATCGGGTAAGAATTTTGGTGATCTCCTGGCCAGAAGCACCATGAACAGAACGAGTGTAATATTCGAAAAGGGTGGAACGAGTTGTGCGAGCGACTCCAACAGGTTACCAAGGTATTAGTGAATAGCTCACATGTCAACACTCAACGCATTTAGTCAGATTCTTCACTTCGCAATACCGCATTGCCTCGATCGCGCACATATGCATGGGTAAGCATGCAAATGGATTTATAGAGTGAAGACAGGAACTGAAAAAGTGGGGGCTGGATGAGTTCACAAGATAATTACATTTTCGCTGAATTCGTTGGTCCCAGTCCCTTCGTGTGGCCCTAGCAACTGATGATTTTGTCGGACAAACAGCGAGGGCAGGAGGACAGTGCACGAAATAAAGAGCTTTCTGAAGAGACCGGATCGAATAGATGCAGTTCAATGCATGTGAAATAAAATCAGTCGTTCCGGGTCGATCAACACCCTCCCCGTGTTGTATATGAAACCATTCACGGTTCACAGAGCATTACACCAGAAAAGCATGCGCACGCGTGCCCATGGGATCTGAGAATGAGTGAATGATTCACCAGCCCCCATAATCATCGTCATCTGATTCACTTACTAATGGGACCGGTTACTTCACACATTCCAACGCTTGAAGGGGACAAACTGGCCGAACGACCGACTGATGAGATCGATGTGAGTGGCTGTGTCTGTGCTCGTATGTGCGTGTGTGTGCAAAGATCAAAGGGTAGGAACAGAATGAAACGCACAGTTGTCAAGTCAACAACTGTGGATGCTTTGCCGAGCTTTATTTCTCATTTTGCTCTAATTCTTCCTTTGTTGCTTTTTAGGCTATGCGTGTGTCTCTTCCCTATTGCTGGAAAACACTTTTCGCTTTGCAAGGATTCCGAAGTAATAAAATGTGAAATGGAAAACGATTCACTGATGCTAAGAGATTTTGGGTCACAAAATAATAACGGCGCACTTTTTTTGAGCCCACGAACCAGGAGGTCAATTTTTGACGGAGTCTTGTACTTTGACACAGCCTATGTCCGAACCGGCGAATTCTTAGTTGATGATGAATTGTTCAAGTTGTGCATCAGACCATCAATAAAATAGTCTTTGAAATGCGCATTCATAAGGAACCTACATTTCATTGACTGTGACAACCATGAGATACAGTTGCGAGATGTTGACGCAATGCATGATTAGCACAGGATAAATAGCCAACGCAGTTTGAAAATAGTTGTCAAAATCTCAGGAAGCATAATGTAGCTTGAAAATGCTTGGTGAAATAAGTGTGCACACTTTAGAGAAATACACACACAAACTGGTTCTAAAAAGCATAGCTGTGTGCTGTTCGGGGCGTCCCCAGGTAGCAGATAAGAGAACAGATATAGAATTAGTAGTTAGCTGTGAATAATACGGGGACTTGTTTATGATATAAGCGACCTCAAAAGAGTAGCGACAGTGTCCGGAGCGTGAGGGTTTCCGCCTGGAAAGCTTTCTCCCCTGAAATAGTGCAATAGGTAGTTGGTGGGCTTGTGATTTTGTGATTATGGCCTACATTCAGATATGGTCACAGCCTCTTTTCCCCTAGGGACATTGCGTTCTAACAGATGAGCATCAAATGAAAGTTTTGGTCTCGAAGTCTGTCGTAAATCCATAGGGTATTCGGCCTCTGAACAGGGTGGATAAAAAAAGGGTGAACTGTAAAGGCGGTCATCGGTTCCCCGCTGTTTGTAAAACCTTCTTCTGCTCTGGTACCTTGCAGGTGCGCTATCCAAAAAAGGATTGACGTGGAGCTTCCTAACACGAATCCGAAATCAGGTCCGACCACTTCGGTGGGACCAAACCCATGGATCAAATGCGCAGATTATGAGGGTCAGTCGATGCTATGGCATACGAACCGGGCTTAGTTACCACGTGTAGTAAACCTTACGCAGGTCTGTGTTTATTTCCAATTTCTCTTGTGTTTGTCCCCTTTTCTCCTGGTTCCTATAGTGTCTAGGTGCGTTTACATGCTCATATTGGAGTGAAAGAATTACACTACACCTTAGAGATGCGTTGAATAATTGTTCCAGCTGAATACTAAGGGAATCAAGTATACAGTATCATTGTGTCCTTACGCCAAAATGATACACACGAATTGACAACGCCTCCACATATTTCGGAAATTTTCCTCTTTTCCCTAGGTGAAATGCTCCCGTTCCGGTCATTTGCAAAACTCTCGTCATGTTAGAAACGGCAACGAAAATGTCCGGCATACTTTACACTGTCTGTTGTTCTGACTCCTGCTTCAAAAGTGTACTACAGAGGAGATGCCCGCTGCAACAGAGCTGGTCCAGTCATCTTACTAAGCCAACTAACAACCTGCGTAGACTGCTTTGGAGATATTTGTATTATTTCTAATGTTGATAGTGGTAGCTTTGGCAGAAGTACTGTTTGTCAGACATAATATTCCTACTTCTACTATTCACTTATTTTTATACCTGCAACATTCATAGTATCCACTTTATTGCTTGATTGACTTCTTGGTGCTGTTCACATTGGTATGGGATCGAAAGTCGGGTGTAACGAGACCATGCTGACGCGGGACCTCGTGTATCCGACTGCAGAAATCTGCGCACGACCCAGAAAGAAGCTTGTGATATCTTCACATAAAATCGGCCGAGACTGGCACGCGAAGGCTATATAGATGTACAGGGTCGTTACAAGTGTTCCTAAACCAAACACCGGTAAACATGTGGGCGATAGAACTGAACAAAATGACCGAGTGAAACGAAACTCGAGCAGAACTTCGAGCGCGGTGGTCAAAAAGTATGACAGTTCGCTGATTCGCTGTTAGGAGCGTCGGCCAGACCTTTGGGCAGGAGGGTTCAAAGAACAATTTAATTGGCCAACTGACAGCGATACCTCCACTTACGTCCGCAAGGGCACAACACAGGTAGGTGCTTGTCCTTCATCCGAAATGGAGGTCATCAGCGAGATAAGTCCTCTTACAAGCTGCACCAAATGAGCTGTCGCCGTTTCTTGTCAAGGAAACTGGCGAAGCGTTAACGTCGGAGTTATTAAAACTTGTGTGATCAACCTGAGAAAGGGAAGAAATTCCCAAGAACTGGTATGAATCGATCATTCTGCCAATTTATAATAAAGCTTGTAGATCCTCATGTGAAAACTCTAAAGGAATTTGTATGGTAAGGATTGCATCCAAAGTGGTCGCGGACTTTATCATCTGACGATTATTTATCGCCCACGAAAAAATGTGTGCGTGAGAATCAAGCCGGTTTTCGTCCCAGTCGGGGTTTTATTGACCAGATTTTCACTTTGCGGTAAGCCTTAGAATATAGGCAAGGCTTCCTTGGGTTCACTACCTATCACTATCTTCGTGATCTGAAAGCAGCGTTCGATTCAGTTGATTATGCGATTCCGTCACGGTATCTCTCATTGAAAGGTATGGAAGCGAAATTCATTCCACTAATCCAATCTCCGTACGCGAACATCCGAAGCGGAATTCCTGCGTACAACGATCTTTTACCGAGAGTTCTGCACCTCCTCTTCTCCGTCCTGTCACTGCGACAATTATGAAGATAACCGTGTCCCCATACCAGAATAGTGACATCGATATTCGTTCAGGTAGTAAACTGTCTGACTTCGAACAAGAGGGTCTTCTTGTTCAACTCATTGAAGACCCAAGTAAGTTGCATGTTTTTCTCCATCATCTGAACGATAGTGAAGGTATGTTTGGCGTGCATTTTGTACCTTCGGAATGTAAAACGCCGTTGTAGGACTGGATTGGCTTGAAGACAAGCCTTGTTCTTGGACGCATTGTATGCGTTTAGTTACTTGGTACTTACAACTCCCCTGGTGGTGGTGGTAAACTTGAAAGATTTAGTTACTTGTGCAGTTGTACCTCATCTGGTTGTCTGAAATCGGAGTAATTGGCTTCATGCTTAAGGAGGCTCGATTGGCATTCACTGACTTGAGTCATATATGGTATCGGTGTGACATCCGGTTATCGATCAAAGGTCAGGTATGTGCAGCAGAAGTGAGATCTTTATTCTTCTACGGCTCCGAAACATGGCCGTCGAAATAAAATATGCAAAACTCTTGGTCTTCGAACGCCGTTGTCTTCGTAATAATGGTAGAATATGGTGAGAGGATTTTGTGATTAACTCAGAAGCTAGGTTTGAGGTACTGGTTCCCCGGCTGCAACCAGAAGACGAGACATTAAGTCTAAATGAATGCAAGCAGTTAGAATGTGCTTTCCACATGTCCATAAAACGTCTGTGTCGTTGTATTCTGCCAGTGTGTGGAAGATGGTGCGAGGTTCACAATAGATGACATGGGAAGAAGCGTGAAAGCTAACCAATGGACTGGTTCATTTAGGTCCAGGATGACTACTTGGTTGCGGTCCACGAGATCTCCTGAAGCAATGACTACAGACACTAAGTGATATGGCTCAGTTCCTTTCTTTCGTGCAATTCTTCGACTTACTACTGTTCAGTCAGTCTTCAGTATCCCTCATCCTTTTTTTCTGTTGCCGTTAGGTTGCAACCAAGACCGGGGTATTTTTGTGCAAGGTTAATGGTTGCGCAAACTAATACTAAACTATTCCGGGATACAGTACATTATCAATTCAACCGTTTGTCTCAAAACGCCATCAAGCTGTTTAACATCACCCGCGTGCGTCCGTGAATTAAACGTGGAATGGTTGCTGTTTTCTGTTATAGAGCAGCAGAGTCCATAAAGCTAGAAAAGGTTCAGCCATCTTCCACTTGCCTTGTTGTGGGTTTAGGGAGGTGAGGAGCAGCTACAAGCACCAGCTGTGGCAGCATCGGTTCTTTCTACAGGCGCATTACCGTGCTCGTCGGGAACATCTTGCGCGTTTGGAGTACTCCTCGAAGAGAGATGGGACCGAAGTTTCAGGCGTAATTCTAGTTGCATGACTGTAGTCCCTCAAGGAGCGACATATATAACCGACTGGACTGCCGCTTCTTTACTCCTTTTCCGGATGAAATATCTAACTGTGGAGCTCATTACCGGAAACTACGGCTAGGGAAGAAGAATACTACTAATTCAAATCAGGTGAAAAATTACTTGTTGATGAGATGATACGACTCCTGATCGGAGGCGTCAAGGGACTAACGGCAATGTGGCTCATGCCGATGAACATGCTCTGCATCTAATCGATAAAAATTAATGACTGATTTACCTATTTGCCCCACTGTTGTGTGAATGTGTGGATCCAGTGACACTAGTGACAATGGAGGCGCTCGTATAATGCCGTGTTCCAAAATTGGAGCAATCCTTCTTTCCGTTTTGTTACTTTTGAGGGAGTGGAGTAAGAGTTATGGTGTTCCAATTGCATGCACATTTTTCGATTTACTAAATCAAGTGGTACAAAGTATGTAGTAGCCCAGAGACCAACGAAATCATGTCTGATGATTTTTCGCCTAGATTCCATAAGTACCAGAGGTCCTGTCATATATTAGACAGCAGTTCAAATGGGGTGTCCCTTCAAATGACGGAAGATCACCACCAACTCTGTCGGAAAACCGGTTTCTAATCAATGACTTACGGCAAATGAGGAACTAGTCAAATGACTGCGATGACATAGTTTCATGAATTTACAAAACACTGCCAGTGATTCCTATCTCGTTTTCTTCGGTCTTTCTTTGCGGGGCAGATTACTTTGCGTCTAGGGTGTTGGAATTCCGGAAGGCCAGACGTCTTTAGTCTAGATAGTATTTGTAATAGTAATAGTATTTGTAATGGAGTTCCGTGGTTCACAGTTCAGCTACTCCGTTTCCGGCAACGTGACGTGAACTAAGAGCACACGAAACTATGGTGGCAGCGGCCGTTCAATCACAGCATTCAAACTGAAACTGATTTAGACATGTAAAAGTCTGCATCGATCGGAGGACAGTAGGTAATATGACATACTGGAAGGAGGATACTGGGAGACGGCAATAACGACTTATCGCCTGCACAAAGTAATGTAGCACTTGAGATGACCAGATGACGAAATGGATCCTGGTCTATTGTAGAAAGGCATTTGAAGGGAATCCAAAAACCGGTGAACGGTGGATTGGATGCAAGGGAAGTGTTTTGGGGAAAGACCATGTATCGATGATGAAAATAATATTTGAAGCGAACTTTTTGGTTCAGCCCGTCAGCTGGACGATCTAATCAGTTCCTTGATTGAAATATAAGAGAAAAGGAAAGTGCATGACATTGACAAGTTCACATTGAAGAAAGTACATCACGTTAGCAAAGATCATCCATGAGGCACATGTGTAGTTTCGAGCTGAATACTGTTAACGAGGTACAAAGTCAATGTCAAAGAAAAACCAAAAATGCGGATTTCTGCCGTCAGCGTACACGTGCAGATTGTGCTACCTCGAGAAGTAATGAAACGCCTCACGGTCTAAACCTCAAGCCCGGAGAGAGGTGGAAGGGAAAGCGACATTTTGTGAGCTGGAGCTAATTTAAGGTGGAAAATTAGTTGAATTTTGTCTTGTTCAGACATCTCGAAAGTTTGCAACCATAGCTCAGGTAGCATGCAGAAATGAGGCTTGAGCTCCTAAAAGCGATTAAACGGATGAAGTTCAGCCATGGTCTGCGGTATCACCTTTATCGGCGACCTAGGTAACCTCGTTCGTAACGCAACAGTATGGATTCACACCATGGATTGATACACTTTTCTGGTGATTGATTCACATTTCCTGTCATGATGACTGGGTGGCTCAAACCTAATTCAACCAAAGTCCGGTACCTGTGTTTTCTCTCCAAAGCAATGGTGTGTCCGAGCATGAGCCCCAGACATGAACCCACGGACAGTACCTGCACCCTTATTCATCGACGTGACCGCGAAGCAATGACTTCAGAACTACAAACTGGAGTTGGAGTTAATGGCCAATCAGCGAGTGGAGAAATAATTCAAGAGAAATTATTCATTAACCTGGCATGCCGTACGGAAGCATCTGAGATTTCGGATAATGAATCTTGAGCTCAGCAAATCCTGGACTGGTCTATTGAGAACAACGTTTGAACACATCTGAGTAGTCCTAGCATATGGCTACAGTCTAGTTCGTGAATTTTTATTTAAAGAATGAATCGCCTATAGATTTTACTTTCAGTCGATATGCAGGTTCGATTGTACTTGTACACTACCGATTTAAGATACGTTCAGATTAACGACCAATGGAGTCACTTCAGTGACAGATCGGTTGTCGATGTGGCGAATATACATTGCACGTGATATGTTTGCTCGAAAACGCATTTCGATGTGCAACAACGTGTGTCTATGTATGCATGGGTGCATCCATGCATACTTGTATGGAGGTCAGTGCGCTTGTATTGATTTCACTGACAAAATAGTTTATGTGAATACGTATGCAGGTTTCGCCTTTGTTAGTTCCCGTATGACCCTTTGATAACTTGGCATGTAGTTCAAAGTCAAGTGGATTTTATTTTATAGGTTTGAAATTCATGTTGTCAAAAGAATAGTTCGTTATAAAAGTGGAAGAATAACCTCGCTGTTATCTGTTCTAGTGGATCGAAATGGTCACCTCAGTACGTAGATACAGCCGACCCCATTCCAATTCTTATGAAATTTGCCATGGCAAATACACTGCCGAATGCTAGCCAGTCTAACAGAAGGAGGACTTAAGCACGAGAATAGAAGTTCTGGTTGATGACATCGTAAATACCGCTTTTGTTAGGTGGCTGTGCATTGACGTTCGATGATTGTTGCACCGTTTGATGATCGGGATAACCAACGTCAATATGGGATTCGAATGTTCGCTGTTCAAGACACGTTACAAAGCTAACATAACCCTGGACCTGAACATTTTTTCACAAAATAATACACACACTGTTTATTCTTGCGCGCGTATACTTTATGATGCTTCATAGAGGGCTATTTGATAGGCTTCTAGGGTACGGGTGGATTTTTATTTGTCCGGTCTCATTTTCGGTCGGGATAATTGAATATTGAACCTAATAAAATCCCCAACAGACAAGCGACCGAATCATGGGACTTCATAAAAGCGCCTATATGCAAATCATCTATCGTGCAAGTTTTGTTTTTAGGTTGACAGAAACTATGCATATGCCCTGTGCGAAAAGTCTTTTTTCTAATCACAGGCTTATAAATCCATTGAAACAGAATAATGTTTTGTAAACCGTGAAGGTAAATCGAAATAAATTTCCGTTTCGACTTGCTATTTAATTATTATGCAACACATGAGCAACATTTTCAGAAAAGAGATTGTGACCACTTATGCCCTGCCGGAGGAATGAGATGATGTGCGAGGCGGGAAGGTGGACAGAAATCGAGCCCGAGACGTTCACGTTCGAGCGTGACGAGATGGTTTAGTTGACTATTATCACCACATTATGATGAGGGTTGCATGATAGGAAAGAAAAGTCACGTCAAGTTAAACGTTGTCGACAGTACCTAGAAGTGAAATGAGTACAGTTTCCGAGGTGACACAGTAGGCGTACAACACCGCCATTTTGTTATGCCGTGACTAGCCACTGCCGCCGTTTTCCTACAGCCTCCTCGCATCTGCACCCCATCGGTTCTCCAGTATTGTGTTCTGGCCAATCCAATATTTAGTATTCGGAAAAAAACAACACGAGAGGTGTATAGAAACATTGGAAAAAACATGAAGTTATTTATTTTTCCCCTGGCAAATCAACAGTAAGCTGTTTTCGGGAGTGTTTGCATAATATATCCGGCGTTCTTTATGAGACATCGGGATGAGTGTATGTACAAAAAACAAATGACACTAGCTATAAGTGCCGAGAAGACTTTTTGCAACCGGAGATGGCGTGGGACGGATCATACATAAACTGGGAAAACCAAAAGAGTATTCACGTGATGTTGCTGTTCGGTTTGGTTTGCTCTTAAAAGAATCTTGTGTAAGGTCACAAAATGTGGGTTTTGCATTACGGCAAAAAAGTTCCGAATTCAGCGATCGTTTTCACTGAAAGGCTGCACAAACTGAACATGAACATGGATTGTGTAATACCGAGATTTGTCAATTTGTGTTAACTGACAGTAGTTATTTCCTGACCTCAATGATCTATGTGGACCGCCTTTCGTAAGTCGAACATGTTTTGCGAAACCCATGCATCCGCGAAGTTTTCGGGACCTTTGCCAGCGTTAGGTATGACTGTGATCAGCAAATGGGCCGTTGGACAAATACCTGGCTTTGAATTATGACTAAGTTAGCTCCTGCACTTGCATTCGATGGATCCATGAGATGACTGGCAGTCGGAAATGTCGACTTATGTGACTCAGGAAGAAAGTCACTAAGGCCAACAATTTGTTGTCTCTTTTGTCAAACTCCGGTGCCCCTCGGCAATACAAACCGGCCAAAATGTTTACTAAAAACTAAGATTAAAGTCAAATTACTGATCTTTTAAATAAATTTGTCACTTCAAATTTTTTCCTCTTTTTCAGAAATTTCTGTTGTTAATCACGAAGGTCGACTTTTTTCGCTGGGTTCACGGTTTCTAGCTGTCAGTTGTAAAAATATACCCTTTCTTCGTGCACGCATGCCTCGAAAAATGAAATCACCAAAAACTCACCACCATATAAGCGCGTTTCAATTAAGTATTCATTTTCAAAGGTCAAATGCAGGAGACCAAATTCTGGCAATATGGGTAAGAATTATGAGGAAAATCAACGAAATGTGCATAGAATCAAAGAGTTAAGTGTCCGACATGAATACGTACACATGCATGTTTGATAAGATGTGTATCATTTAAACCATCGGTGAATTCTGGCTGAACAAAAGCACGACAGTTGATCCGATGCTGGGTTGAAGGCCATCACGTGAAAAGCAAAAGCAAAAAGGTTAAATGTATTCACAGCACACATCAGTCGTGGTCCTCGCCAATAATGTCTTAAGGAGTACATTGCAGTAGGAACCAAGAAAATGATCTACTATGCTACCAGAAAACAACCAATTTTATTGCTGTAAGTGTTACGCTGATCGGAAGACAATCAAAGCAAACAGATTTTTACGGTACTTGGTGGATCGTGAAATCAAACCTGAATTTTGCAATCGGTTGCCTTCGTGGTTTCGAGAGGAACAAGCAAGTGGCGAGCGACGAACCTGGTTTTGTTTGAACTATTTTCGCAATTTACGACTCACCGCCAATCTTAATACCAAAATTCCTAGTTTATAAAGAATAAGCTATGGAGGAAAGCCTAACATCTTCTCCAAAGAGTGTCACAAATGTCGGTCGAACAAGCCGAACTAATTAGCTTCCTTTGGGTAGAACTAAACTCGGATGCTGAGGATGTTCACAAGACTTCACTCGCATCACCCCGCCGCATTCGCAGACAGCTCACCTTCCATTGAATTCCCGTTGCCGATTCAACCGATGATGTCCTCGGAGGTACGATTCTTTAATTAACACTGATTTGGTCTACTTAGTCCCTGATTGTCTGTGGTCTCGACGAGGTTGGTTTGCACCTTTCGAATAATGGATGATAAAAAATGTCATCAATGTTCCTTTTAATTGTTGTCTTAATCAGTGGCGTTTCGTGTACCAAGTTACCTACAACTATTCACCAGATCCCAAAGTTCTATTTTCAATGCTAATGAAAGTGAACAGTGCAAACACATACACGCAAACACACACACACACACACAATTCTCACCCTTTTCACTCAGTAAGTTGTATTCTGTGGAACAAGACAGAATTAGTTAAATTCTACCGAATTTCCCGGTGTTTAATTAGTCAACCAACACATTGGGATGAACGAGAGACCAGTGGGGACTGAGAGAATATTTGCAATGAATAAGATTGTAGTTGCACCGTGTTTACTTTTTTGATTTTAACAAACTGCTTACTTTCTAGAGGCGATAAACTTGTTCTCTTCAAATGGTTAAACCGAGAAAACTAAGTGACCTGATAATCAGTTTGAGAAAACAAGTACATAGATTTTTCGCTGTGAAGCTCCGGGGATTTGTATACACCTGAAGTGGCATAAAATGAGGTATGCAATTGGGGTAACGGAAACAGTTCCATAGGATGTGAATAATTCACTGAACTTCACCACTGCTAATGTCACGATCAGTTTACGTGTGTGTGTGTGTGTGTGTGTGTGTGTGTGTGTGTGTGTACGAATAACCGAATAAACTGGATATTGGAGACTGAACGAAGCTGAAATGTTCTAGTTTACCACGTTAGTCTAATTTTGCATTGAGCACAAGTGAGTCGCTTAAAATCGTCCGATCTCGTTTGCTAGCTCGGTTGATCGGACGCAGGCAGTGCTAACGCGAGTTTAGTGTTAACGTGTGGACTGGACTCCAGCTGAATAGGAAAACCACATATGTTGATCAATTCATGAATTAAAAAACTCGCGTAAACAACGTTCTGATGTCGATGTAGAAAGTGACTTTGTTCACGAATCTTAAATCTCGGTAGGTAATGAGTCCATGGATTTGATAATCCAGCTGAGCACGAGTGTCTGGTATTGCAGAAAACTGAAAAGATTTGGTCTCTCTTAAGCGCTAAGTTGGTTTTAACTTTCAGTTGTTAACGTCCGTTCCCGCTAAATCTAGTATGAAATTCCAAGTTTAGCAGACACGAGCATTCGTTTAGTAGTCCGAACTAACATGCTTATAATTGGCTCATCGTTATCAAATGAATTTTCCATATGGCCTTTTCATTTGTCTTATTGACTGACATAATCACAGCGTTGTCATCCCAACTATTTCTGCCCAGGGTAATAGTCATGACGAGTCAATATCCACCGCCGTTACAAGGATGGACTTTAAGAAAAAGTTTAAGTGCGCTGATGTATAGGATGTTGTGTAACAACTGAGGTGATTAGTCGGTTAATCAGTTACCCCAGTGTCTCTATGGTTTTAAATGTTCCCTGTCTAAGTAATTTTTGCGAATGACTGGACCAATTCCATCTATTTCAGGATCGTCTGTGAGCTAACGCTGTTTCATAGCCTCATCTACTGCTCTGAAATCTATTTGTCTGGTTTAAGAAAAACAAGACAATTCGCCGTCGGTTATCTGGTACATATAGTCCCATAATTTTCCCACCTCTTTAATGTCTTTGATTCATGCAGATCTTGCAACATATTTTGTCAAACAGTTTGCGTCCTTAGCGTCATGAATTGCCCGGTCAAATGCTCCCAGTTTCACATCAAGTCGAGTCTGCTTGCTATGACATACAAAAATAACATCAATTAAAAATGACTTTCTCATTAGTACCATTTGGTTACAAGTACGGTTTTCTAAACCATCGTCACCACACCTGTAGCAAAAATTCAGGTTGTTAACGTGTCTACTGAGTGAGTAATTTATCAGATGACTTCGTCAGTATCATGCAACACAAAGTGGTTTATTGGTCTATAATTCCATCCCACCAACAGTTTGGGATGGTGGTGCAGCTTGCATTCACCAGACCAATATTTTGTCTTCATCGTATATGCAGTGATGTTGCCGGACACTTTCTGAGTTTTGTTCACTTTGATTTTTCTGTTTTCTGTACTTTTTACGTTGACAAAGTGACCCATACGAAGAAAACTGTTCCAGTGCGTGTGGCCTCTGGATTGCGACCTCGAAGCAACCAGTTAACAACTACCGATACTTAAGGTTGATGACAGATGTGCCGGAAAACAAAGCTTTGTACTCCAACATGAAAATGGGCTGAGTGGGAACTACCAAAGTTAACAAGAGAGCTGGGGCAATAAGATCGTCTCAGTGGCCGTCTAAAGCTCTGGATGTGGACCCAGATGGGAAAGGGCGAAGCCTTTTGAGGTGACGCTTTGCGCTGATCGGGAACCTTCGAAACCACCAGAGTTTGGAAAATGTTCTTAAGATACAAGCACAAGAAATGCCAGCAGCATTTGCCTGCCGGCATATGTGCAGCACCAAGAAGAACTTGGTGGTGTTGCTTTCATCCACTGCCTAAACAACAAGTATTCACACAGAGACGGTCGATACTCTCACAAAACATCGTACTAATGGACGCGTGTGAAGTTATTTCCGGGTTCACATAATCCAGAAGGGAGGGGGCTTCTTAAGACTATTTAACTGAACCTCTAACTCGCAAACAAATCAACTTCAGAGGTTATCGAATTTTACGCGATGTATTTTCTTCGGCTGGTCGATAACGGTCGGTTGTCACGTGACTCTTTGACGAACCTAGTCTACCGGCACCTCAGGTAACGTCCTACTCTAATGCTTTATCTGAAAATTCAGGAGTATAAGCATATTCACACTCTCAGAAAGGTCCTGAGGATTTACGGCTATCCCAGGTGCTTATGTGTTTCCCCTATTAACGTGTTTTCCAGAGGGTTAAGCTCCACGTGCATATTCGAATAAAACAGGTTTAACACAAATCGCGTACGCAGGACCTCCTAGAATTGTGATTCAACTTTTCAACCGACTCGAACACTTCAGTGAATCGTCAAAGCCACACTGACACACTGCGGTAGTGTCTAAACGAACGGTAGTTGTTGCGGATCAGCGATCAGTGAAGAACAAAGTGAAAGAGCAAATATCCCCGCGTAGTTCGCTATTTTACAACAAGTTTGCTCAGTTATTAGTATCTTTGAGTCTGCTCGCTTGAATAATTTGCATTTAAATGCAGAGATGCTAGTTGAAAAGAAAAAAATTCCGACGAATTTTAGCAAGCACTAGAAAAACTGGGAAATTAGGCAGTTTGAGAATCTACAAACCCGGTCAGCCGAAATATGTGAATAAATGCCACTTTTTCTATTCCCATATTCTTGAACTTGAGTGACGATTTCAGGCAACCTCTTACCAGTTGTTCTTTGTCAGTTGCTATCTGAATATCTAAGTTGGATTTTTCACTAATGAAGTCACTTCGATTACTGGAATTCGACTGACGCTTCACAGACCAGAATGATTACGCGTCATTTTCATTCTAAATGAGCCGTATGATCATACACGAGTCATCATCACCTGAATTGTCATAAGCATTATTCAAATCCCCATTATTAGACTCATTGTCATTGTCGTCATCAAAACCAGCAGCAGCAGTAGAGTAAGAGAAATGTGAATGTCAATATCAGAATCACCACGGCCAATTCCCTGTAGTAAAGTAGTTGTTAGGATACTGTCGCCACCAGTCCTCTGATCGATATGGTGTGTTACTGCTGGCTAACCACACGTGACCACCATCATCACGTTATTACCAAATCCTTCTCATGTCTCGCACCGCATACTACAAACGAACATGTAACAAACTTCCGTATTCGTGCATGAACATCACGATGATGAGTATAGATGATGGTGCGGAAGATGACGAGGACTGGGATGGAGAAGACAACGAACTGTCGAGTTGTCAAGTCGAGCATCAGTCGAAGGCTATCATGACCTAGCTAACTGTTCATCACCTGATGCTACCTGATACGCCGAGGGCATTCATGTACCGTATGGTTAGCCCATCGACTGCGAGACGGGAAAAAAGGACCGAGGATGTGCTCCGTTAGTGGGGCGAAATAAAAAGAGAGAGGGGGGTGGTTGAGTACTATGTGAATGAGGACGAGCGGGCACGTAGGAGTAGCCATAGCAGAAAACATCCGGCTGGTCCCAGTGGTGGTCTGATTGTGGATTAATTGAATCACCATCACCTGTTTCGGTCGAGCAATAGTGGAGATAAGACGTGCGTCCCTCTGGCCTAGCCTACATCCCCACCCTGGTCCACATGCAGACAAAACGATAGGTGTTGAGTTCTCATTGCTCGTGATTGAATCATGAGGTGAGCCCAAGTTACACGAGCAGGAAATGTCGACTTTGTTCTTTGATTGATTGAATTGTGAATTTAGCCTCAGGGTCCACTGGAATTTGGAATACTATTTTTGTCATTATTTTCATAAGAGACGCCACTAACAGCCCTCGTCCACAAGTTTTAATCACTTGTCCAGTTGGGCCTGCAAATAATCGTTCTGAGGTGACCAATACACTATGGTTTGTTCATTCTCATGCACGATATCAGTAGAATGTTAACACTTCGCAGTCGTAAGCCCATCATAAATGTTCGCAGAGTTGGCCCAACTCGGTTGGATTGCCTGAACCGACGCAGGATCCGATCAGGCCCCAGTAGGTCAAATGTGTTAATAGTCCGATCCGTCGACTATTGTCCAAACGTTGCGTGGTTGAGCCGACACATTTATCTGCCGGCCGACAACTGAACAGATTCAACTGTACCATGGAATTCCTCATCTGCATGGTTATTTGTTTTGCGGTTATTTATCGACATGTGCATCGAAATTCTAGAAGTTTCAGGGGAACCGCAAATTTCATTGATGTAACAATTCGTGTTTTCATGCACGTTTTAGCTCCAAATCAAGAATTTGAATGAGATTCGGCATCACATTTCAGAACAGGATCCTCACACCGTAGAATATCCTGATGGCATCCGGGTCTCGTGTCATAGCGTGTCACCGAAATGACTAAGTGAAACCCAAGTGTTAAGGCATATGCGAGATATGTCAAAATCCATTCAATCACCTATCCTAATATAAGTTGATTAGCGTTAGAAACCTCAGGGGACTTTAACAGTATATTTCACCAAGACGAAACGTGCTAAAAGTCCTCGGGTAGAAATTTGCTGGTCAATACCACTCACTCCATGGAAACCTCAGTGGCTTTACCTCCTCTTCACCCACATGGGTCAGATACGATTTGATTCCTGGACATACTTCTACTCATCAGTGGTCAGGGACGCCGAATCTTGCCATTTTCACGTGCAAGTCCAACTGAAGCAGTTAATGAAATCAAGTTGCGTTTAGCCTCTTAGGTGCTTCCTGAAACCCAGAAATTCTCTTTTGCACATTTTTCTGGTTGTGTTCAGCTGATTATCCATTAGACTGAGTACATGAATAAGCCGCTGACTTGAGTTGAAAAATTCAACTGGTTTGATTCCTAGATGATGCGATCATTGCAGATACACACTCAACAAAGGTAGACAGCCAAGTCTCTGCAAATAATAGCTCATCAAATTAAAGAACTTGGGAAACTGAATGATACGCAAGTATACGAGATGCCACGGTCGGTTCAGTAATGGCCTTTTAATTGTATTTAATGGTTCACTGAGCAATCTCACCGGTTTTCACCTAGCAACAGTATTCACGGTCAAGGCTAACTAGCTCGACGAACAAGCTATCGACCAGCAAATCGACTTTTCACTCGACTTATGCAAAGATCCATCTAATCATGTAAAATGGTGTGACTTGGTTAGCAAAAACCACTGAATGGAAATAGGTAGCAGAGCAGCTGAAACTGCAAAGTATCGAACGTTAAGGCAGTTTTACTTCAGTATATGAAAAACGTAAAATCTAGATCAATACTCGTAAGTGGGTGGATTTGTTATATATAGGTGAAATTAACAATACCAAGAACAGTTTGCTGACTGTAAGTGCGGACAGGCAAACCGGATACGAGGAGGATTGAAAGAAAAAAATAAATGAAGAAATAAAGAAATGAAGAAAAAGGTAGGCAGAAAGAGAGATACAGTGGTAGGCAAATAGAGACAGACTGTGCATACTAAAAAAATGAGCATGGTATTCTTGCTGTTCCAGAGGCCAAAAGGTAGTAATCTGGTGTCCCAATCAAAAGAATTAGAAGTGATTTATATGGTTGAGTACATTCCTGTGAACGGATTTTTTGGTGACGGAACTGCGAGATGAACTCCTAGGAAATAAGGTTTATTTTATTGCTGCTAGAAAAGGTTAGTGAAAATCCGGTGCATGAACGTCAGTAGGAATCGAATGTGGTTTTAAAGTCGAGGAGGGCATGGCAACCGGATAAATACTTTCATTTGGAAATGAGGCACTTCTAGTTTGGTGGCCCGTGCAGCTGATGTGAATGGAACCTAACTTGTACGGAAGACGTGTAGGTTCGGAAAAGGTGGTCAAACATTCCTCATAGAAAATTCAAGATTTTGTACTGCGGCGATGTAAATCAACGTCCAGTCAAACTGGTGATGGCTACTCGGACATGAATCGGTCTCTAAGGTGAAGTATTCACCTGGTGTTGCCAAGACTGCGATTGGACATAGTACCTCATGTTTACTGGAAAAAAGGTAAAATGGTCCTGGCAAATCTGAAAGCACTTTGGTATTCACCTGGCCTCCTTCCGCCGACTGGAGCTCTTAATATTGGACTCCATAAGAAGCAGAGAGAATTTAGCAGTCAAAAGACATTCTCCGAATAAGGCACAATAGCGGTGTTGTGAGAAATGAACTTAAATACTAATTACATGATTAGTTATTTTTCAACCTAGGTTATCGGGAACGCGTAGGGTGACATTTAGTTAATTTTCCTTTTTGCATTAACCGTTTGTCTGTGCATTTTAAGCCACAGGAAAACAAATATTTACCCTTATCGATCATCTATTTTACTCAATTTCTGCGCGTTCCATTCCAATACATGAGAGAGACTATGCAATTATCAACTGTGTTCACCAAACTCCTGAATGATCGCTCGTGTGTAGACAAGTTGCTGTTGGGACTGCACGATCGACTACAATAGTCGTGTTAAAGGTCAGTTGGTTAGCGGTCAGCTTGCGGAACTCAGGTCTTCACAAGCCACGATTTGTGCTCCCAGACGAAGCTTCACTAATTACACGGATGTTTTCGTGTATTCTAACGGATACTCTGAACTATGACGATATTCCTAGATGAATCAACTTTCTCTGTGGGCTAGTGAATATTTCGCCTCGATTGGCTACCACTACCATTACTGCATTGACCAATCTCGTGATAGTTTGCGATATTTCAGAGTGAGCCTATTCATACGGAAAGTTTATTGAACATAGCGTGACACAGTTTTGTACAACTTCGTCGTAGCCTGCAACTGCAACCAGAAAATCACTCCCACAAAGATGAAAAATGAACTTTCAGCAACGGTCGTTGGCTTAAGGGTATTATGACAATAATATTCCTGTCTAGTCAATGCACTAACGACATGGGAATAAACTCTACATTATTTCCACTTTTCGGAGTCTCCTCGATGTCTTCAAATCCAGGGAGATATTTCACAACGTACTGGTGATTCATGTCTGTGGACTGTTACGATGGACCAGAGTTAGCACCATTATTACGAGCAAAAGTATAATACACGAGTAATCTGTTTCAAAGCCATTGTTAGTAATAAATGACTAAATGACATTACTTCATTTGGTCCTGTTCCGTACAGCTTTTCTATTGTGAATAATAGGGACTTTAACAATAATTTTGCTAATAACAGTAATAACCTTCCGGTTATCTGCTATTTTCTCCCAAAATGCATAACGGCAACCAAGAAGTACATAGAAATTACTTTGTTTGTCCCTTTATAAATCAAAGTAGCATTCATTTGTTAGCAAACTCGTCGGATGACAATCAAATTTTCGTTTAAGCGTAAAATACTAAATACAACCCATGCGAGAAATTAAAGATAACTATGAATCCGAACATTAGCAAAGGAGGGCAGCTTTATCACGTCGCTTTATTCAGATACGAAAAGATGCGAGTCATTCTGAGCAAGTTAGTCGCTTGAAAAGAGATATTTCGCTCTACAAATGAGTTCCATTTCTATATGGGACATGGGGTAGATGCTCACTGAATTGCATTGCTCATAATTAAACGTTCTCGATCATATGATATAGTTAGCTTTCAACAGAGGTTGGACGATTTTGAAGGACTCACTGAGGGCCACTGATGACCAGTGAACCACTTGCACCAGATAGTAAAAATTAACAATTGCAAAATCGGAAAGCCAACCCAGGGCGAACGATTCTGTCTCTTCTTCTAGCGGTATGCGGCCTTAAATACTTAAATTTGCAGGCTAGAATGTTAACCTTGAGATTATGCAGCATCCATGCTTGCGGGGAAATATGTATATCCCCTTGTTTTTTTCAAATTGTAGGGGCAATAACCATCAATGCGAACTCAGCATTTGCCACATACTAACCGAATGCGAAGGCTATTTTTGAATACTCTTTGTCACCTGCCGACATCCGTTTGCACTGCCTAAGCTACCTGTAGCCTTACGAGTCCTCTTGTTCAGATGTTCAGGGATATTTTATGAGGCACTGTGATATCTGTCAGACCTTTTGGTTAGAACTACTAGCAACTGAAACAGTGAGCCGGCAAGAAGTATGCAAATCCAATACCGAGTGTTTCTACTGCGGCATGGTCTGGCCAACGGTCAATCAGTTGTGTATCTAACTAATGACCAATAACTATAATAAGAAGAATCAAGTCAGACAGACAAAATTCGTTTACCAGTCCACTGTTGGTCGCTTGTTCTAATTTTCTACCACTAACACCCACCCAGTTGATTAGTCTGCCGATTAATTCGACGCATCTTTACTAGCTGACTTTCTAATGCTCTTCTTTTGCTCAACTTATCGATTGGTGCAATTAGTAGCATGTCATGGTACCCTTGTGGACTTCTGATCTGGTTAGTGGCATGCCTGTGCAAAGTTCACTGCACTTACACACCTCCAATCCTAGCAGTAGTCATGATACCAACAGATGCATAGTGACAAGTATTAGTTTATTCCACAATGTTTTATGACTGAATACAGAAATGGAGCAATTTGACTGGTGGAGCACTTGTCCATCAGGCCGTGTATGGACCTCTACGCTCAGATTTCTCTTGTTTTCCGACTGGGTGGAGTTTGCAGCAGTATTAGGTCACAGAGCTCTCTCATGCTGACCTATATGAAATAATAACCTCCTTCGGTCTACTACAACTGGTCTCATCGAATGTTTAGAACCACATTTAATAACGAAAGATGAAATTTACTTATTCTATCTTGCACTAAATAAATGCAAGTTTCATTAGCTCTTCAACTGGGAGTGCTCCATACCCTCACACTAGTTCTGCCAGCGTTCTTCTGAGACCCTATATTGTTAACAGACCTTATGGTTCAATCAGAAACGCTATTGTTCCCCCGACTTACAGCAAACGTTGATGTAGAATTTAGTAGCCAGAACGAACTTTTCCAAAAATTCACTTAAAAAGGGGCCGCAAAATGATTTGTTTGTCAACTGATGTTTTGTACCTGTCATCAGGAAACATGTCAATTTCCCACCAGACGGGAAACTTTGTTTCATTTGGACTAAGTCAATTAGATCGCGTAACTCGAATCGTTCGAGTCGGCCTTAAAGGGATACGAATGAATAACAACACCGAAATGAACGATACTTGCTAAGTGGACACAAAAGCCGACCGGCCACGTGAGGCTCGATCAGTAGCCTGCTATCAATTCTAGGTCAATGTTGACTGACCTGCATTGTCACCAGAATTTTAGGTGATCCGTACTTCACGAATTTGTATTACTAACCTGAGAAACGACGGAGTTTCAGTTGCGCTCCAATCCTTTTGCACAGCTTTCCGCTGCCGAAGGCGTTCATACTAGGACGCACTTTGTGTAACTCCCACTTGACGCTTACGAAACTATCTTTTCTGAATGAAACCGATGAATACCACATTTCGAATATAGGCCCTTTACACTAAACAGCATTAAAAATTTTCCAACCTCGAGATTCTCAAATGATAAACACAGGTGAAAAAATGTTATTCGAGGAAGTGGCAAAACACGACCATTTTTTGGCCATTAAATTCATTAAGCACTCTTTGGAACATCAATAACATGGAATGACTGTCCAAAGATGATCTTGGTTCTGAGTGTCCTTTGTTTATGAACCATCTAATTTCTATCACGAACGACAAACATATCTTGTACTATTGCATACTGCAAAATATCCAATCCTAATTTCAACTTCGATATATTTTCCAAATGAATCTTCACCTCAGCCGAACAAAATAAGTCGATCGGGAGTCAAACATGTAAAGGTGTTTACGCAGGGAGCCATTTTCAGTGGTCGTTGCACCTAAATCGCTGACTGCAAGGTAAACATTTCTTTATTTCAAATAAAAACTGCATCCGTTAGGTTGGGACAAGCAGCTTCCTTTCAGCAATATGCTCATTCTGTACCCCTTACTGTTCTCTAACGATTCACACTGGTCTGCTGACGACCGCATTTAGGTTCCTGCTGCACGATCTCGAAATGATCAGGCCCTCTCGAATTATTTTGTCTATTTTGATAAAAACCAGTTGTGAACGGGACATGAAGTTAGGAGATAGAACTCTGTCCGACAACACTGGCTCATTACACACATCTCTACCCTGAACTAAACACTGATTTATCCCATCGCGCGTAGGTACTTGCATAGACTGACATCCCATCTTTTCGGAATTGTCGATACGAGACTTTGCTCGGAATTGTGCAAATTACCCAACAGGTAAACCATTTTCTCTGGGTATTTTGAAACTTGTTTGCCTATCTTGCGATGTTACTAAGATAATTAACGCCGAGAAGAAAGCATATGTGTGAGTCGCCGAGGCTTGACCTTAAATACGAATACAAATGCAACCGTTCTCCGAAAATGTCACAGTGAGTTGCTCCTCGTTACTTTTGAAAACACGTCTTTCTTGGAGGCCGATCGTGCTTGATATCGCTAATCAAGTACCAGCAATCGCTAAGCAAATGGCTCAAAAACAAAAAATAACAACTGACAAAGAAAAAAATCAATATAAGTAATTACTGACCCCCGCTGAGATATCGAAAACGGTTAAATTGACTGCAAAAGACAAATTTCAAGAGTTATACTACCAGTTTTGCTAGACACAAAACAGTTAGACTCAAAAGTCCATGGAATAGTTGCGGTGCGTTATCTTTCAGTCAACTGAAACTTTCAGGCCAACTGCCCTTTTTGGCATTAATTCGTTCGTTTTTGCTTGCATTCCCTTAATAAGGGATTCACTGCGTGAACTTTTCAAGTGTAACTTTCAGAGGACTAGAAATCTCGATCGTCACTTCCGGAAAGTGTAATGGTTACTACTACTTGGAATTTTTCAAGTTGTCAGGACTCTATCTGATAATCTTACGGATTTTATTTTTCTGAACCATCAGAAATTGCAGCATGAATTTATCCCATGATTTCTGACAAATGGTATCTGTGATCAGCGTTCAGATTCGTAATATGTCTGGTGGTAAGTGTCATCAGTCAAGGGAAACAGTCGCAAGTTGTTTGGGCAGAAAGCAATAGACAGTCAGTTCTTCTTTCCAAACAGTTCCTCACTCCCCCCACAAACACGTTCGTGCTGAACCCAACAATCAACGAACAAACCAATCAGATAGGAGCGCTATTCTGATTGGTTCTTTTTCTGCCCATTTCTCTCCCCTCGTGAACTGTACCCACCACACAGTCGGACGTGCCGGCCGAAGGTAATCACTTCTACTCTTTTGTTTATGACGATTCACTCTCCGAATGGTCGGCATCCAATGATGACAGCCTCAATAGCAGCGGATCAAAATGCGACGATGGATTTAGTTTCCCACGCGGAATTCCGACCGCGCAGTCTTCCCATGAACATTGCACACAGTGTCGCATCGTTATGGGCTGATCCTTCAGATCATTTGAACAAGAACAACAACAACAATGGATCGAAAGCACATCTACATTCGAGGGGTGGAGGTGAAAGAATACGTTCAGGGCATCGCAAAAGGACTCCCGCAAGAACCACAAATCGACTTTATTCTATGCCCACATCCCCGAACGAAGAACCGATAATAAAAAGAGCTCGGACTACCGAAAATGCAATGGACAATCGCAACTTGTACATCGATCCGAAAACCGAATCTAGGGTGAGTTATTATGGTTTAAATGGTCCGAGTTGATGTTACCGATAAAGATAGTTGTGGCGCGCTCGAAACGGATAAGATGACGTTATATTCGAAACCGCTGTTTAGTAATAGAAAATCGACTAGCATTTTCACTCGCAAAAGTCAGTCACCCAAGCTACAAGCGAACTGCCAACATTTGGCTTACGGGACAGCTGTTCCGCCCAGCTGAACGGTTGTGTCATGATCACCCTGCTCAACGTACTCGTTGTCTTTCGGACCCGAAAAATGCAAGCCCTAGTACCACTTTGGTTCATGAGCGTTGTTCACGAAAGACGAATACACCCAAGAATCTCACGGTTATTCTTCCGAAGTTTTAACTGGTCAGTCACGACCAGTCCTCACAAAAATGTTACACGGCCTTTAGTTTGAATTTCATCCTAAAAGTACTACGTTTACTGTCTTGGTTGACTAAATAATGAATAATGGTCGAGGAACCACAGTGTGATTCTGTGAGTAAACTGCACATACGTACAGAGGATCCGGATAGTAATGACTAGATTCTAATACCAAACAAACTAAGGATTATACCATACCGGAAACTCGAACCTATTGGGTGACAGCAACCGCGACATCAGGAATCCTCATTATCCCTAACACTTGCTTTGGAAGTGCGTAGAAACCCTAAATATCTATTTGCTTCGTAGTAGGATTTGCATCATGTTACGCTGGTAAAAACTCATTTATGGGAACCGGCTTGGGTTATTGGTAACAAAGCCTGCGTGCGTATTCGAGTGATTCCACCAACCTTTGAAATATTAACGATTCATTCATTTGTTAAACGAATCTGATGAAACGTGGCAGCGACAAAGCAGACAACTATCGCGTACTTCTTAAAAAACCAACCGTTGGGTAATTACGGAATAAACTGAACATGAAGACTATGTAAATTGTTTGGGATATTTTTATTGCAACCGGCCAAAACCATCCCGGGAATTTCTGACCGCATTCCGAGTCGATCAGAGTAACGCTATCACGGTAAGAGTCACAACCACTGAATCACTATGTGCAAACAAGCTCGATAATAACAACAGTCATCGAAAGGGCCACCATACAAAGAACATATCACAATGTGAGGGATGATGGATACTTCAGTCATGTAGTGCGAAAGCTAAAGGAACCACTGAGGCAACATATATTTAGTCCCGCGTAAAAGTCTCTCATGGGATCAAGCATTCTTTTCCGATCTATCCTTGGCACGGATGTATGTGCACATTCGGTAAGAAGACGTGAAATGAGTGGATTCAATCCATCATGTAATAGTGCTTTTTTGCCCATTTCCGCTGGCTGAAAACATTGACAGTCAACATGGATGAACCAATTGGTTAGGTTTTTAATATGAACACACTTATCCGGTTAATAGTTACTAAAGTTTAGTCTTGATATTGAGTGACGAAGTATTATCTTGTAGAAGTCGGAATTCCTATCAGCCGCAGTTGCTTTCTGTGACGTACTCACCAACCACCCAGGCGATATGACGACATTCCATACGTTTTATCTCCCATGACCTTGTTGACACGATAAAACTGAATTTACCTATGGGTTTCTGTTGTTTCATATACTTGAAGCGAACCGTTCATGATACTGTACTATGGTTGCCTCCGGTCACATGGAGGGCAATATACCGTAAAAATGTGTATCCGAATAAAATATAGTGAAAATGAACCAAAAGGTGATGCGTGTTCTAGTCCAAAGATAAGTACGCATACTAGCTTTCGACCTGTGGAAAACGCATCCTATGGCTCTTATACTTTGTTCTTGGTATGTTGCATCCGGTATGAGGTTATTAGGATCATGTCGAATGATGAGTCCCATTTGAGGTCGAGTATTTCATCCTTGCCTTCCTACGATATTCGGGCATCTTTCCGATTCTAATGGGCAACCTGAAGGATTGGTAGCCGGCTGATCAAAAAGCCCGGAGGTTGCACGGGATGAAGTACTTGCGGTGTGCAAATGTCTCCTTGCTAAGCATTGCCATAAGGATAGACAGTTGAAAGCACTGATTTCCACTCAAATGCGTAACCATTTTTTCGTATTCACATGAAGCGTAAAGCACAACCGGCAGATTTGCTAATCAACAAAACAAATTGAGATTTGGAAATAAAACAAACAAAAGTTATTGTAAGCATCAAACTTCATGAAGATCAGTGCGATTTCCAGTTCCGCGAACACGGCTATTGATCCAGGAGTAGAGCTGACCAGAATTAGGAGTAAAGGAGAAGTAACAGTCTTTTCTCTCGAATTTGGTAAATCATAAAGCAAACCGTGTGACTGACAGTCGGGCAGGAAGGACGGATGTTTCAAGATCCAGTGCCGACGATGAGGAAGAAAAGGGTTAAATAAATGAATTCTTCATGTGTGTTTGGTTACTGAATGAACACAGGAAATGGTGAATAATTTGAGAACAGGGCCAGAGCTTCAAAACAAAACTCTTCGAGGGCATCGTACGATTTTTCGCTAGGTAGACCCAATATGGGGTCTGGCCGGGCTTAGAACAATGAAAAGAACGTGATCTGGCACTATGATCTCAGGTGAAGAGACTACAAAGCCAGCCTCGGATACCCCGTTTGCCGGCTGAATCCTAGCACTAAAAACTGGCATTCATTGAAAAGGACAATTTGGTTAGGATGCACCGCTGTTTGGGCCGCCAGGCTCAAACTGACTCAGCGTTCGTAATGTAATTAAACAAAACCAACACCAGTTCATGGCAATAGGACTCCATAAGAAGCTTCAGTGCCTTACAATTCTTGTGGATAAAATTGGTGTTGAGTTTTCAGTTTATTGATAGAGCAATAATGTAGGTGCACATTTTCAGCCAGCTACATAACGAGAAACTGAAATTTCAATTAATAAACTAAGTCACTTCCTGTATATGATTCCTAAATTATCATCTCAAGGAAAACCCGTGCTTAATGTTTGCATTAGTATGTTTTACTTGGAGATGTATCGATGGAACTAAAGCTGATCAGTACATGGTTTATAAGAGCGTATGAGTAGTGAAACAACCACAGTCCAACGAAACTTGGCCTCACTGTCAATATATTGTCAGTAGTAAGGGTTGAGCGAATTAAGGTCACGGTGCAGAACTTGTTAATTACACAGCATTGGTTATTACTTTCGGGTCAGATTAGCTATCTTATTAATTACCAGTTGGTGGGAAATGTCAATTCAGTGTAGCACCCATAAGTCAGTGGCAGTGTAAATATTGCATTGATGTACCCTAAAACAACGGTTATCGATCGGCTTTAGAAATAAGAAATAAATACTGGCCTTTGTGGTGGTTCCATACAATTAGTAATTCTCATTCCTGAGAACAACGAGAACAGAATTCTGACCAATCGCGTTACCTTGATCATGTTCCTCGACAGGAGGATGTGTGAGTGAACACTCTGCTGCATAAAAAAATGCGCACTTAACACGTTGTAGCTGCTCTGGTTCTAATCACTTGGCTAGCCTCATGGTTCACCCATAACGGAGATGAACATCTCAGTTGGTTAAGCCGCATTTTTCATTCCGGTTAGTCCCTTGGCAATTTGACCACCTACCCGACAAACGAGAATGTGTCAGTTCGATTTCGGCCAGTGAGGTGGACTTTCTGGGGAGAAACTTTGAACTGCTACTTGCGTGATGACATCAAGCTGATCAACGTCTTATCGAAAGTCACTTGAATGAGGGACGCAAAGCTAAACAGAACTCGGGGCATTTTCAGATGCCACGAGGAGTCGGAATTCACACGGAAAGGAACATCCACCTGCGTGTTATTCACAAGAAAGTCGGTTCCTTTAACCGGAATCGAACCGAGTACTTTCAAGTTACTGGGAAGATACTCTAACGACCAAGCCACTGTGGGTTCAGCTCGTAAAAACAAACTACTTAAATTAACTGTAGACTATCCAGCTAGACCCTTCTAACCAGTGCCATCACAGAACAGTGTGCACCGATGGAGTCTGTCTAGGAGCATGATCTTCACATAGTAAGTTCTGCTACATTGATGCATCAAAAAGTTACAAACACATGGTGCCATTGTGATTTTGATCATGTATGTCAAACCACATTAATATCTATCCAGAAGTGCTTTCCTCATTTAGCGACAATCATGGGTGGCTACCTCATAGTTTAATGGTGAATAACTGTTTCAAAGAATTTCGTAAGTTAGCAGGAATATTTTGGATAAACAAGACATTTTTTCTTTTTTCATTAGGGACAATTGTTACGGAAGTATTACACAGCTGATTCAACCTTATAAGGAATTGTTGACACTGCAAGTTGGCGATGCCAGAAATGGGGCGAGAATTTGCAACAAACGAATTTGAGTGGAAGGGCAAGCTCTCAGTGGTTTGCTAAACACAGACACTGCGTGGCATAGAACCTTTATCCGTCACTGGATTTCGTGTCATACACCTTTGCTCACCAGAAAACTGATTCCTGAGTGATGTAAGGCCTCTCTGTGGAATACTAGGATATTTTAGTAGTAGGAGATTGCATGTTTTCATGAAATGATTCACTATGTAATATCATCGCTCAACTCACCATAAAGAAACTACGGAAGTGCTCCCATGGTTTCTTTATGGTGATTTGAGCGATGATATCACATGGTGAATCATTTCATGAAATACTAGGATATCACGAGGTTTACTAACTGACAGGTTTCAGGAGCAGAATATTTAATGTGAATTTCAATTGATTCCCCACGCAAACCGACGTCCATTTTACCTTGCATGGCATTTCATTTTTGTCGATCCCTAACATGGACAATGGTTCTACAACTTTTTAATAGTGAGACGGGTGTTGATGATGGATCGTCTGAATATCACATTTCCACAACCACTGCCGAAGAAGATAGCCTAACAAGCGGCACGGGTAACTTAAAGACAAGCACCAGTTGAGATGTTACCACTTGGCTGGAGAAATGAATTTTTCGAATACATAACTTTTTTAATGGTTTTTAATAATTGTGTTGATCTTCGCTTTTCACCAATGGCAGAATCACCGTACCTTCTGATGCAACATTTGAGACCCAAACCCCAGGCTCAGGATGCCGAATATCATGGAAACCGCATTTTCTCCTCAAATCCTATTAGCGAAACGCCCTGTTATAGTAGAAAGGTTTTATGCTTCTCGTACAGTTAGTTATTCTTTGGAACAATATGAAGAATAAGCTATGTACGATCACAGTAGCATATAAATCATTAATTGTTTTTATGCGCTAAGCGGATTGTATGCAAATAATGAAATGCATATATTGGACGAAACGCAATTGAGAATAAGTTTGAGGAACGGGAAGAGCATTGGTGGTGGACAGCGATTCAAAAAACCACATTTACCCATGGCTTTTTGTCTGGAGTTGATCCAACAAGCCGTTGAATCAATTACTATGACTTATACATTTGAAAAATCGCACAGGACGCATTGAGAATAATACTACGTGGTGAACAAGCACGGTAGAGTTGGCATGTGAACGTTCCCTCAGTCATTTGATTGTAAAACTTGCCTTGAGAAAGACTACCCACGGTAGTCGAAACGTTGGCCCATTACATCTACCACCAACGCTGTGTTATTAATATTATATCATTCACAATAAAAAGCACGTTTTCAGTTATTCGTACTCATGCCGATACAAAACATTAAGTACGGTTGGAGATGGATCGAGGGAAATTATCGGTTTGCAGTCGTGTCAGCTGACAACTCTAAGAACGTGTTTGTATGTGTAATTGATCAGTTGGTCAAACGATCAGTTTGTGAACCACTTGCTGGGTAATGTCAAGTGAGCCAGAGAAGTTTAAGAGTCTGGACAAATTGTTTCTGGGCCTACAGGGTGGGGTTATACAAATGGATAGATACGGCTTCGGCTGTGCTCAAGGTGCGACAATTGACACTTCTTGATTGTTTATGCCTAACTTTGTAGGTAGCGCGAAAAGCAATTGTCACGTTCACTGAGTGATTTAACTCAACAAGATGTGAACACACTGCGCTAGTAATTATCTTAACTGTTCCTGTACTCAACCAAGCCGATTGATGTTCACGAACGCGATCGGACAAACGCCTGGTCGTTCGGCCAATATTACCTAGTTCCACAGGAGCAGGTGAATGAATACACACAGAATGAAGCTGCATAATCTGGCAGTCTATCCTTTAGTTGGAAACATGATCGGCCTGGATGTGAATATAGCTTTTAAATGCGCATCAAAAAATGTTCCACCGATTGAACTTGACAGTCTCCGTTGGGTAATTTCCGCTTTGGTGTCACCTTTGAAAGGCAAACTAACGTATACGGGTTTCCTTATTGCTCCTATTTCTTTTCGTCTTACTTCGTGTTTTTCCATAGTTTTATTCATGAATCTTTCGGGGTATCCAGATTCACATGTTATGATGTTCAGTTTCAGTTGTGCCGTCCGTACATATTTTCTGGCTCTGTCAACTAAACAGCATATTAGGTTCCTCTTCGCTTGTAACGGCAACCGCCAGCGAAAATAGGCACGCAACTTGCAAACTAATCTAATTGACATTCAACTTGCCCCGGTGCAAATCTCCACCTATGTGGACTTCTTTCTTTAGTGTGCGACCTCCTAACGGGCGACAGTCCTCGTCTCACAAAGAGACATGCTCGTGAAGCTGCGACCTCATATCGGAGATTTATAGAGATTACTAAGGCATCGTTCCCTACATTGTGATCTTTTGCCTAACCTGAAAGCAACGCAAAGATCTGCCGAATAGCCGCCTGATCACAACCAATCAAAATAGCCCTCCGATTTCTGTTTTTGCCGTTAATTCTTCTACGAATCAACCGATCGACAAGACCTCATCAGTTGCGTAGTTCATTATCCGCCACGAGTCTTTCATCCTTCACTTGTCTAGTTGACTATGTACTCACACTCAATTCTCTTTTCCTATATATATATATATATATATATATATATATATTCACAAATGGTTTCACAAACTTTTGCGCTATTCAGCATGGGTTGCGTGTTCAATAGCACGCCACACTCGAATTGTTTGACAGATTGTGCTCATTTATTTATGAAACCAGTCTCCAGAAATATTATCAGTGCCATTCTGAAGGTAGAAAACTTGCCTCTCATTTCGGCTATAATTTTATTGACCGGTGAGGTTTTAAGCAAAATATCTCATACGATACATCTATTTCTCGACGAGCTTCAAACCAAAATCGGTCCCGACGCATCAACGGCGAAAATTTAGTCTTTGTGGTTAATCCACACTTTATGGCAAGTCAAGCTGGAGTGGAGTGGATTTTTGCGTACAATTAGCGGGCGATCACTGGGGTAAGCCAATCGTGCATCGGTGCTGAGCGGGCAGTAAGACCGGTAGACTTGCTCGAAGTTATAACGAATTGAGCATATCCTAAAAGGCATAGTCTCTTGTTTGCAATCAATATCATCAAAAACAGCGGCAGAACTCATGTTTGTGAGTAACGGATGCGTTAAAGGCTTTTAATAATATTAATCGGTTGCTTCTTTTAGCTTTTGCCTTTTGAATCCACATAGTCTGTCTGAGGAAGATTTTGCTTGGTTACTTACAAGTCCATTGTGTCTTGATCGATCAACCCTTTATAAAAACTGAAAACATTGCGTATATTTACTTCTACCTGGCATCGAAAACGTACTAACTCATTTACATAACTAGTGCTGACTGCTAAGGATTGCCTTCTTTCTAGACAGTTTGGGAAAATCTCCTGCAATTTTGGCGTTCATGACCACCAAGTACTATTATCATCATTATTTTATCACTATTACCACTACCCCTATTACTAGAATTAATAACCTTTCCCCTCCTTCCCATTCAATATGTCACATATGTACGCCACTTCATGACAGGGGGGCAACCATTGAAAGACTGCCTAACGGGGAAGCGGCCGAGGGTGGGAGAAGTCAAACTAACGATCGCCAAATTCAGGCACGACGATATTAACTGTTCAAACACCACTGCACTTGATCTAATTATGAACCAATTTATCATACAGATACAGCGTCCGGTATACCGCTGAAAGCCATCGAAAAACTTAACGGCTGCTCTGTCTAATTCGGAATTCCTTTCCACAGCATACTGATGGTGCAGACAGTGGACTTAGATTTGAGCTCTTCAGTCACTGGTTCTGAGAATCGAAAAACACGTTATCGGTACACAACAGCCGACTCCTGTTATAAGCATTTCCTAACAGAAGTCCCAAAAGAGACGAAGCTTTATCAACAGCATGCAGAGCTAGAGCACTGACGTGCTAACAAGCGAAGATGGTGCACTGACTAGGCCGCCCTTTTACTTCTGCTCTCGATGATTCGTTTACGTACAAACGTAAATGAGTGGATCAAGAGTAGATACTTCTGGCTGCCAACCGTTTCTACACATGATCTCAAATTAGCATCAAATATGTCGATATAATCCACAGTGATGATACTTGTCAGGCACGAACACGTCTCGGTGTCCCCATGTGTGCCAGGTGCCGTGTGAGTGCATGAAACCGGCGGCAGATCAGTGTGAGACTGAAATGATTTGATTAGGTATGTCAATCGCGGTCATCTGAGGTCACATCAGCTCATTTCTGACGAAAGTTGAGTGCCGACAGGAGACCGCTGACACAAACTTGGAAAGCTGAAAACAAAACAGCATCATTATCATTAAAAGTTTCAGTCATCCTAATGAACATGAGACAGCCAGGCAGCTTGCCTGGTAGAAAATAGCAGTTAACTGATACAGAAAAGTCGAGAACAAATGAATGAAGATGCGGAAGACCCTCTGCCACCAAATTTTACTATTTATTGGAAAAGTTTCCACTGTTCAGATTACGAAGTCCATTAAATTAAGTCGCATTTTAATTTATACTGAACCGGTACAGAATAAAACCGGAATTGGTTCATCCAGAAAAAGAAGCAGAAACAGGTTCAGTTCAATGAAATATCGCATGGTATATTAGTTAGGAAGTTTCCTAATACATTGAGGATTATGCACCGCACAGAATGAAGTGGAATATTTACTACTAAGATTCGTCTACACACGCGTAGCAACTATTAGTCATAAATTCCGTAACATAACCACAGGTCACACAAAATTTGTTGTCTGTTTACTCAACAAAAAAGAAGGGTACGGGAGAATTCTCCTCGAATTCCAACGTATGTACACGGTGGATAGCTTTAAATTCCGAATTATCGTTTGGTGGCGGAGGAAATTCCACTTGTCCATCATCAATGAAGGTCATTTATAGTATTATTGCTACTACTAACACTATTGCGAACAATATTATTACTACTAACAGTAATCTGTTGTTCCTCTCTTAATTGCACGATGGCGCACGTTTTTAGGCGGTTACGGCCAGTTAAATACTGTCTCCTGGTGTAGCGACTGGCGTTAGTGAATTACCAGCCAGGACCACTATGGGTGAAGCTAATAGGTCCGACTTGGATCACTGCAGTATACAGAGCTTCTTCGTGTGGTTGAAGCGATTACCTTTTGAACAAATCATTTAGGAACTACATCACAAGAGAGCTGATTTATGTGGGCTGGCAGTACATATTTTACCGTTTCTAGTCTGAGGCAAAAAGCTCCTATGACATGCACATTGTTGAAATGTGAATGACCGTTGAAAATGCCACCTCCCAGAGAACCTGATGGTCATCAAAAATTAGTTTTTCTGTTCCAGTTCCAATACTGTATTCTCGTACTGCAAGTGATGTTTGCGTAGTATTCCGTATCTGATTGATTTGAGCCACACCAGTAATGAGTAGTCTGGACTGTGCTTGGTGAGTTGTGAGGTAAACGAACGAAACTTAGTGAAATTCACATATCAGGATAACTAACTTCTAGAAACCGTCTGCTTGAAAATTTAGTTGCTCAATGGTACCGAATTGGACTCTCGGGCCAAAGGATATTGAGTCGTTATCTACCGGTGACTTAAATGTATACTGAAAGGGAAAATTTAGCCCATTTGGGAAGTCCCAGTTATTAAAGTTATCGTAACTGACCTATGCAACATACGCAATTACAAATCAGGTCACCAATGGGAAACCACGACAGCACTGTAACCGCATCTCATTCTTGTTAAGAATCATCAACTGTGCATTTCCACCGAGCCCTACTTGAGGGACGAACCAGGGATGACCGATTTCGAACGGAGCAGACCTGTCATTACGCTAGTCGGACACGATCATGGCAGTCAGATGGACTTCGTCACATGACACCCAGCATCTAACCTTTACTAATTTGTACAGCCATAAGCTGCCGGTGCATCGTAGTCGATGTCGAACTGCTTTTGACTTCCTTGCACATAGCCAAAAGGCTGAACATTATCTACAGGGCCGATGATTCCCAACAAGGATGAAGCAGATGTTAAGTGCTCCCACGGTTTCTTAATGGTGACCTGAGACTTGATGTTATTTGATGAATAATAAACTGAGCCACATGGCCTCTTACTGTTAAGACGGTGACTCAAAAGTTCATCAGATTCTTGTGACTGATGCGTGAATTCTTGAATAGAATTCCTGATCAGTGACAGAGGTACGAGCTCGTGACGTCAAGTGGAATGAAAAGTTTGACTGATGGACTTGGTAATGCACGACAGCCGGGTTAAGAGACTAAACAGCCTCACCAACTTAAGACCTATAAGCATTGAAAAATGCCCAACCAGCTAGTCCAAATGTTATCGTTCTCCTACTTGAACACAGTGATGTGCTGACTAAAATCTCCATTAGCTGTTTCTTTACTCTAGATTTGCGTTGTGGATTGCTGTTTCCACTCTGAGGTCTGTGCTGGCGGACAGCTTCCAGAAATGTCATAGTCAATGAATTATTATCGACCATTAAAAAACGTTCATAGAATAATTTTCAGTTTGTCATATCCTGTTTCCTAGAACTTGCAAAAAGCCAAATGGCCCCTGGTGTGCTAAAAATCAGCAGTTTAGATTTGCAAATCTCAAGCAAAATGACAGATGATCATTATAAACTCGCTCAATGCCAATGTCTTATATTCTGCTTCACGGCAAATGGTTCATCAAGCAATAACTAAAAGTAACCCGCTATTCGGAAGTCATTGCAGCCCAATATGTGACTAATTCATGCTCGGTAAGAATAACCTTCAAAGAAATGAGGCGCGAACCCGGGACAAAAGATTGTGTTTTGAGCATCCCAGCCGTTGCGCCATCTCGGCTGGTTCTCTATAGCATACTGAATCTCGACACTGTATGCTATAGAATCTATTCGTTAATGGTCTTTCAAGTCCCCAGGCCTTAAATTAAACAATCAGTTCCTACGTAGACAACCGGTGGTGAATGAGCCCCGCTTTACGTAGAATGAAAGTTCGGATAACCGTAAAGGGACGATGTTTGACCCATACAACTTCATCCTGAGGCCGCGTCTCAATGAAGTCCGGATAGAAATGGACGACTAATAATTCCGAACAAGGATGAAACAACTGCACAATACCTATGCGTTTTCCCATGAGTGAGCGGCGGTTCGACTGAGAAACTCGTTTTAGACGATTCATTTGTTAACCAAAAGCACCACTTTTCAGATCAAAGTGACCGAATGAACACGGTAGGTGTGAATGTGTTTTGAATATGTTCAGCTGAAGAAGTTGATCATGTTCATATACAAAATTACAGCTATGCTTGCCAATCGATGTACCGTTTGCATCACGCAGAAACTTCTGACCTCCAGCGACACTTATCGCAAGTGCTTCCTCCACTCAGAAAGCATAACAGAACAGAGGGATAGAACAGTCAGTTGAACAAATCAAATCATCGGCAAAGTAAAACCAGTTGTGTCAGAAGAAACATTTGGCCAGTGTGAAATTTACTGCCAAATGATCAATAATCATAATGAGTAACCGTTACCGGAATTGAGTGTCGCAAGACCACAATCTTACGGTGTCAGAAAAACGAACATTCGATGCAACTATTAACTGTCATTGAGGATAATTTTTATTGTTTTTACTATGTTTATGATAACCTTCGTATAAATTCGGTAATCGCCCGCTCTTCACAGATACAGTCAATCAGTAAAGTTTACTTCTTAGGCGTTCCATGTATCATCGTATTTCCATATGCTGAATGATTCTATGCCAGAACTATCAGGTAAAAGTGCTAGCTGAATGTATTGAAAAGCCTAGGTTCCTTACAACGGATGATTATTTAATATCACATTTCACTGGGTTTTCAGAAATGTTTCTCACTAGTTCCCCATGGTCATTTATTTCCCACAACTCCCCCTCCCCCCCAAAGGAGGCCATGTTTTCCAAACCAAGTCCTCTGATGAAACTGATGCAGTGCTGTGAACGACTACTAAGCGAACAAAAACCAGCTCCGTTCCGCAGCGTCCTGCCTGATGGTTACATGGAAGAAGTGATCGGGTCGACAGTGATGATTCCAAGTCCCAATCGATCAAAACATTCCGCCACAGCCGTTCCAAGCTCCACTCATGTTATTGGGCAAGTATTCAGTGCTCTGGATGATCTGCTTTGTGGCCATTCTGTTTTGGGTTCCAGTTCACGACATGACAACCGAGTCTGCTATCCACCCGACCCTACTATCCAGTTATGGTCTGGTATGACCAATGGGCCTATGATCCCTAAGCTGCCTCTATGGCCTATGATTCCCATTACGCAGCTAACTAATTTATCTGGGATTGAGGCACCAGTTGAGCAAGTCACAGTCCCAACCCCGTGTGAGGACAATGCGAGTTCATTAACCTTGATGTCATCGCAGCCGATATCTGAGCCCTGTTCTATAGCACATGTACACGATCTTCGTTTGCACGAGAGAATTATCAAGTCCACATCAAATACCAGTTCCGTTATAGATAAGGAGTTGTTATCATCCCAGTCTATTGTCAGTCCAACGGCGACCAGTTTTGGCAATGGACTGCCACCAGTAGTTTCAGAAAACCAGAAGCAGAAAGATAATTCGCAATCGTCTTTCCAAGTGGAAAACTATGCAGATTCGAACTGCACAACTTTCCATGGTGTACACTTACAAAATCAGGGGAATACGACTGCGCCATACAGCAGTTTAACGATGCTAGCAAACTTGATGCTGCTCACAACACTTCTGCAGCAAGTCGCAGTAGCACCAGCCGGACTGAACCCAACGTCGAGTCCTACCGTCTGTTCAGATATCTCGAAAACCCGCATCAACTCCATGGAGAGCAGAGGATCGATAGGAGAACCCATCGCAGTGATCGAAGCCACAAATCCAAACGTGGCAAACCCGCTTCTGTGGCCAAGACCACAGTCACCCGTAGTTTTATCTACGCTTTTGAGTCTCCTCGCAGCGCCTCCCGTACGGATTACAAAACCATGAATATTATTGCTTAGTAGATGGAGCGGTAGTTTAAGGTCTCAAAACGATCCCGTATTCCACATTACCAAGGTGATCCTGTTCGAGAAGATTTACATATCAGTACAGAAAATGAGGACCAAATCTCAACCAAATCCTTCATATATCATCCACTTTACTCAATTCAACCACAGAGATGTAAATAGACCTAACACTTCACTATAAAGTGGACAAGCAAAGAAGACAATCCATCTTCGGAAAGAGTTTACAAACACTGTTTTTTTCTTTGGAATGCAAACGGCAGTAATTGCTACATACAATAGCTCCCGTAGGAGCATATAAGAAATAGATAAACAAATTTCCGAACCAAAGTAGACTGTTCTTGTTGCCAATGTGATTCACGGGGAAGAAACCAGACGGCCGGTTGAGTCAAATTTGGATCTTATCTACGGTGATATTTTCTCCAAAAACATCTACAATAACCTGAGACCCAGGCACTGGGAGATTGTACCCGTTAAAAACCTATTTTCAGTATTATGAAAGGATACCAAGGTATCCAAAACAGAAAGGTCCCAGATTTAGTTCATGTAATCCTTCGTAGGCAGTATCCTGGGTGGACACACTGAGAAACAGTCGTACATGAAATGATAATTACCTATAAACCCGGAATCGCTTGTTCCAGCGTCCGATCAGTGCCTCTCTTGGTATAGACAACGCAACTAGGAAGCCGCAGAAATTAGGTCGATGTTCAGTAATTGCATGCACTCAAGGCCCTCGATTTATGTACAAGCTACAAGTGGAGAGGTAACCAACCGGAAGTAGGTGTCTTTGCGTGCATACGCACGTGTGTGTGTCAGTACGGCGATGGACGCAGCCATCAGTCAGTCAGTGTGAGTCACGACAGTGGGGAACCCAATCCCTGGTGCTCAAAGAAATGAGGAGAATGAAAGGGACAAGCCCAAATCCAAACCCAGTCACTTACATTCTGTGCGGTCACAGCGCTTCGTTTGACAGGGCAAGGAGTAGCGAACTGGCTTACCGACAAACTGAACTAGCCATGTCATGGTTCAGTTTCAGGATTGCTGGGGAGATTTGTGTGTGCAGTCTGAATCGAGTACTGACGATGACACTTCACAATCACTTGTCAAATGGACTAAAAACCGACCATCAGTGTTTATCTATTATTCTCTTCTACGGTTATTGCACAACAATCACACAATATTGCAGAAAAATGTCATTACCGAATAATGTATGACAGCGGACGAAATAACTAAGTGGAAAGCAAATGAATTAATCAACGGAGGTCGACAGCCTGAGTGCCATCCGTGGTGAACGACTGAGATTTTGACAACTGTCCGACATTTACTTGGTGTGGTTCTCTATCAGGACCTACAAACTTCATGATCCAACTGTATTGAGAATGACTGTATGACGTTAGCAGTTTTTAACGAATCATCTCAGACTAAACGTGAACGAAAAAACAGGATAGAATACCTGACAAGAAACCGCACTATTATCGGTAATGTTTATATCACCCATACTGCTTCGCTGTTTGAAATTATTCAGTTTGTTGATTTTATCATTCCTCTAATTGCTTCGCCTCTTGACGGCAACGCTCAACTGATAACAGAAGGCTTAACCGTGTCTTTTTAGCTCCTCTAGCTGGATTCACCTAGTGCGATCGGGATCTCACCGACCCGCGGAATACAAACCTTGACAGAGTCCACCGTAAACAATCCGGTGTTTACCCATCGAGCTCCGTGGTAGTACCTCTACCTGTGATCACTGAATCAGGGCTGTGTGAAGGCAAATTCATCCTCCACAAATATTCTCCTGAGCTCTACCTCGGTCTAGCACTGGTGAACAAAGACATGCTTATTCCGAGTTAAGAGTCACCATTCACTGACTCAAACTTCTTTAAAGCTAAAACTGTTTTTTTACCACTGATACCATTCTACCATGGACAGCGGAAATTATTATTTTTCATTTCATTACTATTGAAATGTAAGCTTATGGTGACAACAATTCAACATCTTAGTTGGATTTTTACGACCGTCAGCTTTGCACCGATGTGCTCTGGTTTTGGTTGCTACCTTTACAGCACGACCGACTTAAGAGAAGCAATAAGAATGAGAAATAGTGAAAGATCAGCTGCAAATAGTAAGTTACGGAACGATTTATTAAAGAAAATATTTCGAATACAAGAACGCTGGTGAACATGATAATGAACAATATCCCCTATTGTTGCCAACCTCTAGTTGGAGGAGGGGGCGATCTCTTGGATCCCAATCTGGTAATCTAACTGCAATTAAGCGAGTCAGCTCACCGGTTGAAATCCTCGTAATTTTTATCGTCCTGCTGACCACCTTGGCCAATCTTCCAACCAACACCTGCGTGGGAGCACAGCATACAACTAGGCAGGTATTTTCGAAGTACGGGCAACACATTGTCCAACCGTATTGAGCCAATTATGGCATTTCAAGAATGAATACAGAAATAGCCACGCTGAAATTAGAAATCATAATTTGGAAACGAGAAACCGTAATTTTAATTTGGGGCATCTCAGTGACCAACTCCTGGTATCAGTCACCAGCCCATGGATGGTCACCTAATTTCTCGAATTCTGTGTGAGAGGTATCGTTGACAGACCTACCCGTGCATCATGCGCGCTAGCAGACGGGTGAGTTCTGTCCCAGGTCCTTTTACAAGGAGTGTGAGAAGGCAGGTATTCAATCTTGGAATTGCGACTGATGTGATCAAACAGTCAGTGAGGTGGGCCAAAGGTGACCGAAATTTAGCATAGCTCTTAGTTTTAAAATGAAACTTATAATTCCCAGTTTCAATGTTCCTTTTTCTGAATTCATCCTTAAAATGGCACAAATTCACTGCTACTTCACGCTGACATGGGGTGATTGCTTGCGTGCCCCCGTGACCCAACTAGTTACATAGAGTGGCTTCTCTCAATCCGCAGATCCAACCATGCCTGGAAGGTCAGTGGATGGAGATCTGACGAAATAGCCTTCCGTTGCTCAGATTTGGGGATTATTCGATCTGGCAACGCAACTAGAAAGATTAGTGGAAGAATAATTGATCCATGTAAATGGGCTTTTATTCAGCCATCTTCAACTGCCTTGTGGAACGTTTCATACTAGAACTACAGGCTAAGTGGTTGGATTCCTTTTGGATACCTGTCCACCCTCTCCCGCGAGTTATGTCTGCACGAAAACTCCAAATTCCATCGGTTATCTTACAGGATAATCACGACTGCGCTGCCCACTGCATCGAGCATAATGCATAAGGATAAGTCTGCTTCTCCTCAGAGTCCCCTTTTTCATTCAACCTATCTTCTGTCCCCAACCTCACTTTACCCCCTCTGTCTACCCATTATACCTCCACTGATAGCAAGCTTAGTACGTACAATAGTTCATTGTTAAACGGTGTCATAAGTGATTTTCAGTCCCGTATTTTCTAAAGCCTCGCGAAATCTCATGCAAGCAGATCAACAGGCATGTTTACCACTGACAATGGAATCGCGGTCAATGAAACAGGAATCCAGGATTCACCCAGAAAAACTCAGCTAGCCGGATACAATATCATATTAAGATTTTTCCTGCGCACACCAGGGGACGAAGCAATTCGAATTGCAGGTCAAATATAGGACTAATCTTGAGTGACAAGCCTGAAGCGATCCTGTTAGACTGAATCTCAGTTATTAGTGGTTTATGAGCCGCAAGGCTCCCACGGTCAGTCCGCATACGAAAGAACATCTATGTAAAGCACGACGTGTTTGTTATTTCGGCATTTGCTCCAATGAACTGTGCCCTAAACACATAGAAGGACGAATATTAAGGCCCACTCGCCATTCTCGCTCCCAAAAGAAAATTCTCTGACATTACGTTGATGGCAAGTGATTTTAACACAGTTTGGAAAATTTGGTGTGTCAGAAGCTTGTTTAGTTGGCCGTTGCGCTTAGCGTCCTAAGAGTACAGATAACAGAGAAAGACCATTCCAGTTTTGCACCGACAATCATTCGATCTTATCAGCTACGAGTTCCTGGCACAGTTCGTGTCTCAAAGCAACCTGGCATTCTAACACCACGGATAATCTGAGTGGGATATACCATATAACAATGTACCACTGCTACTCGTATTCCGTCCCAAAACTGTCGATCGTACTGGTCCACATACGTAGAATCCGACTAGGCGCCAGTTTTATTGTGGTTCTCGCTGCACGACGTTGGCTGTAGAAGCAGATCGCAGAACCGACTGGCCCCAAAACGGCTCTCAGATTTGGCTGTTCATACCAGCTACGAGAATAAACTCGTACAAGGGCAAAGATCTCCAAAGAACAGAAATGCTTCCGAGCAGCAGGAGATAATCAAGCAGGTAAAGGAACTGAAAGCAGGTTTCGCTTGAGACTAAAATTCATAAGTGCGATTAACACAAAATCTTTGATAGATGCCACTTGACGACCCAACGGAATGACAAGTACAGTCGAACATTCAACTACTGAATTGGGAGAAAACAGGTCGGTCTCGATGAACTCACTCCAGCTCTTTTCAAACTGGGCGCAAACACCTTGACAAAACGCCTACCTCTTTGCTTCATGATGTGTGTGCTGTCATTATGGAGACAGTCACTGATTGGACCTATCTTCAGGAGGGGAGTACGCAATGACTGTTGCAAGCATCGCGGGATTAGTTTAGGTGTGATAGTTACTATTTTTTTCGTTCCGACAATACTGCGCCGTTAGACATCGATTCGCCCGAGTAGCGTCTGCAACCGGGAAGCTGGATTTCTCGCAGGTTTAGATTGCGTTGACCAGATTTTCACCCTTTGCCAGCTATTTGAAACGGGCCACATAAACCGTCATTTAACAATCGTAATTTTTCTTCATTTGAAAAGCGCTATCGATTCAGTGGAGCAAACAGCACTAATCGGCGTTCCTCGCTGGAAGGGTGTGTCAGTGAGGTTCGTGAACCTGTTGCGGGCATTGCGCTTACTTACATGTGGTCGTATGAGGATATACGGTGAATTTACAAGTTCATTCATAACGGCCGGCAGTGTTCGACAAAGATGTCCTATTTCCCAATTCTTTTTTAACGTCGTCATCGGTGAGGTAATGGAAGATGCTTTAGGGAGTCCTCAGTATATGACTGTCGAATTGGCATCCCGGGAGATGCTGTGCGGCCTAGACTACGCAGACGACCTTGTGCACTTTTTCGCATCTGTGGAAAATGCGCAACGTGTACTAAGTAGACTCGTGAGGGTTGTAACCCCATTCTGTTTGTTTTTAACTCTCGAAATGGAAAGGGCTGTTGTGATACTGGACGGTAGTGGCCCCCAACTTGATACTCTATGGAGAGGGGCTAACGATTGTCGACTTTCAGCTACCTCCCCAGCTGCGTGACAAAGGATGGCGGCTCGGTAACAGAAGTGAGCATATATCCAAGGCTCGAGCTGCGTACGCTGGACTGAAGCGGCGCGATAAGCAAGCCCTAGTATGAAGATCAGCATAATGAAGAACAAATGGACAAACCGAGAAGAGAAACAAAGTCTGTTTAACTTCCGTCAGAAAAACCAAAATAGATGAGATGATGTCTCAAATGGATGACCTTTCAAAGAGACTGAGTTTTCAAGAAGTTTTACATATGAAATGAGTGTTGGAGATTCAGGAATAAACGTTCAAGATCAAAGTTTGGTTATACGTTGGCGACATAACAGTCCGAAGGGCAAGGATTTCTTTAAGGAACAGGAAAATGGAGTGGCATCTTCGGCAAAAGGGTGGAATGGGCTGGATGTAGTTGGTATAATTAGATTAATGAATAAAAGATGGAGGGAGCAACTATTGGACTTTGGAGAAACTCACTGTTTGCTAATGCTTGTGAGTACAATGTTAGCAACAGGTTCACGAACCTCACTGACACACCCTTCCAGCGAGGAACGCCGATTAGTGCTGTTTGCTCCACTGAATCGATAGCGCTTTTCAAATGAAGAAAAATTACGATTGTTAAATGACGGTTTATGTGGCCCGTTTCAAATAGCTGGCAAAGGGTGAAAATCTGGTCAACGCAATCTAAACCTGCGAGAAATCCAGCTTCCCGGTTGCAGACGCTACTCGGGCGAATCGATGTCTAACGGCGCAGTATTGTCGGAACGAAAAAAATAGTAACTATCACACCTAAACTAATCCCGCGATGCTTGCAACAGTCATTGCGTACTCCCCTCCTGAAGATAGGTCCAATCAGTGACTGTCTCCATAATGACAGCACACACATCATGAAGCAAAGAGGTAGGCGTTTTGTCAAGGTGTTTGCGCCCAGTTTGAAAAGAGCTGGAGTGAGTTCATCGAGACCGACCTGTTTTCTCCCAATTCAGTAGTTGAATGTTCGACTGTACTTGTCATTCCGTTGGGTCGTCAAGTGGCACCTATCAAGGATTCAGTTGTTGACGTCGAAGTAATTATATTAACACATGACCAACGAAACTGCTCCCTTAAGTATTCAGTCCAACGGTCAAGCCTTTGCTGTCTCCTACGTATGTGATCTTCATCCCTATTTTATACGTTTTCACTAACCGAGGTTTGCAGCCCTCCGGTGTCGCTAAACGCTCAAGCGTTCTTTACTTGATTATCGTATCTGGCACGAGAACTTTAGCGATTTTAATTTAGGAGCTGTTCTATTGGAAATTCTCTCCAAACGTCTGAGAATAAACATCAACCTTTTTAGAACTTCAGCCGCAGGTGACTAGGATCTAAGCATACGAATCGTGATACAGGGTAACTTTCGGTTGAATGTGTAAAACCTCTAGGAATGTCGAGGGAAATATTCTAATATACACGGAATTAATGGAACACTTACTTCATGTTGTTTAACCTCATCCTTAGGTATGATTTACAAACGGGATTCAGAAAAACGCCTGATGCTAAACGGCTCCTATTTTGGTTGGCTCACTGAATAAGCTACCGCGGACAAGCGACGGTAGTGTCGATTGCGTGATGGATTTTATTTTGGCAAGTGTTCTGTGAAAATACCATAAAGATCAGCTGGGAGCACTGCGGCGTGGCGGATGCTACTCTGCACCTAAACGAGACCACTTCCCTTTCTCGTTTTCAACCGATTCGATAGGGTTTAGCAGAAAAGCCGCACGAATCAATCTACTGGTGACCAGCTTCACTGGAACAACATTGTTGCCTTGAAAGTTCCGCTTGCGCAAAGGCTATGCATACCTGCATTATCCAATAATTATCTCATCAGCTGACTTACTATTGAGCAACCATTATAATACGCTGAAAACGGCGGGAAATCAACATGTGTGGAATATTCCATTCTGTTGCAAACCGTTGGGTCCAGCCTATTTGGCTTGTGTGAACGAAACAAACTGCGGTACTTGGTGAAACAAAATTCATGAAAAATCAAATTTTGAGAAGTCTAGCAATTGCATCTGACGTTAATGCATCAGCACGTATCACGAATTCCGGGCGTTACTTTACGATTAATTAGGTTTCTGAAAACTTCGACCAGGGAGGTTCCATAAAATATAGATAGATACGAGTGCCACAATAATTTCTAACAATATACCTGTTTACAGAAGAGCCTCACGCTGTGCCGTATAATTTTCATAGGATAAAGCACTCAGCGCTGCGCAATCCATTTATCAATCTAATCAAAGAAATCTTTAGCAGCCGATTTTTTTTCTCGTTTTTCAGTGTGTAAATAACTGGTTTGCTGGGAACAGCTCTTGTTGCATGAGTCCCTGAGGGACTCACGGGTAAAAGTTATTGGCAGCAACTTTTATTGTTTCAATGTAAACCCGATTTCAAAGATAATGGCGATGAACTGCGCTCCCCACTCACATTCATCGAGGCAGTGTTACGTTCCGAAAACACGTAATTATATCCTAAATAAACATATTCCTGCCTGGTGCTCAGCTTGTTCTCATTACGACATCGCCAGGAGCCAGTTTGAGGGCACGTCAGGTTAGCTGGATTTGGATGGCGCGTTTGTAGACTCCGGCGTTGGTCAACTACGAGGACATGTGGGGTAAGTCTTGCTAAAAGCCCTACGCATCTTCTGATGAGAGGAAGCTACAAACTGCCGATGGGACGAAACGGTGTTGAGAACCGTTGTCCAACGCGTAAAATGATCCAACAGACACGGGGAACCATGCCGAAGGGATGAGAATTCGAAAAGTGGAGAAGTAGTGGCGGCCAGCGTGTTCCGCGCGCAGGAAGACAGCACCGGGTAGAAAAGAAAACCAGGCGCAAAGAATCACAGAAGATGGGACGTATTGCAGAATATCGTTGAAATTTCACAAGCAGTGAGTAAAAACCAGGCACGCTTTGCTCAAAATGAAATCAGAGTTGTCAGGAAGTTAAAGAAGGTGACCAATCCAGCGGTTTTGATGTCGCAGATTTTAATTCTGCTCTTGTCTTTATACAAAAACCTGTACCTTCCGTGATATTTTGGAGTTAACGTTATTTTAAAAATTTGGCAGTTGGAAATTCACAGCACCCCGCTCTGTGATTGATTGCCTACTATATGGATCAAGGCCACCCCATAAAATTACATAGATGGTAGAGCTCACTTGACTTCTGACTTGTATTGGTGGGTTACCAATAAACGCGCGGCCGTGTCCTTTGTTGGTCTTCTCTCTCGCTAGCGGATTGGGCTAGCTGTTCGAATTCCACGCTATGTTTCTGTGTGACTGCCCACTCGAAGAGGCATCTGGTCCGTTCCATTTCATTGTGGGACTACGGGACTTGAAGATCCGAGTCCGCATCATCGTATCTCCAGCCTTGGTATGTATTGGTGTCCTGCTAGACCGCAGGCTTTGCGCTACTTTGTGACGTCTAGCGTTGACGCCTTGGGTTTCAGTGGTGTGTTGACCAGCTCAACTGAGGAGCACAAAACGGTGTCAAACAACGCGAGAGTATTGAGACGTACAAAGCAATACTTTCGAGTATACTGGCAACGCAAAAGGCTCTAGTTTTCATGCATCTCCTATATACTAGCAGAATGTTTGATAAAAGCCATTGTTTGAATTTCGCAGCAGAGGATTCACGGAATTTAGTATTTCCACAGAAACGTGCGTTCAGAAATTTATTCCGAAATAAGGCATTTCGATGTGGCAAGGTGCACGAAAATGCCACGGATGCAGAATGCTTTATCAAACTGGCTGCCCCGATTTCACAACAGAAATGATAATCTCTTTATTTTAAGCAGGCGACATCTTCAATTTTATAGAGCAGATTTATCACTAGAGTTGGTGGTCCTAGAAGCAAGTAGTTTTAAATGAAGCCCACGTACATTCCTAAGATCATTCTCAGTTCATAGGCCCAGTGAATCCGTTCAAGGGTGCTTACTCCATGATGATCTTTACCAAAAAATAACGATATGCTGTTCTTATGACACCATAGTGGATACTCCGGTCATCTGCCAAAATTTGTCATATTTTATTCATAACTGTACTGCACGTACGAAAAAATGTAGAAAACGTCCTATAAGAAACTCGATTGTTCCATTTTCCGGCATTTCACTGCCTCGCATTAAGGTGTGATAATTCAATTTATTTCATGCTGACAGGATAGAAAATGATGAAGATTTCCATTGTGTTTATGTTCACACGAGGTAAAGTGGTTGAAAGTCGGAATTTTGTTTGAACCTGGTCAGAATGGTCAATGCGCCGTTTTAGCGTGGTAGAAAGTTCGCTGTATTGATATCAAAAATACTAAGAAAGCACTTGGTGACAACTGGCACCAGAAAAAACTTCCAATTCCGAAATAACGGCACATCTCTCCACGAAGCAGGTCTGTCAGGTGTGATAAAATGCTAGTGGGATCAAAACAACTTATTGGTCGCCCAGACTCCTCGAACGAGGATCATTTGTAATTACATGGCAAACACTGAACACCCTATGGGTCGTCCTTCAGGTTGGATTGGAATAAGAAAATTTGATGTGAATGTGCTCGATAAATTTGAGGGTACAAGGAGGAAGTTCATGCGGTGACTCAGCAATGTATTTTGTATGAAATAACATGAATAATGTACAAGAATGGACAAGATCGGAGACTTGGGAGCAGGAGGAGAGACAAATAATTTCTTGCTAATGCCATGCAACTGGATAGTTGACACCGGCAAAATTTCCCAATTTCTGAAATGTGGTCGTTGTGGGCTGTGACGGTGCTGCGCTTGTCCTATCCGGGAACGGTTTGCCTGGAGCGGAACAGTTTGAGGGAATGAATAAGCATGGGGAGTTATCAAATGTTTAGGCACAGAGAATGCAATACCGGTCGAATATGCTGTCAACGTGTTGCAGAACTGTAAATGTCATTACCAATACTATTATCATTGAAACTTATATTGTCAGACCCTTTTGGCTGACAACCATATTTGGTTTGCAGTCATGAATTCCCATTAACTTATAGTAGGTATGGAACGATATTAACGATGTATACACTCGAATTCCACCATTTGGCGGCCTACAACTGGCTTGGGCCCCGGTTCCGAAAATTTTGCACTTTTTGGAATAATTAAAACAGGAAGGTAAGAAACATGTAAAGAGAGCAAGGAACAATATTCCCTTTTAATAAAAAAAGATCGACAGAAGTTTTGCTGTGCCAAAGAGACGATTTCTCGGCTCAACTTGCTGACCTGTTACTGTTGATCACGTACGAAGTCCACGGACAGAACTGCAAATTCACAACGGGATAGATGATGAGAATATGAAAAATTTTGAAAAAAATTATAGACTCTATGAATCATGACGAAAATGCGCACGATTTTCGTTTAATAATAAACAACGGTTTTTAATACCACAGATAAGGAAATTCTCCGACTGTTAACATAAATACTCAAGTGCTTCTCCAGCAGTTACCATCTGAATATGCACACGAATTTGAATGAAGCGTGAGTTGACCAATTCACTTACTTGTCAGGACTATCAATGATTGCTAGTAAATGATGGAAATGTTTTTTATTTCAAGCTCAACACACGAGTGCAGTGAAAGGGGTATGGCAAACAGCCGCTAGGACCCAACCGCACGAGGAAGGGAACAGGAAGCCGACAACGATAACAGTGAAAATTAGGGTGGCACCAAACCACAAAAATCTCAATACTTTCGGTATGGTAATGAACCGGGCGCCAGCAGAGTCCTAATAGAAAGACGAGTGACAATCGTCTGGATGCAGCTAAAGCCGCTTGACAATCAGAGCAAGTGAAAAACGTTGACTTTTCATTGGTTCTTTCAATTTTCGCCTCGCACAAGGGAAAACATTTTGTTTGCACGATTAAAGATCTTACGAGGTGCATAAAGCCGAGTTCAACGGTTATGATTGTAGTGGATCTTAGTGGTTAGAGTGCATACTTTCGAACGCATTCACGCATAGGTATGGAACACAACATGCACCGAGCGGAAGGTTTGGTAATCATAAATAGAGTGGAAAATCCACTTTCAGTCTAGAAGTTACTGCCGCTAGCCGCGGTCGAACGAGGGATCTCCCGATTGCGCAGAGGCGATCTCACTACTGACCTATTGCGGGCAAGGCCCTCGGACATGAAACACGTAAGTGAACACAGCGTGGAGCAGTGATAACGCAAGGTTCTTTGGATTCTGTTTAGATGCGCCACTAACTTCAATGGGACTTTAGCCGACGAGAGTGGGCTACTGCCTAAAACCAGATCGTTTATTGTATATCACTGAAACGACGCCGGAGCGACAGCAGAAAAGACTGTCTCGAGTAGTTCGACTTAGGTTACCGGGTTGGGATCCACGAAATCCCTGAACACAATGGTTGGAGACTTTAGACGATGTATCAGAATGTCTCAGTCAGTGGAGCTCTTCTATTCGAAATACTTCCATTTCTTCATTGTTTTTCTTTTGATTTTTTCACTATTATCTGGTACTGCAGGTCAGTAGCTATAACCATAGCCTGTTGGTGTAGGGCTGACAGTTACATACACCAAACCAAACCAAACAACTACTTTTCGGCAGGAAAGAAATTTCGTCCGCATCACAGAGTCCAAGCTAACAATCTCGGACGACTTTCAGGCCTATTAAATGCGATTATACATAAACTAGGCGAGAGTAAGAGAAATGGAAGCTGAGCGCTTCTCGTGAACAGCCAGGCAAAACCAAATGGAACACAGAATTGGATAGTTGCGCAATCTTAACCGTTGTGCGAAGGCTATTGTCAAGATAATGCAAAACTCAACGAATTTAGGTATATTTGTGTACCAGTGGGACCAAGACGAAAACAATGAGGAAGAAAGAGAAGAAAAAGAAACCTTGCATCNAATTTCCCACATGTATGATAGCTCATTTTTCTCTACCTCCACATCGTCGGTTGACCATCGGGCTTGACAAAACCCGGTTGCCTAAACTGAGGCACATCTAATCTAGAGGAAGCACATGATAAAGGAACAAACAAATGCATTCCAAGCCAAACAAGACGGAAACAGAGCGACAATACTCGTTTCTTACTTTGTTCCGAATCTCCATGCGAAGCCATTTTCATTCGGACATCGTTAACAGGAGCACGCAATCCCATAGGTAATTGGGTCATTAGTGAGCAGACAGCAGCCTTGGAATTCACCTCGTTCGCACCTGGCGGGGGCAAAGCACTACTGTGGCTACCGTCCGGAGCGATCACAGAGATCGGAAGCCAAACACCCAGATAGTTAGCCTGCCACAAACGCACACATCCGTCATCACCGGAGGAGGCCAACAAGGAACCTAATGAACATAGAACACAATTTGCGACAAAACCGTTGCATTTTTAAGTGAAGAACATACCAAAGACTGGAGACTACCATGGTGCAACGTTCCTCATAAAGACAAACGAGTGTGAACTAGTCTATCATCGAACATCTGTAGTATCACTTGTTGGCTACGTAACCAATACGCATGAAAAATAAAACAAAAAAATTGCACATGAACGCAATTCAGTGGACAACGAAAATTACAGGAATCACACAGAAGCACGCACCAGTAACATTCCAAGAGACTCGCCAGACTCGGCCTTTATGATGATCAAAGTGTGCCATCATACTGATCTCGTACGGAGATCGACCGGTTCCTGAAGTCGTATTTGTACGAACTGTATTTGAATCACCTGGGGTAAAAAGGACAAAAAGCAGGAGTAGAAGAAATACGTCAACGAGGAAATAGAATGAACTTCAGCAGCATTTATAATAATCATTACGTTTATCGTGAGAAAGGCGAGCACCTGTTGTGGACATAAATCAGAGAGAACAAAACATGATCAAATTCCAGAGCTAGTGTAGTTAAGAGAAAAAGAACAACTTCTGATCAACGAGATGCGTGAAACGCGAGGAACGCGGCAAAGATTAATGTCAGTAGAAGCAAGACAGCGTGCTTTATGCAGAGAATATCCCAGAAGTTAGCTAATACGGACACCTACAATCCAACGTCTTGCTCCGAATATTCACTTAATCAGAGTCTGTGCAACGACTGCATACATTCCCAGCATAATCAAACATCTATGGAAACTAATCCATGAACACCATCTGACCTGGTTGATGCGAGGATGTGTTACATTGCATCCAAAAATCAGCCAACCGTGAATCAAGTGAGGCACATTTCATTTTAAATGATACTGAACATGAGAGAAAACAAGATATTCCCTCACATGGAAAATTTGGTTGTTCCATTGGCCATTTCTTGGCCAAAATTGCGTCATATCAACAGCATGGACAAGCAAGGTTTCTGGTTGGTTTTATGTTAGCACTCGATAGTAGGCACCATAACCGAAGGCGGGAGTTTTGTTCAGACCTGGTCCAAATGATTAATACATTGTTCCAATGGTAAGAAGCTATGACCGTCATTTTAAGCTATATTTAATTTACGCTTGTACAAATCTGAATACAGACTTGGCGATATCGGAACCAGGACACAAAGGAGGAATGCAAAAGAAACATTAGTACCGAATTCACCATAAATGTTTGCTCTTTCAGAACCCTTCTCTACATTGTCCATTGCCCGTCGTAACGCATGATCCATACACTAGAGTTTTACTGCTCGGCTGCCTAATTATTTAATGACTGTGATCGAAAATCTCCATCCTAAGGTCTTCGGCAAAGCAACCAAGGAGTAGACAATGTGGTGAGTATACCAGCATGGTCTGCTATGCGTCCAAAAATAGCTTGTGAAACTGTTGAAGTCAGCTTCGCCTGCCCAATCGTTAGACGGGGCACGAGCTCACTACGTTTCTGACTGCACCACTGGAGCACGAATGCAGTGAAACGCAAATTGGTCTACTGAAATAATGAAAAATGGCAATAGGGACTCCGAGACCTTAAGTAGTGTATAAACATATAAGACCTCGGTTGGTCAGATATGACAATTATCGGGAGAGCAGACCACCAAGCACCACGGAACTGATCCATCGCGGTGGGATTTAAACCTTTGAAATAACAAGTGTAATCCAGCTGACCAGAATCAGTTAGGGAGTCTCGTTTGACAGATATCGAACTGAACCACACATGAAAAGTATTCGACCTTGGCAGGATTCAAACTCACACGATTATATACATGCGCTCTAACAAGTGAGGTATGAGCCTACGTTGAATTGTGCTCAATCTCATACAGGGATCGATGGTTACCCGCTTGAAGCATGTAAGCACATGATATCCACCACAGCGGACTGGATTAATGACACAAACTGTGACCTAATGCTTATTTACGGATGAACACAGAGTACGCATGCCAATTACGCCATTTCGTTCAGCGTTCAACAGCAAGGCAAGCCGCACTGACCGCTGCCTTTCCCCCAAAGTTACATGTTTCTATAAAAAGAGTGAATATCCAAGGGGAACAGGGAGTGAACCTACACAGGCGGGAAAAGATAAGATGCTGCTGCAGCCAACACACGGAACACAGTCTAGCTGTACAAACGCACGTGTTTTCAATCATTCTGATTCGATAGAAAATGACAACACGATCGCCACTGTTCACGGTTCACTGCCATATCCTTAAGTGTGTCTAGCCAGCAAGTCAACGAGTCATTCGGACCCCAACCACGAAGGCGTGAGACGCCTACTTTACCTAGGTTCGTTGTACATTTTCTCATTCCACATTGCCACGTCATATGCGAACCTCCACATGGCTTCTTCCATTCCGAGGGAGGAACATAGAATAGAGCACAATATGGTAGACGAGTGTTCGACATACGCAAAACGTGACCCAACCAGCGTAGTCCATTAGGTTTCATACGATGAAACAAGCTAGTTTCAGAACTCACGTTTAGTACTAGATTCCTGACCTCAATATTACTCACCCGGTCACTCCATCCAATCCCAGACATACTACGTAGACATCGATGGTCGAAAACCTCCAACCGACGAACATCTCCCACACGCACATTCCATGTCTCGCAACCGTACAACTGAACTAAGCGCACTGCTGCGCAGTACACACGACTTTCCAAATTCGGGGGAATATCAGGCTGACGCCACAAGTGTTTCAGTTCAGCGTAAGCTGTTCGAGCATTCGGTGTACGCGTGTTTTACTTCTACTGCTGTGCTACCATCGTTTGACAAGCAGCTACCAAGACAAGTGAAACGGTCCACAATCGTTAGCTCCTCTCCATCCAGTATCAAGTTCGACGCTGCTGTCGTCCAGTCCTGTAACAGAAATTTGCACTTTGAAGGTGCAAAGCACATGCCGAACCGACCAACCGATCTCGACAGTCTATCTAGTGCGCGTTGTGTTCGGTCCGCAGACTCAAACAGACACACAACGTCGTCCGCTTCCCTCTATTTCCCATTTCGATTCATACGTCTTGGAGACTTCCTAAGGCATCTTCCATCACCTCGTCCATGACGAAGTTGAACAGGAATGGAGAGATGGGACACCCTTGTCGAACGCCACTAGTCGTTTAGAATGGACTTGATACTTCACCGTATACCCCCACGCAACCATAGGTATGCGAGTATAACGTTTGGACCCCAATCATTGACTTAAGAATCCACATGAAAGGCGCAGAATTTGCACGATTAAAAATGAACTGAAATGACCCTACACATTGTTTCGCCCTAGAGGGTATTCTTACTTTGAGCAAACACAATGTCTTGATACTAATTTGGATTTTGCCATTACAGCCTTTCCCTCCTGATCATGAGGAGCGACTATTCCCCCCCAAAAAAGGGGGACAGTGTTCGCAGCCGTGTTGTTTCTCAAGTCTATCATCTACTTTGCAAGTGACCCGTTAAGTATCCGCGGAATGAACTGGACGTGACGCCAGAGGATAAGAACTACTGCCAATCTCATTGCACACACTAATTCAAGTGTGAATCCTCAGTTGCGCACATGGGCAGAACCTAGATACATTTGCACTATCGAATGGGCGACCATACTCCAATGTCTGCAAATAGTAGCTGCAACCGAGCGTTACGGTGGATAATTCAAGATCACCGACTGGCAGAATAAACGGCGCCATCCGCGCGACTAGTGAAAAAAGCTCAAGTTCACTGGTATTCTAGTTATTTACTTTCATAATAAAAATTTACCCAGACAAATAAGAACAAGTCGGGAATTGTGAACAAGTTACTGCCAAACTATCCTTGTCTCCTCCCCACCCTCTGCGATTTTTGCTCATTTGTACTTCATTCTTACGATTGTGCTAACGATTCTTGTGATTATACTATGTGCCTCATGAACGAGCAGCAGAATGTTTACCATACTTTGCAAACCAATAATTTCGGTTTCTATGTAAGGATTCGTCAGAAAATCTCCGTTTTCAGTTCTCATTAGGATAAGATCAACAGTAACAGCAATGTAAGATTCACTTCATCTGGTCGGTTCTGTGGCTGCAAACAAGCACTTGTTGATTTATTAGATGAACTGTTTTCAGACAATCAAGAGGAAACGCAGCCCAAGATTACAGAACCTTTCTGTTAGTTGATCATCGGTTTCGCCGCCGACGTGCAAATAATACAAATTGAATGATATCACTATTAGCACCCACCATCTCTAGATAACCGGTCCTCTACTATACGCATACATCAATCGGACATTTAATTCAGTACGCGACCGAGTTGTACAACTGATGAAACCTTTATATCCAGTAAGAGGATAGGAAGGCCCCTTGGAGATATATCTTCTAAGGGCGAGGAATTGTAATTTGGATATCGTCGCCGGGGTGGCCCCGGAATCTCGAAAAATGCATACTTCCCAATTTTTAATTTCGCCAACACGACAATGATCCCCGAGTTTTTCACTGAATGAATCCGGTCTTATCAACTTAGGGAGTGACCTGTACTGTCTATCCGACTATCACATCAAGACATCAGAAGCACTGATAGTTTATTCAAGTGAAGCAACTGAACGCCAGCGTCCTCCGAAAAGACTTATGGCTTCAGACGCTGAACAAAAGCATACACAGGCACACACACACACACACACGCACAAGAAAATATTTATCGGTCTGGGTCATCAGACCGCATATTCGGAATGCGAACAATTAAAGTGGGAGTTGGACGGTAGGAGAAGGAAAATCAACAGTCAACCTTTACGGAGTGAAACACAAGGAACCTTGGAAGACAATATAATAACGAATTGGCCAGCACAAGCTGGGGTCAAGTACGGTCGAGGTGATGACAGGCAGCTGCACCGATTAATTGAACAATCAAAACAATGAACACAGGACAGGGAGAAAAACAAGGTATTTGGGACGTAAGCTCAAGGCACGCCTAGTTGTGTCAGGGAAGCCTACGAGGCGGGAGTGGGGAAGAGAGACAAATTGCGGTCATGACAGACTAACACTTTACACAAACTGATAAAGGAGAGAATAACTGAGCAGTGTTCATTCCATTGTGGAATGTTTCATACACGTACGCTTCTTCTCACTCACAGAAAAACAAGCCTGCCAGAAGAGCAATGAATTGCATGGGAAATTGGCACAAGAGCAGTGGCGTGCAGCAGCTGAGAATTAGCTCAGCAAACTACTGTAAAAGTGCACCGGCAAAAAGAAAAAAA
>LUCM01002444.1:24948-44214 GCA_008360955.1 Fasciolopsis buskii | reverse complement strand
ATGTGATGTCATTGCTCAACTCATCTTTAGGAAACCATCCTTGTTAGGAATCATCAGCAGTGTATACCCACCACCCCCGAATTGGGACACGAACCCGAGACGGACAACTTTGAGTCGGACGCCTTAGCCATTAGGCTACCGGGCAGGATCTCCTTTATCTCTAAATGAGTGGCATCATTTTTGACAAGTGTAAAGAATTATTACATCTATACACTCGAAAGACATGATATATAAGGCTCACGTTCTGGATCTGTTCGTACATCATCGGATGACCGCGTAAACATCGACAACCACTGTGGAAGATTATTGCTCTTCGTGGATACATTAAGGACACAGTCTGTTTGATCCGAAAAAGCATGTTGAACTTCGGCTTGAGAGAATTCTCCTTCGGCAAGTATTGATGGCTTTTTCTTGAATTACCTATTTGATATTCTTCCCTCGTGCAGAAACGGTTTAAGGTTTTTATTGGTAATTTTTGGGTATAGCGCTTAAGGCTTCTTGCAGATGCCTTATTGTGCACTTCATTATTGAATAGTACTTAGCTTCTGCTGGTTTGTCTATTTTATTGGAACTGTCTTCGGGATACGCAATGGCCAAGTTTCTCGTAGCGTGCATTGCAGAAATCGCTATTAGCCATCCACTGCAATCTGAATGATACAGCAGTGGGTAAACGAATCCAACTTCCCATGTAGGCTTTCACAAGGCCATTGCAGTAGAACCGAAAAACTTTCAATAGTGCTTCCAGAAGTGGAAACACTGCGAAAATCAGGGGACAGGAAGCTTTTGTCGCGCGATTTATCAACTTTCGACAAAAAATGTCCCACCACAATGATTCCGTGGGAACGTCACCTTCCGACATCACTTTTTTCGAAAACTAAACGGACCGGACAGGGGGATGATACGGTGATGGGTCAGGGGGGTAATGAGAGCGGAGAAAGTAAATAAATCAGAAATTGGATGATCCACAAGAGTTTGGCAAGGTGCAAGAATCACATCGAAGTTCAAGCAATGCTATCAGCGTTAGAGCGGAAAATGTCTGGGAGGCTTTGAGGCTAGGGAGGGCTCGCATTGGAAACGCTACCAGAAGCCCCATTTAGACAAACATGTCTAAAACGGACTAACGCACTACCACACAACGCACTGTAACAAATTAAGTTCAGTAGTGAGTGATCAGGCTAAACGATCACGGATTTGATGTGCCCGCTTTATTAGATTACCCTTTCGTTATTGTCCTATTTATGTCTCCAAGAGAGAACATCGTATCGTTCAGATGGTAACGTGCATACTTGATATTGTCTGCCGTGGCTGACAAGATCGCCGGATTTAAAACCTGGAGAGTACGTTCGGATTAGCTTGAACGAAAAAGCCTAGGCTGTCGCGAAGAAAGGTGACACTCGCAAATGGTTGTAACAGGACATCACAGGACAAAACACAACGTATCGTGGATGGATAGCATGCTGAGAAGGATGGCCTAATTGATTCAGGATGAAAGTGGATTAATCACTTGCCAATGAAAAGTTCATCACCAAAGATGATTTCAACCCATGCGAATCAAAATCTACTAATTAAATTAAGATACATTAGAAAGTAAAGATACTCGGGTGGTCTTCAAGCCCTTGAAGTGGTTTAGGGAAGAAGGCAATCTACATAGCCCCAGATCGTATGCACGTATGTCAATGATATTTGATGCAAAAAAACTTGACGATTCCAAGTTCCTACCTTTGGTGGAGAACCCTGCACCTGAATTGGAGCATGGTCTGATTCGGAGGATGTAGACCTCTTTGGAGGCCACAGCCAATGTGTGGAACGACTGGCCCATATGCGGAGCGAATTGTACATCGTACACAGCATCATCAAGTGCACGGATATCCTCGATCAAGTCCCAATGTCGTCGACCCTCTGAGTACTCGTAAATGACTACTTTCCCATTGACCAAACTGACACTGCTTCCACCGGCTGTTGAAATACCACTCGAAGTAAGGCAACCACCACCGCTGCCAGAAGCAGCAGCATTAGAACCAGAGCCAGCCCCACCAGTGGCTCCGGTGGTTGCGCCCGCACCCACGGCTGGTGCGTTTGGAGTGGGTCCGGCTGTACCCGTGCTGGTCACTATGAGCGAAGTGGACGACGAAACTGTGTCTGATGGATGTTCTGCAATGCAGTGTGATCCGCTTGGTGTGGCGCTGCCAACCGCAATGAGTGGTGGGTCAAGACGAGACTGGATACAAGAAGGGAATGATGAAACAACATGACGAAATGGAGGAACGAAATGCAAATGCAAATGACTTCATTTTGCACAATCTTGGACAAAACACGAAGTAAGACAAAAAGTAATAGGACCAGTAAAGAAACCCGTATACGTTCGTTTGCCTTTCAAAGGTGACACCGAAGCGGAAATTATCCAACGGAGACTGTCAAGTTCAATCAGTGGAACATTCTTTGCTGCACAGTTAAAAACTGTATTCACATCCAAAAATGAAAATATTTACACAAGGACTAAGTTCACAAGGGGAAGACAGGTAGAACACTGACATTAGCAAAACGGAGAAAACTTTGGATGATCAAAAACAAGCGCGAACATCAAGAAAATGGGACAGACCAACAAACTGATCTATTCATAACCTTTTTGTTTAAACGAGTGATCCAATCTCAGCCGGATACAACCTGAAACAAGGTCTCGCGTTTATCTTTTCTAGTCCGCGGTTGCTTATAAGTCCAGTCGAAATGAAGTTCTCCATAGAGATAATAAGTTACAACATTTCGGTAAAAGATCGACAAGAACACTCAAAGGCTTCAAATGAGAGATCAGTGTGCCAGGTGTACAACTGAAGGTGGTGACACACGGCAAATCAGTCGTCGTCTGAGGTGGTATCACACCTGACTCATTGGTAGATTACAAGACCCTCCGCTAACCCACGTTTCAGGGTCATACCTGTCCATTCTCTTGTGGGTTTATAGGTTTTAAACGCTATCAAGGACACGCTTACCATAACAATAATGCGTCATGCATATAATGAAAAAGAGATACTTTTGATAAGTCTGTTTGATTGAAGTATACAGCATCAACACAGACCAAGTTATGCTGATTTATGAAGAATAACACTCTTAATGAGTATGGGCAAAATGGTGTTGATGCAAAAGAAAAGGGAAAACATATTTTGGTCGGGGTCAGCTGTTCACGAGCCCTTTCGTGGTAAAGCCAACTCACCTGCGACCAGGCTAAACAAGATCCAGCCATTTTTGTATCGAAATCGAACTGTACACGCCATTGACTTAGATTCATCACATCCTGTGAAAGCCAGAGAGAGAACAAAAGAAAACCAAAGTCAAAAATGAGACGAAACAGATTACACTAACAGCAGATGAACCATTACCTGAGGATAATCAAAGACCAGTGAGTTGACTAGCAGAATAGAGATGTGCAAGTCTCCATAACCCAAAGGGGAGATTTATAACTGTACTATCAGCCGACATTTTTCTATTTGTATATGCAGACTAGGGTTAAGTAAGTTTTAGTGACAATACTCTATGCGATCACTAAGTATTTATCAGAAATATGATATCAGTAAGGCAGATTTCGAAAACCGTTGCAGTAATCCAAATGGAAACATTTTCCAACCCAAGTGATTTGTATCCGCGGCAAAATGGCACTGACGCTCGAGAGCCGTCGCCCGAAGCATGAGGTCAAACTAACGGGTTCGAATATTCCGAAAAAGTTGCCCACCTAAATTGTCTCGGTATCTAGGATTCGCTACATCGAGTTTGTGATGTGGACACTTGCATCAAGATTTTAATTTAAATCAATCGGCCAAATTGATAAGAATTTCCGAGGCATACGGGTTATACTTCATCAGAATGAGTGATCGAACATGACAGACCCACGTAGCCCACAACGCCAAGTAGAGCGTATCGCCGATAAAGGCTAAGATAATCTATGATCTCATCACCACATGTGAGTGCAATTCCGAAATCAAAATGGCCGAAAGCGTAACAAAACTACGGGCTGGGGCAGAATAATTCCACGAATTCGACTCCATCTTTTCATGAGATTCAAAATGGCCAAGTATGGTGACGATATAGTTACAAGAAAAACGCAAAATTTTATCCCTGTGCTTTGTACACGTTCCGAATAACCGACAGTCCAACAGCTAGACCACGCAACCGAGTGAATGTAGTAGGGGGTATAAGTGCTCTGATTGAACGGTTTTCTATTAAGGCTGTGGGATAATAGAAAAAATGAGTGATAATGACATATACATCGAATTGCTTGTTGTCAGCAAGGCGATGCCATCGAAATACGCGCAGCCGAAAGCTTTGTTCCCTGGGAGGGGTTCAACTCCACCGTCCAACAGATTAAACGAAGAACTCCGTAAGAAATCCTTTGTGGCGGAGTTAAAAATAGACAAGGGCACCCTTGCGGTAGTCTACAAGAGACAGCGAATGACAACAAAAGCTGTCAGTAAGCCCCACTCCGCCTGGAGGTATGACGGCAAAACTCTTCGAGGACCGACACACATCTAAGGTACACCATTTCACAACAAAGAAGGCCAAAATGCAAACCTGCCGATTGAGTCGGAAGTCGTGTGAATGTCTAAGAACACAATAACCGACGGCCTTCGGAAAGCAAAACTGTACATTAACAGTCAGGTGAAGATTTGGTTGATGCATCCACAACTTCCATGAACCATAGTCTGTTCCTAGCGAGTTTGTTCTTCGAGCGCGTTGTACAACCTGCGCAGAATAACGGAGAGCAACAGCTTCTGCGTTATTGAGATGAGGCTAATGCTCATACAGTTAGCGCAGCCACGGTACTAGCCCTTATTCAATAAAGGGATAGTAATAGATTCCCTTCGCGAGTATAGGATCTGTCCAGAGTATCAAAATTTGGAGACCAGAGTTTGAATTTCTCTAACAAGCTCGATCCAACCAAAGTTGATAGGACTGTGGAAAGAATACCGGACTCGTACAATCTGCGAGATCCCACGGCTTGAACCTCCTTGCGGATTTTCGCTTCAGAAAGAGGATCAGTCGAAATAGGCCACCAGAAGTATGCCAGAATATCTTTTTCATTTACTTACTTTATTATTGAAATAACAGCCACAACAGTGGCTGGCGCGGAAGCTAGCTAAACTATTCTCCACCCAGGATATAAGTTGTCGGTGTTGATTATGAACGGGTGAACTGTCTCACAAACCTAATGACCTCTAATCCATGACTCGGAGGAGACGGAAAAGTTTGGAAAAATGTCCCATGACAGCAGCACGTTCCACCTCGGGTGCTGGCGGATACCACCAGAATTCGCGATTCCAGCACTGATTCACGTTAAGTTCACGAGACATGCTTCGTCACTTTCGGTGCTGGAGTGCTTCAAGAACCTACAGAATTTCACCGGAAATCCAGTGTCACAACGCGCCGGGTCAGGCCACAACTCACTAAGCCAGCAGAATGCATATCTGAGAAGCGATTAGTGCTTATTGATGTTATTAAACACGAGCAATTCTAGCTTTTCAGCTAGCGAACTCCGGAAAGCCGAGAGGCACGTCGGATCAGACAGCTTGCAGCAGTCTAGCAGGCACTGTATCCTGCATTTCGAGCGACCATCGAAATAAATGGATGACTTGGTGCAAACTAAGTGATGTTGGGAGTAAAAGGGAGTGCTCCAGTACCACTGCCAGTCCTGTATGCAACGCCGCCATCTTTAACTAACCGCAACGTGGTTCTTCTGGGTCCATCGCTGATTCGAAAACGGTGGATGTTAAACGGCACACCGCTGATTACAGTGCCAGAAGTTCGAGAAACGATTGATGGCCTGAACACAGGGCCAGCAATTGTTCCGCGTTTTTAAATGATCGAGACTGAGAATGTCTCTCTCTAGGTCCGGCTTATTCGAGGGTCACCGATCTTCTGCCAAGATCACAATACCTATCGGGCTTACTTTTTGTAGCAGATCGTGCAGCTGTTGGTATCTTCGGTTCCATCTGGGTTGCACTCTATGGATGCGCACGTCAAACAGACGCACAGATTGCGCCTATCTGAAGGACGACTGGTTATTTTCGACGAACCTCCAAACTGTTCTGCATACAAGAGGCCGGTAAATGGGGTTTGGTCAAGCACCACCATCCTAGCCCTTTCGCTGAGAACTATACTAACGCAAACAAAACTAGCAGCAGGACACTCAGGGTTCTCTGAGAGGCATAGGTGAAACCTCATCAAAGGGACAGAAGATATCAATTGGATGAGGCGGAGTTATGAATGGGAGTCTCTTGGACACAACATAGATCGATAGATAGGGCCTCAAGGGTACAAGCTAAACAGGCCTACTGACCTACATTCATCAACGTTCATGTGTTAGGTATCGAGGACGAAGAGCACTGGCCGTGAAAAGAAGTTCGACTAGAGTGAGTTATTCGAAGGAGAACACAGGAGACCAAGGACAGAACATGTTCCAAAGACACCACCACTAGTACAACCGACTGAAGTTCCGGATGATTATCCAGATGAAACGTGAGCAACTGTGCTCGGTGGCCGTGCGTTTCTTTGTATGTGGCAAAGAAATGAAAGTTTTAGATGTAGATTCTGCTGTTCGCCCAAACCAGAGTAAGGAGAAAGGAATGGACGGCATGTGCGGTAACCTCCGCACAATGCTTCTTTTCATTCCTCTTTCTCGTTGATTGTAACTCCTTTTGCGATAGTAATGATGGCATATAGCATGCACAAATATTCGTGCGATATATATATATATATATGCACTGGCGTCCATAACTTGGAAACAAACAATGAGATGGCACAACTGAAGATCACAGTAGTCCGAATGCACCAAATGAGCCAGACGTCAAAAAACTATTGTTTGTTACCGAAACGATCCGCAGACGCGGAATTAGAAAATTGACTTTCAAAGTATCAAACGCCTAACCTAACTGACTGCCATCGATCAGACCTTTATTAGGTACTAGTTACTTCTACAGCAGTCGCCGTTAACTCTTGCCCAGTAATGAATTCTTAAGGGAGAGAGAGTGGGATGAACGGTGTCACCTACCATTGCCTCATAGATGCGCATTCCATCGGTTGAAATTGCTGCTAGCTGCAATCCCAAATGTCGCGGGGCAAATTGTAATCCGGTAACCGAGGTCCGTGGGTCAACCAGACTAGTTCGACGAACCCAACTGGTAGCCATTGTAGGAATCATAGCAGAGCCCGCAGCACCTCCGGTCCCGACCATCGATGTGTGACCATCCGGCTCGTGTAATATGGTCGAGCCGGTAGGCTGTAATGGTTGCAGAGAAACCAGAATAAGAAAGTGATTGTTCAAGATGAAATGGCTACACATAAAAATAAAAAAATCCTAGTGTGACTTAGCACGAGTGGTGCGAAACCGGATATCCCCGAAACCATGTATCTTTGTTCTTCTATGTTCTTTTTATCACTAATACAATAATTTAGTTTCCAGGACGAAGTCACGGTCATTGAAATACAACTTTAAACAAAATGCATTTTTATGGCATGGGTGCAGTGAAGAGGGCTATACCCTACAGGTGCTGGGGTTCACTTCACAGGGGAACCGGCACCCATGACCATGAAACTTGGAGTGGCATAAAATCGAATATCTCAGTAGGTCAAGCGCAGTGACGAGCCGGAAGACAGCTACCAAAGAAACTGAAACATCCGAGTCTCCAACTTATACCACACGTTACCACTGCTGGTCGCGCTACATCGATGATAGTCCGATATAATGGCAGCTCAAGTCTGTCATACTGCAGCACAATCCGCAGACTTCTGTAGCTCTTTCAGGAGAAAGATATCAAACAAAGAAAAGCCCGCAACATCCCCGGGGACTTCGGCTGCTCGTCGTCCGTGGTGACGTATTCGATGACCGACCTGTTCACAGTTAGCCAACAACTTGCTGGTTGTTCTCCGATTTGTGAACTAAAGCAGCATACAGCTGTGTACAGTCCTGAAAGGACAATAGCACTCGGTAATGTATATCGCTCGTTCCTTCTTTACCGTCTTCTATTTTATGGTCTGCACGAGGAACCACCGACAACATTCGAAAGGCATTAAATGCTTCGGAAATGTTCTTCGACCATTTACAGTACAAATTAATAGCCATCTTACGACACCCAGAACACGACGTTTTTCAAAACAGGGGATCGAATTCTACGGAGTAACGTGAAAATGATTCACACAAAGAGTGAACATCGCTGATATTGTAATCTCCCAGTCTGAATACTGCCCTCACCCAGCAAATCTAAAAAAATCAATCTCTTATTACTAACATATAACAAATCTAAACTTGTGAGTTACTTAGAAAGGAATGGGTTTTGACTGAAATAGTAGGTCCACTCGGAATGTGGAATTGTAAATCTGCAATTCCACGAGTTTACTGAGAGCCTTTGGAAATCCACGTTTGTTGACTGGGAAGCATTGCAAGACCATTATTATGGAAGGGTAACAGTAGTGACGCAATACGAATAGCAACAATATGCAGTATACAGGGGTGTGCGCGTGTTTACCTCCACTACTATGCTACCATCGTTCGACGAACAGCCACCAAGACAAGTAAAACGGTCTACAATCACTAGTTCCTCTCCGCTCCATCCAGTCCTGTAACAGCACTTTGTACTTTGAAGGTGCAAAACACATACCGAACCGAGCTACGGACATTGAGACTCAATCTAGTGCGCGTTGTGCATGGTCCGCGGATTCGAACAGACACACCGTCATCTGCGTAATCTAGGTTACATAGCTTCCCTCTATTTCCCAGCTCGACTTCTACATCCCGGAGACTCCCTAAAGCATCTTCCATCATCTCGTTCATGATCAAGTTGAATAAGAGTGGAGCGATGGGACACTGTTGTCGAACACCGCTAGTCGTTTCGAATGAACGTGACAGTTCACCGTATACCCTCACGCGACCATAGGTATGCGAGTACAATGCTCGCAACAGGTTCACAAACTTCGTTAGGCATACCCTTCGCGTGGAGAGCATGAGCTTAGTAGACTGGCCGATCCCAGGAGAGTCGAAGCACCTTTCAAGTCGAGGAAGACTACGATCGTAGGGCGGCGGTGCGTGTGGCGCGTTTCGAGTATCTGTCGGAGAGTGAATATCTGGTCGATGCAACCTCAACCTGGACGAAATCCGGCCTGCTGCTCGTGAATGTTACTCTCGCGAACCGCTGTCAAACGACTCTGAATTATGGAACCACACTACCGAATCCAGGTCAACTTTGTACGTCCTGCGCAAAAAGGCAGAAAAATTGATAAGAGTAGCCAATTCAGTGTATGTATCATCCTTAGATGGGACGAAACTCTTGCAGACTGGCGACGAATAAAATACAATGGTGTTTGGTCGTCAGACATTATTATCAAATGTAGAAAGGTTAATTTGACCGAAGAATCGATTGAACCTACCAGTGTTTTACTGCCTTCCAAGCTACCCAATGACTGCTACCAATGAAAAGTGTGCGACTGCATGTGAACTAAGGTCGATATAAGTTTGTAACATCAGTGGTATTACCGTCAAATTGTCTAAAAACCAGCATTAAGGTAGTGCACATCGTATTAAAAAAATTCAGCCATTTCTACGCATCCTGAGTAAATTGTGCAACTAGATCACTTTACAACCATAAAGGACTGTTAGGTTGTTTCATGGTTCCCTAACTCAACTCTCCGGAACACAAGAGGACATAACGAGTGTTAATAATCGCCTCCTCTCATACCGTGATCGATGAAAAGGAGGACGAAATAAGGCAGTTTGTAATCAGTTGATACCCATTGGACCCGTTAACCTACAACGTAGTCGTAAATGAACCACAACAAAGCTTAGTACCGTGAAGGACATACACACCCGCTGCACAAAAAGTTGGTCTATCTGAGCAGGCGTTCGTGTCGATTGTGTGACGAAGCGAAAATGAAAAGGTGTGTTAGTACCGTAAACCTGAGGTAGATCATCGTCCGGTCAATTCGTGCATCAGAAAATGGGGAACGGGATGCTGATCAGTGATTGGTGAGATCTCCTGACTGATTCGATACGCTGGACACAGACAGTACCATGCGGAAAGTTTCGTTTTTAGATTAAACTAACAATCTCGCCGACTCCCTTGATATAGCGCACAATTCATCATTCCGTGCACGATTTTGATTTTCCACCAATCTGAACTTTGCTATTATACGTCTGTTGTGCATCGGCAGAAAATAATTCAATCACCACCATTCAACAGAACTATTTCAAATTTTGAGCCTGTGAAAAGCCCACCTTTTAATGTCACCAATCATGTACTCATCCGTGGATTCAGCATGATATTTGGCTACTGAATAAAGGTCGAGTGTTCACTGCAGCACCAAGGTCGATATTGATATACGGTTCATAAAAATGACTGTTTTGGACAGACAATATACGAAGACCGCCGGTGTTTAAACATACGGCTGATTCTGATTGTAAAACTTGCCTTGAGAAAGACTACCCACGGGAGTCGAAACGTTGGCTCATTACATCTACCAACAACACTGTTATTAACATTATATCATTCACAATAAAATCCAATACATGGCGCTTCGACTTTTCGATACACGCCTTATGTCATTTGGTCCTGATACGACTGTAGCGTTGGGTAAACAAAAGAAAAGGTAATGAATTATGAAACGAAAATGTGGTAGAAAATCCATGACATACGCCATCACTTGAAAGACACTGGGAGTGCTCAGGCACGATACTTGAAGGCTTTAGGTGATAGGACCAAGTGACGCAGTCAGCGGTGTTCTCGTGTTCGAAATCTTTCTGTTCTATATGGCTTTGTAAATTGCCATGGCGCTTATTTGTGGTAGCAACCAAAGCAAGAGCGCGCTACTGCAAGTTTAATGGCCACAAAAACTGAAACTATCTCACCGAAGTTATATGTGTACATAGAAAATAACTGAAATACTAACAGAGTACGCATCGAGGGACCTTCTTCACTCACCTGACCACCGGCAACCTCCTCCCAAATAGCTATAGTCCGATCGAAAGAGCATGTGGCAATAACTTGACCGAATTCCGGATGTGCCCAGGCAACGCGCCAGGCCGGACCCAAGTGGCAGCGCCAGCGTGCTGTGCACACCCATTCACCATCCGCGCGTAAGTCCCAGATCTGCAAAACAAAAACGACCAACAAGAATTATAGTACCTTGAATTAAAACACCGCGGCAAAATTAAAAACCGAAAAATGAGCCGAACCTATGAAATGGAATGGCGGCAATCTTTAATGTTTTCATTCAAGTTGGATTAGGCGTCTGTCACCTTAAAAAGGGCGGGTTCGAGTCTACTATACACCGGTCACTTTGGCGATAGACGTCAATTCGCAATCGCTCAGGCTAATATTACACCTGACGTACCGCGAGCTCATGTGACCTTACATCACTCAAATTTCAGGATCAGGTTTACTAGTACTCCCTCCCAACGTACCGAGTCCTAGAGGCTATGCGGCATACCCCTTCTACGATACCCATGCAAAAGAAATATGGGAAAAATCGTAAGTACACTGCGGCTTGACTGAGGCTTAATCCCAGGATGAACAATTGTGAATCAAACGTCATAATTACAAGTTCACCCGGATCATTGGACGTAGACAGCACGTGCTGTAGCGAACGCATTCGATGCTAGCTTTTGCATGTGCACAGACAGCTGCGCACAGTGATCCACCTCCACAGTCTCCTCACGGATGGTGAGTCCAAATAACAAGAACGGAACAGCACAGTACTTTCCTGGGCTTTAGTGGAGAGCTGAACATGGACGTTGCGTGATGAGCCCTTATAAGCAAAGTGAATTTCCCGCTAATAAGAGAAAAGTTATTTGATCCGGGAACCTGGGACATGAAACCGGTCCGAAAGGTCACTAAAAGTGTAGACGAGTTGTAGCTACTAAGCACAATAAGAACAAAGTACACAGGCTCTTCGTCCGAATCATAAAATATCTTCAATGTCCGTAAAGATCAGCTCAGTTTTTATCGAACCACTAGATAAGTGTCGAACGATGGTTTTAATAACTCAAAGCAGGAAAAGTAATGGGCTACCTGCCGGTTTTCAGATTGTGAACAAATTGGTGTTGAGTTGTCCGTTTGTTATTGATTTGTATCCCGCTTGTTCCGATTTGACATCCGACCACTAATCAATCTGATTGACGTCAGTTACCTCAGGCGTGAACCTCAAACTGACAGCCTGTGTACCTACTCGGATAAGTCCACTGATTAAGGTCTTTACACCTTTCCCTATCACGGACTGTAAAGTAGCTGGTTGAAAAATTACGTCATATAAGAAGACAAAAATGATCCTCTCTAAAGACGATATTCGAATCTCACTGTTAAAGTAATACCGAATACGCCTGACTATCGACAACAGTTGAAGGGAAGAACGATTTTATCGTGATTTTCATATAAATCGTACGCTTAAAATTAAGTTAGATATAAGGTTGCAGTAGTAACCCACGGTTGACTGCGAATATAAAAAGGATGAGAAAAACTGTTCGAATGATTATTTCAAACCGAACACTTATTAAAGGAGCACTTTCACAACACGTTCTCGGTTTAAGGTAACAAAAGAGCCGTTCCGTTGAGCGTAAGCAACGTCCATGCTTGGGTTCAAGTCCCGTTGCGGTCGAATACTTTTCGCCTCTGAGCCGATTCTATGGACAAGACAAACATCACAATCATATATGAAGACCATTATTCCTTAGTAGAATTTACGGAGAGAAATGAGTACAAAGATATTGTAACAAAAGACCAGTTGTCGTACTGTCCCCTTGCAAGACGTATCGGACTTGAGTTTGTAAGATGCAGCCGATGCAAATTGTTATTGCGTGCCCGTCGTATGCGACTGGCATCAAAAGATACCTAAGGTAACTATGACGACTGAAGGATAAGCAACAGGAGGTAGAGTGGGAGGGGCAGATTCTTAGCTGAACGATCTGCACTCATTGTAGATAGGCAACAAGCACATGTAGTTGTATATACTAAGAATGCCGCACAATTGTTACAATGCCATCATCAGTGATGCAAATACCATCACTACTACAAGTTGTTGTTTTCGTCTTGGTTGAATTTGACTCCCGAGTTCACACAGGGCAGGAAAACAATGGGACAGAGATAGAAAAACGGACACAGTAGCCAGAACGTCAGCAGGAAAGTCGTCTGCTAGCTTGTTTACTGCATGCGTGAAGAAGCACGCAAGTTAACAGTTTGGATCAAGAGGAATATGTGAAACGAACTGGGGGTGAGGGTGGGGACATATTTTGACCGAGTACAAACGATAGCTCTTAGCTTATAATAGTTGTTGTTGTTGTTGTTCGATGAGCGGGGGAAATAACAATTATGCCGGAGGAAGAACAATTTACGCCACTGAATGAATGACATGCAGAAGGTGGTAAACATTAGTAGCGCCAAAACAAAGAACAACTGTCTGGAAACCGGAGCGTGCGTACTCTGTTGAATACGGGGGAAACAACACGTACTCCGAGAGCAATATCAACCAAAGTGCAAGTATGAAACATTGTGCAGCCAATGCGATTTTTCTGAAGTGATAACTAACAGCTTAACTAAGGTCATGGCGGAAGGGCAGAATGAGGTCACCAGATTTTCAAAAGCCGAACAGCAGTGGCTCAATGCAATGATTATCGAGGCATTGTCCGGAATATTGAGTGTAAGGGTCTTAGATAGGCACCACGCAGGATGGGATGATGGCCAGGGAAACAAATGGTACTTTCTTTCGAAAAAGTGCATTTGCGAAGCTAAGCTGTATCCCACATGCTGGCTGCTGCAGGATTCTCTTCTTTTCCCACATCTGCGGGCCCACTCCTTTTTCACATTGCATATTCATTCTTTCTATTGCAACGCGTAATGTGGTGAGAAAGACAGCGGTCAGCTGAGCTTGCTTTGCTGTTTAACGCTGAACATTGACGATGATCTGAGAGGAAATCGGCTAACTGGCGTTCACTAAGAACGAAAGTCGAATTGCATGCATATCGTAACCAAAACGATAAGGAGAAATCAGAAATTGGAGATAGGGAGAAAACTGGAAAAAAATCCAACCGTTATTCCATCTATATCTGGTCGATCGGTAGCCGTGTTCGACTGTTTCCATTCCACGACGTGGTCATAAAGTTCAGCGTTCTAGTTGCAAGTAATTAACCAGTGACTAGAGCCGATTTTTTAGTTTACGGGCCGAGTGCTCCAGCATACGTAGGAAATCGATCCCATGTTATCTGACAGCAAAATTCGCTCCGCTTTAGCACGCTTCCTTCGAAATTATCCTTATCAATAGCACGGTGGTGGTCCTCATTCCTTCAGCGCTTTATTGATATATCCCACACACCACTTATGACGCATGCAGACCTGAATTAAGTAACTTTCTATTCCGGTCAACTTATAATAACTTATTGCCAAGTGCCAACCAATCAGCAGCTGATTCTTCGCGATTTACTTCAAACATCGAAAAATTTAATCGATCAAAACTACCGGCTGTCTATGCATTCGTTTGCACACTACCTAGCATACCGACTGCTGAATTAATCTGAATAACTAATGTTTGCTCCTTGGGATTTATTTTAAATGGAAATAGAACGACCAATGAGTGAATGATATAGTAAAAACGCTAAGAATACTGTCGGTCGACAAGAGAACCGAACGGGAGTGTTAATTTATTGGTGATACTTTTTTTCTTTATTCAAAAGGAATAGTCGGGCATGCATAACTCTTGAGGGATGTATTAAACATGGAATTCAACCGTAATATCTAATAAAGACCCGTTTTCTAAAAGATGAAGGAAATTTTCGGGTGATCATACTGCAACTGCTTCTAATCGGAAAAAACGAAAAATAAGGCGAATGAGTTAATCATTTTCTCTTTGATTTTTTCAAGGACTCTAATAGACTCGATCACAAACGTGACAAGTCATTCCGCGGGAATCAACCAAAAAACACCAAACTGGTAGACTGCTCCGAACAGAACACCATCCATCACCAAGAACTTCAAACGAGAAATATACAATCGCCGGACAATCGTGGATTCCCCGACTTGAAAGACACCTTCGACTCAGTCAACCGAACAGCACTATTCAATATTCTTCACCAGAAAACTGCCAGTAAAGTTCTCCAGAATCATACTCGCATACTTACGGTTGTAAAGGGACATACAGTGAATTATCAAATTCATTCAAAACGACCGGCGGCGTTCGACAAGGATATCCCATCTCTCTATTCATGCTTAATATCGTCATCAATGAAGTAACGGTGAGTGCCTTAGGAAGTCTTCAGGATGCAGACATCGAACTGGTAAGTGGGGAAAATCTATGTAACCCAGATTACGCAGACGGTCTCGTGTGCTTGGTCAAAGATACGGAACATGTCCAACGTGCAAAAAACAAACTCACTAGGCTGCAGCTCCATTCGACATGCGCCTTGTCTTTAAAGTGTAATGGTGTCACAAAACTGGACTTCAGTAGCACCGAACTTGTTACTGGATGGAGAGCAGCTAACGACTGTTGCCCGTTTCCCGTACCTCAGCAATTACGTGACTAATCTTGGTAGCAAGGTAGCAGAGGTGAACACACATACACCTGCGGCGCGACATGATATTCCCCGAAGTTGGAAGGTCATTTGTACTGTCCCACAATGCGCTCAGTTCTGTTGCATGATTGTAAAACGTGAAGTTCGTGCGTTGAACATGTTCGTCGCTTAGAGGTCCTCGATCACCAATGTCTGGTAGTGTCGCTGTAATTGGATGGAGGTGACCGTGTGAGCAATGTACCAATTAAGAATCTAGTATTCGGTTCCGGTTCAAAGAATATTTCACCGCAGCATATCAGGCCTATCAGACTTCGTTGTATGGGTGATCTGCTGCGTATGGCGAATACTCGTCCACGGTACTGTGGCATATTCTCCGTTCGTCCCACGGAATGAAAGAAGCCACATGAAGTGGGCCTCAACCACACTTCTGCGCTTGGTGTCCAAAATACCAGTCGACCAGTTGGCTGAAGACACATCATCATCATCATCAGCGTTCAGCGTTCAACAGCAAGGCAAGCCTCACTGACCGCTGCCTTTCCCCCAAAGTTACATGTTTCTATAAAAAGATTGAATATCCAAGGGGAACAGGGGTGAACCTACACAGGCGGGAAAAGATAAGATGCTGCTGCAGCCAACACACGGAACACAGTCTAGCTGTACAAACGCACGTGTTTTCAATCATTCTGAAGACGCTGAGGGATATGACAGCGAATCGAGAACAGTAGGGGTCATTGCCACTTCCTGTTCAACCAGAAGGTTTGATAAAGTCAGTTTGCAAAGACAGACTATATTCAGTGCACTGAACCTGCACGAGTGAACCTCGTGTAGGTTCACTCCCTGTTCCCTTGAATTTCTTCGCTTTTCATACGAGTATTTGGGGTGAGTTAACAGCGTCAAACATTGGCGAAATGGGAGCACTTCTGACTGGTCCTCAAAGATCAAGTGTTGGAACGCAAACGACACTAAGGCGTGGAGCAGGCATCCATCCTCTGGCATGGGTCGACACGGCAACTAACGGCCACCAGTAATATGGGCTAATTTGAACTGTAATATCCCGTCGTCCCAAATGATGCCAAATGAATTCTGTCATAATCTATTCCAAGTTTCCCCAATTGAGCGATCGTAATCAAGGGACAAAAAACTAGCTACTTTGAAAGTCAGATGTGCATATTCCATCGTTGCAGGTGATTTACTGTATCTAGTCTCATCATCGCACTTGACGTTATGTGACCTGATGGGATCCTGTGTAATCCCAAGTAAACAACAACTCTCCTTAGTCGAAATCCGGCCTCCCTTTCCATCTGTTTTACGACATTGAAACGGTTAATTAATATCGCTACTTTCGGCATACGCTTTCGTTTTTTTCAAAGTCCTTCGCGACATCCAATGCCGATAGCCCAGCTTCGAGGAAAGCGATAAGCCACATCAACATCTTAAACTCTAGTTGCTGGCATTCGTGAGGTGACATTGTCTTTTCCACTGGTGATGGACCTAACTGCCAAGCCCGGTAACCAGAATCTCACGGAAACCATATCAGCACTTACATTAAGATATTCTGATTCTGCAGATGTCCCTGAATGATGTAATTGTCAAACGCCAGACGAAAACGATGTTTGGCTTCAATGTGCAAGCACTGTTACCATAACTTGCAAACGAAGTTTCGCACTTCTTCGGAAGGGACTTTACTGCTCCGAATAAAATCATTCGGTCACGTTACAATCAATCCCTATATGCTTCTTATTCGCATGGGTGGGCGACTATGGAGCTTGATTTTAACTGCTGCATCGACTTCAGTTCGTTAAAATTAGAAAAGTACACAGCTCAGATACGGAGAGAGTGAGATTTGACCCAGAAAATCCCACTGAGGGGCTGATTAAATTAGATATCTATTATAGAACGGGAGTGACCTTCACTGTCAAGTGCATAGACTCCTCACTTGGCTTCGGCGTTTAGCGTCACTCTTCACTAATGTTCGCAGTTATGTTTAGGTTACTGAAATGGGCAAAAGTAGTTCGACGGAATGCTTAAAATACGAAAACAGCGTGGTCAGGGAAACGCGTAATGGGCTGACGTCCACACCATCGTGGGTAACCATTTCAAGGCAAGTTTATAATCGATCGTAAACCCGCTTTGGAAAGGTTACCCCATGGTTATCAAAATTTCGGATCGGCATATGGATTCCCATACTTCAACCATTTCAACTAACATCACACAGTGAGTTGTCTCTCCGATGCAACCCGGAATATATTCGATTTCGAAGTATCAAGAGCTGTTACGTTTAAAGAAAACAACCAAGCGCACAATTATAAGAACCGATTCACGTATCACAGTAAAAATCTAGCTTTAAAAGTTTATCTGGTGCCAATTCTTTGCACTTCCACTGCAAAATAACACTATCAAGCCATCTTCTTTTATTTGCGTTCAGAGCTTTTTCTCGTCCGATTGATCTTTTTTAACATACCCATCAATAAAGTAGATTCTTCTGAATATTTAGGAATCATACGTGAAAAATTTTTGTGGCCGCCATCTGAAAAAATAACCATATCAAACAAGGGTACGGTGCTTCAATTGGGTTTATCCTGGTTTACCCGCCCTTCCCTACTCTTCTGTCTGCTGATCCGTCTTGGTAAAGAAAGAGTCATAAATTCTTCGTCAGTGTCTGTTTATCATTCACGGTACATTTTTCATACAAAGAGGAACTATTTGCCTGGGTGTATCAACGGAGTCTCCGCTACAGAAGTCCCCACCTTCATCCCCTACATAATGGTTTATCGAGGTGTTACTTTCACGTCTCGACGAATTCCCGTTCTGTTTCCCAAATAAACGTCCACTGAAACTCGACACAAGTCTATTTGCCGAATTCGGATAAAACAAGAATGCCTCACCATAGATTTTCCAGATTAATCATATTTCGCTGGAAAAGTTTGTTCGCCTAATAACGACGAGGCGGTGAACACAATCATTTTTCGATTGAGACTAGGAAACCAGTGCATCCAAAAGTCTGTAGGAATATGAGTACCAAATTGGCTTGAAAATCATCACAGAGTAGGAAAGAAGTCAGTTCCACGTAGGGATTGAAGCCACAGTGAAAACTCGACCAGCTCCATAATATATATATATATATTTACATATATGGATTAAAAACAAGCACGACGCTAATTCAGGAACACTTAGGGAAAAGCATACATAAAAATGAAACAAGAAGAGAAAACCATAAACGGCAAGAAAATGAATCTTACTTTTTTTGATTTTACCCTATACATTTTGCGATCTTTTATTTTTTCCGAGATAAGAGTTCCGTGGACAGGCCATTTAGCACTTGTGACATTAACACCGATTATGAACTAGGTCTCTCAGCATCTTCAGCCAACGAATATCCTAATCCATTGGGGTGCAACAAGGAAAACGAGACAAACCAACCGATGCCGAAAGTGAAGCTAGCCTCCCCATTCTACAAACCCAGTGATAACTTGACAACCGCATCGTTTCTTATAGCATTTCACGAGCACATCCAAAAAGAACAAGGCAGACGATAGGCAGACACATGCAATAAGTGTATGAGGCATCGGAGGCAGTTTTATGTGATTACCTCAGTCAAAAGACGATTGCCTGCACCCAACACACGACGACGCATCTCGTCATCGCTCACCCAATGTTCCCATCAGACAGGAGAAATGCTTCGGAAAAATCGGTGTGGAATACAAAAAGTTGCCGAGCATCCTCAACGGAGATTGACC
>LUCM01002443.1:11883-27421 GCA_008360955.1 Fasciolopsis buskii | reverse complement strand
GGTTATTCTTATCCAACGCACTAAATACATTCAAACCAATTTTCACGTGAGTTCACAGCGACGTCAATGTGGATCTGAGTGGACTTCTGAAATGGAATCCGTAGAATATATCACATCTTGTCGAGTCAGATATCACGTTCTAAAACCTACGTAAAGATCCCTCACACAGCACGTTTAAAATTTCAATACTCATGCAGTCATTTGGCATTTTCGCGACGTTTGGGCTATAATATTTAATTGATTGCAGGCTCAGGGTTGATTTCCTGATATAATATAGTATTCATGATCGGATTCTTTCATGTAAAATTCCGCAGAGGACCTCAGTAGAAGTAGATTTTATCAGTGAATTTGGTTGCCAAAAATAGTAACGTTTTGGGGGTATTTTGTTTTTGACAACTATAAATATGTCTTTGATTCTGGGATGCACTTTTCCCTGAAACATTAGGTCGAGTTTATTGAAAAAATTAGCAGAGGAGATGCAAATGGATTTTTGGTCAGACATTCCACGATTATAGTGCGTTCATTTAAGCTTACCGAAGATGAATTCAACTGCCAAACGTTATTTCTCACAAAAGCTGTAAATTATTAACGAAGATATACATCAAATCTTACGCTGAAGGATACCTGTGTGAATCCTTATGAGAAAATATCTATTTATTGTATTCAGACCCCGGGACAGTTTCAATAGGAAAATACACGAATGACAAACTACAGCATAACACTAAAGACGGCAATTGGAGGACGCAACCGTAAACTGTCTAAGGAATTAAATACACCACCAATTTATCCATTAATCCGTTGCTGGATCTAGCTGCCTACTTAGTTCTGTCGACCGACCTGTTTATAAATATATCTGTTTGACATTCGAAGGAAATCTATTGCTCTGTACATCATTTTGTGAGCTATCTTTATATCAGTCAATGTATCCCTCTATAAATGAAACATGCATATCTATCTGCATAATGCTAAATGCACATTTATCTGTCTGTCTATGTAACAATCTCTCGTCTCATACAATGACCTATCTAATTATAGAGTATTCTGTCGCGAACCGTATCTATCAATCAATCAGTTTACCAATATAGAAATCTATCAATCATCAATCGATCTAACTTTCGATACATCAACATTTTTCGCACCTGTCCGTCTACCATTCAGTCTAATCATCTATCAACATATTTATCTATCCATTAAATAATATTTATATATTTATGTAAATATTCATCTACCTTTCTGTCGAAATATCATGCGATTTTCTATTCACGTGTATAAATTTATTTATTGCACCTTACCATTCCAATGATCCATCACTAATTTTCTCTATCTATGTGACTGTACAGTTATATAATTACATATCAACTCGTGCCAATCTATCCATTCGTCAATCGACCTATGTTTCATCTTTCACCAAAGCCGCTTTGGAAAATGATGTTTGGATGCATTGACGATAGGGGGTTTCAGTGCTCTCGCGAGTTCATTTATTCCCGATATGCCTGTAACAAAAAGCGAATAATACATTGGACGTATTGTCGTCCCGCAAATTCCTCCTCTCTCCGTGTGCCGAATTTACGCTATGACGGACTTGAGCCACTTTCAATCGTTGTTACGTCTGTATGAGAAATGTGCGCAACAGAATCTGCCTGGTTGTCCGTAGGAGCTGCCAGATTATTGGTCCTGTTGAATTCCCACTGGAATGTAATTGTGAAGAAGCAAATTGGAAAAGCCATTTTATTTGGAGAATAACACAAAATTATATGTGAAGAGGTGCCCTCAAATAATGGAGTTGGAATATGAGCTCAGTGCATGTAGGATTTACGTCAACGGATCTACGATTATAACAGTCAAGGCATGGCAGAGCATTTACACAGACCACAAATAACTGGAATCCGAGATTTGTCGAGCCAATTACAGAAACAACCACCCAGTGGTTTGAAAAGGCTTTTTTCAGTTTAGTGAAATCATGGTTTATTTATCGCACAGTTCGTTCTAGTTGGATGAATGTGTACAAACATACCGCTCCAGAAGTCTTTGTAGTCGAGTCCAGCATGCTAACACATGGACCTACGTAAAGTGTCTGTGGTAAATATGTACCGATCAGTTTTAAGCGAATCTTCAATTGAATTTTCAATATGCATCACGTTTCAAGATGATTACTTTATGCAAATGAGGTCGACCAACCGGAATGGGATTTCTGAATGTCACAAAATCGAGCAATATGTTTGCACTCGTTTTCAGCAGACGGTTTATGAAATATTGCTGATCAATACAAGCGGACCTAGGCGACTGTTTGCTTGCACTTCAGTTACAAACAGTGTGCAAAGTATACGCAAGGCAGTGAGATTCAGTCACACGACTGAAGGTACGAAAAAACTAGCTTAAATGATTGATTAGTTGACGTCAGTTAGCCGGATTTGTGTTGCAAGTTGTGTCGTTTGGAACACTATTCTATTAATGGCATTTGAGGAGATTTCCAAGGTTGGATGAAAATAGAAACTAGCAATGTCAGTCTTTACATGACGAAGAACTAAGAGCTCACACCAAGCAATCCGTCATGCTAAATTTGGCGTGGAAGAATTGGTGAAAACACTCAATCCTTCAGTGCCCCCATTGAGTAGTGCTCATAATATTTGCTTAAAATATCACGCTTGTGAATGTAAGCATTATATTACTAGGTGTAGTCAAAATATGCCATCATCTGTTCTTGCAAAAGTCTTCCTTTTTTCATGTGACGTGCTATCACATTGGGCGGAGTAAAATTTAATCAACCGAGCGTTACTCGGACCATATATATTTGACTGTACTATCTAAACGAATTTCAAGCATAATCACAGTGAGCATTTTGATCTTTGGAAAAGAATCTCAGGGTTGCAAAATAACTTAATTGTGGAAGTGCCAACTCTTAAATTACTAGCAGAAATGGTTCAAATAAGAATTTCTCAGTATTATTGCAGGTAGTTCACCCTTCGCATTTCGCATGCATAATCCAATTAGGCAATGGTTCAGACATTGTATTGACAATAACGATGCATACCTCATCGACGTCTCAGTAATTAGCGCGTGCCGAGCGCGACGTTTGAAACACCTTCTCAATGTCCAGCTGGATGGCGGTCTGCTCCGAGCACATTAGTTCACTAATGAGCGCAATCAACAATTTGCAATCAAAACCAATCTGACTCAGGTGATCTTGTTGGAATAAAAGAGTAGGAGAAGCGAGAATCTCTTTACAATCTGTGTGGCTTGTTGTGAACTCCCTAAAGATTCTGTTTATGATCGATTCCTTTCAATTTCTTCAGCCTGCTGGTTGACCTAAACAGCCGGATATCATCGTAAACAAACGCAGGAAACACAACAATCATCTTATAAATTGCCATTTAACTTTATTTCTCAAAAACGGAATGGAAAATTTTATGTTCGTTCGAAGGAGTTTAGAATACAGATCAAATTTTAGAATCACGTGAATAGAGACGAAATCTAAGGATTTTTAAAGAGAATTAGCTCCCACACTATTGGATGCATTACGCGATTTAAGCAAATCTTGCGACATCAGTGGAACTTGGTTTGATAAATGAGCAAACGTCAAAGATGTTACGTAGGTACAAGGATCCACAATCCCCGTTTCATTGTCAATCCTAAAGTGGATTACACACCTTATGCAAATTGTTCATTAGATTGAAATGAAAGCGAAACACAAAGGCGAAAATATGCTTGAAATCCACATGATTTTTGGCAACGAATTCAGTGAGATTCTGCGACATCCCTTACCATAGGCCTCCAAAATATGACTGATCATTATTGTACTCATAATGGCCATCGACTTCAAGTCAGAACAAATATCCACCAGATTCAACGGATAACAAAATTGGAATTGAGCGATCTCTCATCGGTTCAATTTTCTACACGTATTTGATAGAGCAACTTGCAATGTGCCCATGAGCTTCACTGTGTCACCCACTTCGGCTAACTTGCTCCACGGTCTAGCCGATATCAAGCGTTCACTGTATTTCTAGGTTCCCCACGGACTTACGATCTAAACTGGAAGAAACATTTGCAATCATGAAATTAGGGCATGTTTTTGGAGTTTTTACAGTGATCAACAATCCGTGTACCTTAATTATCCATTTCTACAGTACACAAAAATGAATAATGGGCAAGTGACTGGTTGGTTTGAATTTTCTTTCGGAACCCATTACAACACCTTTCTGTCAGCACTAAACATGGCTCAAGATCCTCGGTCAGGTGCACGTAAACGACAGACATCACTGACGTCAATTGCTCTGCAAAATGTGTGCATACCCCCCCCTTCTAGATGTTGTTCGTCATGATATGCCTAACCGTCAAAAATCTGCTGGGTTGGATAATACGAATCGATCTAACGAGACAAAATGAAGTGTAGACGAACGGAGAAGACAACAATTGTCGTCGCATAGTTTCACCATTTACTGACTGATTGGCAGTACTGATCCGTAAAGTCACGTGACCAGGTAATCCAATGGATTACTGATTCACTGTCCGTTGGATCCGCTGTCAAACTGGAGTGCTTCTTAGGAAGCATAGTAAACCTTTCCATTATAATTGCAATTAAAACAAGACAAGTAGATATCAGCACAAAAGCATAAATCGTGATCGTCCGAGAGAAGCATTTTTACGAAAACAATAAGACTGCTGAACCGAAAGGGCACTCGCCGTAATCTCTCAAGGATGGTGGCCAATTTGGAAGAAAGCTGAAAGGTTTCATTTGAAAACCACCGAGAAATTAAAGTGGTAGGGCATGCATAATCTGTATGGACGTTGTCTTCCGCTAAGTTTTCGGAGTCCGAGTACGTTTCAGAGACATTCCAGGTGTTGAAAACTTGGGTTGTTCCCATCATATATCCTCAATACAACAGTTTGTATAACATAAGCAAACTTCCAGTAGACCTAATATTTCTATCCTCATTCATCTGGAAAGGGCATTTCAATCAGCCGACTGTTCAGTTCGCTGATGGTGCCTGCTACTCACCGGTGCGCTACATAAGTGAATTTGCTCTTTGTAACGTTTATAATTGAGCTGCCTATGCTGCGCTTATGCTTACGGCGACCTCTCATCCGACTTCCCCAGGTAAAACGATGTTGGCCAGCGTTCTCGTCCCCCGAACTCGTTCATCTTCAAATATGATTATCCTAGCATACATGTTTTCTTGGGCGGTATATTGCCAAATTTAGATAATGATGCTATTGTGCTATTAGGCTAATACCCAAAGAAATTGAAAGTATTGTTCTATCGTTTCAACGACATTGACGGGTTTCGCAACTGGGAAATGTAAAATACTGTTTCAATGTCAGATGGGTTCTCAGCTGAACTTCTTGCTCGAATAGGAATTGGACGAAATAAATATTTTTGAATTTGAGTACTTACAGCTCAAGTGGTTACATACCTACCGAAATCTTGGTTACCGTTTAAGCAATCGAGAAAGCTATGGCGTCCGTTTGACAACAACTCAAGAACTAAAGGTCAAGTGTTGTTCACTCCAGCTGCAAGATGAGTCCTCTCCAGTTCCCAGGATAACGATTGTTGAGTTCCGAAAATACGTCCGGACATCGATTTCTTCGTAACACTGTCGACTCACCAATCCGCAGGCAGAGTTGTCAAATTCGTGAATTTCAGGAGCCAAAATGAAAACAACATCTTTGCACACGAACAAACTGTAATGAGGGACGTGTGGGATCGAAGAAACATTTATTAGGGCAAAGTCGCAATGACTCAGTGATTAGTCAATCTATAGCAATATGCCCCACTCGATTGTCCTCTCGGTTTCAAAATGATTGACTGCGTCATGCNCGTAGCATAGGCCTCCGAAATATGACTGATCATTATTGTACTCATAATGATCCTGAGTTTCAAGTCGGAACGAATATCCACCAGATTCAACTGATAACAAAATTGAACTTGAGCGATCCCTCATTGGTTCACTTTTCTACACGTATTTGAGAGAGCAACTTGCAATGTGCCCATGAGCTTTACTGTCACCCACTTCGGCCAACTTGCTTCACGGTCTAGCCGACTTCGAGCGTCCACTGTATTTCTAAATTCACCACGGATTTTGCAGTCTGAACTGGAAGGAAAATTTGCAATCATGAAACTAAGGCATGTTGTTGGAATTTTTACAATGATCAACAATCCGTTTAGCTCAATTATGGGTTTCATTGCTGACAGAGGGCACTCGTGGTCAAAAGGAAATGGCTACCACAGATTCGAAGCCAGCATCTACGTGTCTGGCCAGAATTTGGCGCGCTCAATCTTCGACAGCACCTGATCCTCAGCGTTGAACATTGCCCGATGGGCATTACTGGAATCAGCACCGTTATGCATTTAATTACATTATGGCCTGCAGTCGCAGTTTGGTTGTTCCATTCCCTACGTTATTAGGCTCCTCCGTGAAACTATCGAAAGCTAGTGGCTGCGAGTTGGAGCTCAGTTAGGACGGATTAAACAAAGCACTATATCAACTGTATGAACGATTCGTATCGATAAATTACACACTTCAATTGCTCAACAGATCACTTGGAATGCAGAAAGTATTCACTTGATCGCCTTATCGTTATCACTTTCGGAATTATCGAATGCAGGTGACATGAACACGTGAAAGCGTCAGTATTATTTTCTGCAACTACTCTGCATTTTATTCCATAACTGGTGTTCTGATGCATTCGCAACACACATGGGCCTTGTGAATCGTCGAGACCTTTCCGTTCCGTTTCCTTTAATCTCGCAATCACTAATGTGTAGCGTGTGGAACCGTAATTTTGCCATATAGATATCAGTTCCAAATACGTGAGTAATACACACAATAAAATGCACCAAAATCTCCAAGGTTTTGATTGACGCAATCTGATGCATTTCGCTGTGGCATTTCGTATCCTGATAAGCCCTAACGCATGTGAATCCTGAGCTATGGATTTCAACGAGGAAAGAATACTTTCTTATTTGGAGTTAAACATGTCACGACATATTTGTTCACTTCATGCAATCAAACGTTCGAATAAGTACTATCTTGCTTGCAGATGATTAATGACGATAACACATCAAACGAGATTCAACGACGTTGCCAATATCAGAGGCCTGCAAAGCAAACGACCTACAGACAATCCAAACATCAACTTAGTCTACACAACCGATGGCCTAAATGACGAACCATACCGGAAACAAATTCATCGATCCTGCAATTTCACATGCACAACTGGCGATTCCAAGACAGTATGAAAGACGTTCGTAGCTGCGTGGAATATTTTGCTCTGGAGTTTGCCTCCCGTTTATGGCCACTTTAGTAAAACAGATTAAAGAGACACCTATCTTCGGTAGCACCACCGCATTGGAATAGGGGAAACTAGTTCCAACATTTTGGTGCAACAAATCGCAACAATTTTTCGAAAGATGTTTTTCTATTATTTTAGTAGTTCTAAATTGCTTTTATTAGTTCCATTATTTGAGGTTGGAAACTAAGTAAACCATTCGATAGTTTCACGGAGCAGCCTAATAATGTATGGAATGGAATAACCAAACTGAGACTGCAGGCCATAATGTAATTAAGTGTATAACGGTGCTGATTACAGTAATGCCCATCGGGCAATGTTCAACGCTGAGGATCAGATGCTCTCGAAGAGTGAGCGCGCCAAAATCAGGCCAGTCGCCGACGGGATCGGCATCATCATATATTAACCATACAGTTTCTATACAAATGGTGGCACAAATCCAGCAGACTTACAATTCTTTTGTTCATTCATTTGAAAACGGCATTTCAATCAGCCAACTGTACAGTTCGCTGGTACCGTCACCTACTGAGCACCACGCCAAATGAATGAATTTCAGGCTTGTATCAGGTATACTCAAACAGGCAATGCTGCAATATCTGCCATTTAGTCCGGCGTTATTGGTACCTGCTCAGGATACATCTCAGATTCAGAGTTTGCGGGTGTTGCTGTAACATGGTGTAAATAGCGAAATGAACTTCAATCATTCCTCGAGCGTATGTGTTTCCAATGCTTTTGCACCCAAGAAATTGGAAATGATGTTTAAGGACCGCATATCCCATAACCCAAACCTCTTTCTTGGGGAGGGGTTGGGCTGTTTAGATTTTTTGACATTTGACCAGTTACTTCTCACCAAGTGGTCGTAAATCGAATCAATTTTCGTCGTGTATATTCAGGATGGAGCAAACTTTTATCCAAAATTGATTGACTTCGTGGGAGCTGGCACTCACTTTAGTCCGCAGAATATGTTCTAAGCAACTATGTACTATCATGCGACAAAATTTTATGCACGCCAAAATATGGCCACTCCGGCCTCAAAATGTGACGAACAAAACAACAATAAGTAAAACGGCACAGGAAAGTCGATCATATCTGTCCGATTGCGAAATTACTTAGCGATTCCACAAGAAGACGGTAGATCTCTATTATTTAATGGTCGCTGAAAGAATTACACCGATTAAGCACGCAGACGGTAAACAGTTGAAGTGACTGACGGAAACAGGTAATCTGGTGTATGCGGGGTGATCGGAAGTCATCCAAATGTTCACTCAGGTCACGAACGTGAGATTCTAAAAATGGTGCATGGAAGAAAAATGAATCTGTGGAGACAAATGAGAACAGCGTGAATTTCGATAGATGTGAAGGGAAACAAAACGTGAAGAAGGGTCAATAGAGAAAAGAAGAGCACTTTGCGGACACCCAAGAAAAATGGAATTAGCAAATGCCAACAGTCTGGACCGGGTCAGACGAATGTAGCAAACCGAAAAGTATCTGTGATTTACGTAATACTGATCTTTTAGAAATAGCAGGGAGGTATATATATATGATTCTTCGAAGAGCCCTGGGTATGAGGATTGATATAGGTTAGTACTCTCAGGTCATATAAGTTAGTAGGAAGACAATGAACGAAAAACCGGTTGTGGAGTACAATAACGAACTGAAAATTCTTCATAAGTGGTCACAGAGTGAAGTTCCTGGAGAATGCCGAATCATTTCAGAAGAGGGTTCAATCAGCGTCTACCAAAATCAGAAATCCACTTGTCGATCAAAAATCGGGTTTTGCTGCAATTATGCCATCGTTCCTTCTACATGCCTCAGAAGAATAGACGTCTAAGATATAATATACCAAAATACTTTTGGCTTTTAAACATTGATTCCTTCAAAGTGTTTGCAAGTATGTTTGGTGAATGGCATCAGCACATTTAAGGATATGAGTAATGCGTTGGGTCATAAAACTTAATCATTCGGACAAACTCCCAAGTTGATTAGGTTACGTTGGTTTGGGCACGTGGTACGCACGCACGCAGATATGGACTGCTTCGATAGACATGTATGTTGGGAGATGGGCCATAGTGTCGAACCCTTGACTGGCGGTAACTTTACGAAAATCCTTTCCAACGGTCGGTCCGAAGTAGTTTGATTTATCTTATCGAATGAGGATCCGTGAATTCCCAAGGTTGGGTGGCTCGAGAATAGGTGCTATGGCTAATTGTTGCAATTCGTGCTGATTTTTTGTTCGATATATTCACGGTTCTGCCTAATCCTTGTGCACTTTGATTTTGCCAGATATTCACAACTATTCAGTGCTGCGATATGGTCGACAGATTATGATTAGTTTCAGGTAAAATAAACCAATTGACCTGATAAGCAATGAAACATGAAAGCCGAATTTGATTACCACATTGTAACTCATCCAGTTCTGTTTATGTTATGTGCAAAGCAGATGGGTATTTTTAACTGCTTGTGCAAAACGTCGTCGTGCTCGATACCTAGTAGGTAGCGCCACGGAGTGGTTTGATCCAGGTATCCGTGGTTTCAGACAAACATAGTTCTCTTGCTTATGTGTAAGTGTGTGTTCGAGAAATTGAGACAACAAGTCTGAGTGAAGACTTTTATTAAAGGATCTTCTGTCATCTGTGGAATTGTATACAGTTGACAGCGTTGGTCATCATACTACACGTGTTTAACGTTGGTCATCATATTAAATCACCAAAAATATTGAACGGCTCGAAAATTACGCGCCGGATTCTTAGGTAAGGCAGTCCGGGTAAATAAATCAGGTGCATCAGAATATGAAGAACGATTCGACGTATGTACATAAAAGATCCAATTTTTCAGAGACATCCGATTTCGAAGAACTTAGGCGAGTACATTTGCGAGCGTCCCAGTAAAACTCATCTAGAGACGGGATCGTGTCAAAAGATAAGTACCAGAGCGAGTATTTGTAACGGGGAAGGTGACCAATTGAGAAAGAGCACATTCACACGACCAGGGAAGGAATAATGAACACGGCCGAATCCACGAGGAACAAGAGACCACCTAAAGTTGAAAAGCCTGTGATAAACATTGCGGTTCTCACGGTAAATGGTCAGGGGTTATTCTTATCACAGGGACAAACAGCAGTCCCCGGGGCGAAAATAAAGTGAATACTAATGGGAACATCTAGGATTACGGAGGGAAGGGAAAAAAGCATAGGAGAAGGCACACACGAGGAATGTCGCCGACGCGGTGCAAGGTGGAGATACCCCACGAACGAGAGAATGCAAGAGACATTGGAAGGTGGATTAACTGCTGTGGTAAACGGCAAAATAAAAGGTTTAATGGAGAGGTGCTAAACGGTATCTGATTAGAATAATGAGTATAAATCATAGGCATGATTGTTTAATTGGGCTGTACAGTAGTAAAGAGAGAACACGTGCATTATCGTCTATGGCATGAAGAGGTATTCGTAGCCAAGGGAAGCAGCATTCTATTAAGAAAATTCTTAGTTAATCAAATGTGTTACGCCAACCGCTGCGAGCTGCGCCTGTACGTTTCTGATGGAATCCTACTGTCTCCGCTATGGTAGTGCCAATGCATCCTTACAACGGCAGTTTGTAGAGCATCTCTTCCCTGATAGATGTGACAAATTAGATTAAGATTACGTTTGCATTATTAAACGTTGTGATGAGTACGCACTGATTGAAAATGTACATCACTTCAAGCCGAAATGAAACAACTTCTTCATTTGAATTTCCTAACAGTTGAACCTTAGTCGCTGAATAATAATAAACCACGAAGACATTATTGTTGCACACAGTGTGCAAGATTATGCTTTCCAAACCTGTTCATTAGCGACAATAATGGTGTTTTTTAAAATATCAGTTGCCTACGGGCTTTAAATTCTGATTTTAGTGCTATTTTGTCAGTTCGTCTGGCATAACGTCTGCTCTTGAAAATTGCATATTTCCGTGGCAACTGAGAAAACGTCTAGTTATTGTCAAAGTAAAAGCAAATTTAATGTTACTACTAATCACTTGTCAAAGTATAAATAATGTCAATAAAGTTAAAGCAATGAACTTCGTTGTATCTGTCCAGAACTGCTATTATTTCAAATCACCGAACTGCCAACCGATTCAACATATGGCAGCTTTCGTTGCACCGTTGACCTTGTATGATACTCAACACAAATCTGATGCGAAATTTTTCTGCCGTTTTTGGTGGTACATATGTCAATAATGATTCGTTATGAAACACTTGCACGGCGCGGCTACAAAACTTTCCTAATACAATGTCTTGACTGCAAACCGTTCCTCGGCGCTGACCAAGCAAATAGGGTCGTGACGTTCGGACTTGAAGTTCGTGGTTTCGAATTCTGCCACTGTCGGTCAACGTCTCAACTTGGCAGCCCACTGCTGGCCGCGGCCCTCTTCCTGAGAAATGCATTGCTATTTCATTAAAAAAGGAAATGAAAGAAAAAGATTCTGCCTTGTCAGAAATTGAACATAATGTACTCAAATTTCATGCGATAGGGCAATTTTAAGTTCACACACATTAGGCGAATCATGAAACTCTAATATGTTGTCAGGATGATCCCTGGCTGGTGCAATTAAGTAATACACTGGAACGTAGACCAGCACATGTACCCACCGGTAATCAAAATTTTGCAAGGAAATCTTTGATTTGGTGTGAGGTGAAAATCTATTGTCGCTGCAGTTAAATTCTATGATTGAACGGACAGAATCAACCGTTGTTAGAAACCCTGATTTTTCGCCGTTACTAGGCAGGCTTGATGAGCTATTAGTACGCATAAACCAACCGCCTTTAAGGTAACAAAATTGTCTCATTTGATAACCACAAATTCAGCGTTAATACCAAGACCCGTTACTTTTTCACAAGAAGATAACTGACTAAAAGAACCGTTTCCTTGTTTAGGGCCGATTCCGTCGTATATAAGTAGTCTGAACTCTGAATATCTGAAGACCACTATACTCAAGATCAGCCGGGAAAGTCATCCACCGGAAAGAAATATGACAAAACGAGTCACGATTCTCTTAGTTTTAACATTAGAAATGCGCTTGCTTTTATGGTGCTGTTATCATATACGAAAATAATAACGGAGGAACATACACCGTTTCCGTCTCCTTCTGAATGATTCCCTTGTACCGGATGTCAGGTGCCGAACATCGATTAATGATCTAAACAGGGTAATCAAACTTGTAAACAACAGCGTGTTTGCATGTTTAGACCCATTATTTTTTCATCACTTTTATGACGGAAATGGTATTGTAAATTTGGAACAGGCATTCAAATAGACATAAATTACATTTCCGAGTGTACATTAATGCACTTTAACGCATAGCCCTACGCTAAACTGGTTATTTCAGTGCAAATCTCATGCAGTCGAATCGAATGCATTATGACAAACTTACATCGGGATTCACAACTGCGTGCTAATTACATTAAGTTCAGTAGGAAACGGTGTCGGTCAACGAATAAAACAGACCAGCTGCATTGTGCATCATATAATGAGTCAAAGTTCTGTCAACTAAGAGTAAACTGTGGAGATTGGTGATCACGATTTCTGCATTTATTTCTCCCACTGTTAACCAATTCACATCGGTAAATCCTGATCAGTTAGATTGGGGTTATTCCATGTTCCAACAAGCCCGGGTCATTGAGGCCGATGTTTTGGCGTCGTGTTTGCTATCGCTTAAATCAAATTTGTCATGCATAGTTTCCCGTGATATTCCTTACAAAGATGGCAGATGCTTGCAACACGAAAGCGGAAACTAAGCTGTGCACATTTAACTCTGGACTCGAGAACGTAATGTTAGAAAACCATAAAAATTGTTTTTCTAATGCAACTTTAGAGGAATTCATCGAAAACCCCATGACCTAATCAAGCTGTTTTAGAATTGTTCCACTGTAAATTCCGGAAGTTGCATGGCTGTGCACATAACGATCGTTCGCTTTTCCCGTTTATCTCTCACTGAATGCCACATACAACACCAATCAATGTTTCAGTCATTCTACACCGATGGGTTGCGACTACCTTTCGGTGCACGAATGTTTTAATAATGACCGTTTTCTCTATGGTTTTAGAGGTGAGCTTTACACTTAAACCTGCAGCTGGCTTAACGCGTTGGAGAACATGAATTTTCCGTACGCTATTCAGCGAAGCTATCTGCCTTATTTAAAAATACTGACCATTGTCAATGGTTAATGAGTGTGGTTATCACTTAGTCACTCGCAGATAAGTGAAACTTTGGAAATTAGTCTCAGTATTCCCTGAATGCGAAACTAAGCAATCACGAACTTGAATCCAGTGTCCGCAATGTGTATCAATATTTCAAAGCAACTGAATGTCCACATCATTGTAAATGCTCACGTTAGCAAAAGCCACAATTTCTCCAAGTAAAACATTTCTAATGTGACCAGTGTAAACGGAATGGTTGAATGTCCCTGTCGAAACAATTAAACGAATCTCTTTTTAACAGTTTTGCACAAAATTATCTGAAACTTATTTTCGAGAATAAATCAAGTGTTATCACCATCAATGAGTTGCAATATAAATTTTAGGGAACCGCTTCCATGCAGAAAACCACGCGGAATTCAGGCAGGTAAATTTTGCTTGTAATCACACAGACGAGTTTCTCAAATACAATCCTTTATCCTGAAGTAAGTAAGTATGTAAGCATGTATCCAAATGGCTCAGGATGTCGATTGGTAAGTAAATACATTTGTATGTGTTCCTTTGAACTAATCACAGTATAACGGGACATACCAGGGCAAACGCAGCAGTAGGTCGTCAAGCTGACATATGCCTACCAGCCACCGTGAAAGTAATGACCAGTTTCGCTCAGCGGAAATATAGTAACTTCCTTCCCCAAAGACTCTCCCGCTCACGTGACCCACCAGTCGAGCTAATTTCCACCATAGAACTAAAATTGGCACCCACAGCTCTTTGTCAGATAAACCAGTAATTGAGAGCATTTTGAGTCGCTTTTTAATCCAGTTATCCCACATGTCACTTATAAAGATGTTCTGGAAAATTTAACCCAGAAAACAGATAGATAAATGCTTCGCAAATATCAGTGTTTTTGACGGTCGATTGGTCCGATAAACTTATAGTGATTCCGAATGTATTCGAAGTTTTAATCTCAACATTAATTGAGATGGGTGGAACAGGGAAGACTGACAGATGGTAGCACTCATCTAAATTTCTAAGGCATGACATGGTGTCAACATCTGACCCCACCTAGGCTCCGCTTCAGATATCTTAAGTTTGGACCCATCTGTCATGGGGGCGAATTTCGCATTTCAGAAGCATTTGAGGTAAGCTGGAATCAGTCAATACATATGTAGTATGCTAAGTGATAATGCTTAGGGTTATTTGAGCTACGGTTGTTTTCAGTGAAACATTATATCAAATCCCGAATGAAGCAAATACGTCCTCACGGATTACTAGCGTGCTTAATAAAATTTGGCCGACGAAGCAGCTTCGTTGTTTTTGAAGTGATTGGTTGGTATATATTAGCTGTTTTGCGAACACCTGAGTCTAGTCGCAGAGTAATTCGTATCACTAATAAAGCGATCCCCTTGTAATTCTTCTAGATCATACGTAAGTAACAATGATGAAATCACTCTTGAACACTAATCCGTTCAAATATCTACTCGGGTGTTCCAACACAGAAAGACTTGAAATCTTTCCTCATCAACTCCAGTTACTTAGGTGGGAGGATATCTGCACCACTGTTCTCATATTTGTCATATCTTGCCGTGGCGAAACTAATCATGGGGCAGTGGACCGCTTAAATGACACAAGTCATGAGAATCTCAGTCCGATGTTTAGCAGTGGATTTTTGATTTTGGTTGGAATGGAAACATCTTAATCATAAGCTGTCGCGGAAATATAAAGCGACTGAACCTTAGCAACGGTTATTGGCGATTTGGATAAATTCGCGCGGCGTGGGAAAAGGCACTATTGGGGCTCTTTAGCATACGAGAGTGAAGATTCGTTGAAATTCCTAGCAAGGTAGAAAAACATTTTTGATGTGCAGTCGTTGTAAACAACGTTGATGTTTGTAATCTTGTTTATCTTGGACCGTCTATGGTAAACGTCATTCATGAACGGGTTTTTGGCCAATTTAATCTTTGCCGTTATATTCAACTTTAAATCTCTTTCCTCAATTACTTCTTTGTCGAGGAGGGGGGAATTCATCTTCATTGATTGAAAAGCATGAACCATTATTTCTAGGGAATTTCGTTG
>LUCM01002440.1:0-14940 GCA_008360955.1 Fasciolopsis buskii | reverse complement strand
CTCTCTCTCTCTCTTAGTCAGCCTACCCATCCAAAACGTCTTTCATCAACTCAAAACACTTAAGAGAGGTGATTCTGTGAAATAGCTAAGAGTTACTATTGATAAAAATCGGAAGTGGGCTTCTCACATTTCTACCTGTGCAAAGAACCTCCGACGGTTGTCATTTCAAATCGGGAAGCTTCGACACTACAAGGTGAAACAAAGCACGATCTCCCGATTTGTATACCAACGTGTTTTTCCAATCCTTCTTCATTGTTTTCCTGTTATTTTTCCAGGTTTATTTAAAAAAGACTTTAAAATTCTTCGCCGGGGGCTATCAATTATTAGCCGTATATTCTTCATATCACTAAGTGAGTTGTACTTCAATCTATGTGGTCAGCACTTATCAGCATGTGGGAAATCTTTTCAAAGAATTCTTTCAAATCACACGCATCCTGTGCACAACGGTCTTTCAAAGTGCCAGTCTCATAGTTAAACACGATCCGCTTTTCAATCCATACTCTCTTGAGTCAATATTTATAGGAACTCTGTTGTCCCATATTCCGCACGCATTTTGGCAAACCGTGACCATATTTTGGACGAATTGCTGAGGGACCTATCATAATGTGTTCTGATTTTTCCTAAACGAGTTTTTTTTTCACATTTTTACAAGGTAGTTGGTGTATTTTATTTTCTATTTTTTGTTTGTCCTCACGTTTTTTGACTGAAATGCGACATTATATTTTGTGCGGTAATATGTATGCAGTACAATGCAATGCAATCTTCCACAAGAATGATATTCAATGCTATACAAATTGTGTTTGCTTGGTCAACGGATCAACTTGGACCTTCAGCTGAATGCTGATAGCTTGTTCATTGGGGTAAAACTCCGTAACTATGGGTAAAATCGCTTATGCAAGCGGTCGTTTGCGCAGTTTTCCAGTTCACTTCTTTTGGGAACAGTCAGTACATTCTGGTTTTACAAAGATGCTCCGTTATTCTTTGGTGTTCTCAATCTTATGAAAATAGATCCCTTGGTCCGAATGCATATCATTTCCTTCTTTACCTGGTCATGATTGTAATTATCGCTGGTACGTACCCACTAAATCACCTTACTAGACGAAATAGAGGATCTGTTCTCTTTTGGCGAGACCTTCTGTGGCTCAGTCGAATCTTATTTGAATCGTTACGAGCGCAAATGGATGGTAAGTCCATTTAAGAATCACATGGTGATTCGTCGGATGATTTTCGTCTGTCAGGCAAGGCTATCCTTCAGAAAGGGGACACAAGCCCCGAAAGTATTGGTTTTTCTTCTTAAATATACTTACCATCCATTCGCGCTCCTAAAGATTCAAATGAGATTCTATTGAGAAACTAGGAAAGGAGCGTGCAAGTATAGGGATGGTTGGACAGAATAATACTGGGTACACGTACCTGAAGAGCGGCAATAACCGTATACTTCTGGGGAAATTTTGTTCATCTATCCGTATGCGAAATATGCTACTGAGAAGAAAGGCCTTACGTTGCTTTACACGGTTGCAGGCTGCCAAATGAAAAGCTATGGTCCTTGTATTGTCATGTTTTGGCAGTTGAAAAATCGGCAGTGACCTAACCTCTTTAGCTATACACACGATATGGACAAAATGTGGATGCGGGAAGTATAACACTCTTGTACATGTAGTTCCTCAAAAATTCCTCCCTCTACTAAGACACTGGGTTTCCGTGAGCCTTGCGCAAATGCTTGTACGCGAATATCCTGATTATCATGTAGTTCGGGGAAAATGCTTTCAGAATCAGATGCCAATGAGTCAGCCCTCCGGAGCTGGTCGATTGTTTCCCGTCAATAGAAAAGTGACACCGGCAAGATTTTGCTTTGACTTTCGGGCGCAGTCTACTGCGGAGATGAAATCGCTGGCATTCACTTCGCGATACATTCACCTGTGCACTTTTGCATGATGTATGGTCTGGATCGGTAACAGTAGGTACTCTGTCGGTGATCAACGGTAAACGTGTGAGAAAATGGATTCATAGCGCGTCCGTGACGTAGAGTACGTTCCCTTTTCGCGGAGTGAAGGATGAGGTGACACTCCCGGAACGAGAGTTAGTTTAGTGTAAGGATTACTAATTCAAACAACGCTCGTCCCATCGAATTTGAATCAGCACAAAGACGTTGATGGAATAAGATCTTTCTGCTATGGTCGCTTGGGTACCTTATTTGAGCCCACCTAAAAAAATGTGGCACCATTTAAAGACAATGAATGCGCGAACGAGGAAATTTTCAAATCTTTTTATTTTGTAAAATATCGGGCAAGAGCTTCGGGCGAAATGTCAGTACTACTCGTCGATCGACTAATGGGAAGCTTCCCACGAATTGTCACCTGGGAGCTCTATGCTGCTGGGGATAGGTGTTCAAGATATTGAAAATGTGTACCATTTCCTCTTATCGTAGTGTATGGTTGTTCGTATTTCCTTATTCGATTCTTTTTGTCATGATATGGACGAATCCCATCTTGGTTCACAAATGCCCCAAACACTTTGGAAGAAGTTACAGTTTTTGGTTCTGTGCGTAATGTGAAAGTGTCTATCGGCAAACCGTATGTCGTAGATTATATTTGTCCAGGTGAACAACCAAACCATTTGACAATCTCGGATCGTGTTAGCCCTGGCAACGATTCGGTTTGCGTGGCAGGCAATTAAGTGGGCCAATGGTGCACACTGGTGCACTCAAACCAACAAGGCATTCACACAGAGTAGAAAACGACAGATTATGATCCAATCGAAGAATTGGGGAAATTGTGAAAGCACTCCATGCTTACATTTTCTCCTTCCTAGGTGCACTTGCTGTTAGCCATATGCGAGCAGTGATCAAGCTCCATAACCTTGAAGAAACTAGGAAATCGTTCAGCTCAAGCGAACCCCAAATCACGTTGAGCCCACAGCCTGAATAACCTGTTTTTTATATCCCTTGTTGATGCAGCCTGCAGAGGCCTGTCGAGTGGAGAGACTGACCGGCGGCGACAAGATTCGGACCCGCGCCCTTTACATTCAAACTTCACGACCTAACCCACTTGATCAACACTGGACAGCCAAGGACTGACGTACCTATGGAACGCAAATTAAACTCACAGCATAGGCGCTCGTTGGTCACAATGCAATGCAATCACGTTGTCGCTGAAGTCAGTACAGCACCGGGAACCGTGGTGATGTAGACCCCTCTCTTCATTGTATTTTCTGCGGTCATCGCGATCGACTATGTTAGCCAAAATATTTGGCTCTGATTTGCCGTAAAGTTGATTGGTGAAATTGTCTGATAAGTCACCTGATAAGTATAATTGATCCAAGTAGAAAGGCTTCAACTCAGACATGTCCCGCCGCATTGCGGTCAGCTTCTTCTCAGAACCAGAGGCTTTGGTTGAGAGCCCTAATCATTCTTCTGCATAGCGACTGGACTCCCTAGCAGTACCCGTCCATCAAACCCCATGAGTTACATGCCTGCAAATAATTCCATACTGCATCGGTCGTCGCTCAGGATACTCAAGACCGCGCTGCCCGTTGCATCGAGCGGGTTGTGTAGTGATGAAGTGCTACTGCTCAGAGTTCCCTCTTTTATTCAGCCTGTCTCTTCTGTCTCCAAACGAATCTGTTTGTCCCTTATGCCTACCCATAGTGTCCCCAATGATAACACGCCCGATACTCGCGACGGTTCGTTGTCCGATAATCGGCTTCTGAATAGAGGAGAAGTAGCCTTTCTTGCCGAACTCCCCCCAGTACTTTTCAAACTGGGTGGTGAAGCTCGCTTGAATTCCCTTATCATCTCTCTTTGCGATATTTGGAACAAGGAGCACATTCGGTTATCTTGGAATGATTGACTGATCGTACCCATGTTGATGAAGGTCACACGAAGTGACAATAACAATCATCGTGGGTTTAGTTTAATTCCGATAGTTACTAAGGTAGTAGCTTCGATAATGTTGGATCGTTTGACATCGATTCGTGAGAGTAATATCTGCGAACGGCAGGCCAGATTTCGGCCAGGTCGAGGTTGCATCCACCAGATATTCATTCTTCGGCAGTTGCTACAAACACGCGACACACATCGCTGGCGCACGATCGTAGCGTTTATGGACTTGAAAGGCGCGTTCGACTCCGCGGATCGGCCAGCACTACTCAGTGCTGTCCACCGAAAGGGTATGCCAACGAAGTTCGGAAACCTATTGCGAGCATTGTACTCGCATACCTATGGTCGCGTTAGGGTATACGGTGAACCATCAAGTTCATTCGAAACGACAAGCGGCATTCGACAAGGATGTCCCATCTCTCCATTCCTGTCCAACTTCGTCATGGACGAGGTGATGGAAGATGCCTTAGGAGATCTTCGGGATGTATGAATCGAGAAAGGAAATGGTGGGAAGCTATGTGATCTAGATTACGCAGACAACGTCGTGTGCCTGTTCGAGTCTGCGGACCATGCACATCGGGCACTAGATAGACTCTCCAGTTCGGTTGCTCGGTTTGGCATTTGCTTTGCACCTTCAAAGTGCAAAGTGCCGTTGCGGGAATGGAGGACAGCAACGCCAAACGTGATACTGGATGGAGAGGAACTAACAACTGTGGACCGTTTCACCTACCTTGGTAGCTGCGTGTCAAACGATGGTAGTAAGGAAGTGGAGGTAAACACATGTATATCCAAGGCTCGGGCAGCTTAAGCTGGACCAAAGCACTTTTGGCGTCAGCCTGAAATTTAATCAAAGTTCAAAGGTTGTGTGTATTGTGCCGCAGTGCGCTCATTTCTGTTGTACGGTTGCGAGACGTGGAGTATGCGTGTTGGCGACGTTCGTCGACTGGAGGTTTTCGACCACTGATGTTTACGTAGTATGGCTAGGATTGGATGGAGTGACCGGGCGAGTAATGCGGAGGTCTCTAGTCTCTGGTGCATATTCTGAGAACACTTTTAGTCAGCCTATGAAACTCAGTAAACTATGCTGGTTGGACCACGTGTTGGATATGTCGAACACTCGTCTCTCATACCGTGCCTTATTTTGTGTTCCTCCTAAGGAATGGAAGAAGTCGTGTGGAGGTCAACAGATGACGTGGCGACGCGGGATGCAAAAATGTACAGAGAACTTAGGTAAAGTAGGTGCCTCACGCCTTCGTGGTGTGGGTCCGAAAGACTTGTCGACTTGCTGGCTTGAGACACTGAAGAATATGACAGTGAACCGTGAACAGTGTCGATCGTGTTGTCATTTCCTATCGAATCAGAATGATTGAAAGTGTTGGCTGCAGCAGTATCTTATTTTTCCCCGCCTGTGTAGGTCCACTCCCTGTTCCCCTTGGATATTCACTCTACTTATCGAAGCCTGCCACTCTTAGGAGACGGCGGCGGTTAGTGAGGATTGCCTTGCTTTTTTACGCTGAACAATGGTGATATTAATGTTTATATCACTTGATAAATTTAGTTTTCACTTACTCAACGAAAGAAGTTCCATGAAGTCCCACTATCGCACAATTCCGTTTGCTCTTATTGTCCAGTCGAAGGAGTGCTTACTTTTCACTAGGTTCATCTATTTTATTTCCAAATCTGAGACGTTTAATTCGCCTACATATTTCTTTTCCTTGTCTCGAATATCGGAGTTTTCCATTCAGTTTGACGGTTTTCGGCTGCTTCTGATCGATGGCTTTTGCTGTTAGATTACAAGTATTTCATTGTCAAATCATGTGACATCGTAACCTCTGTTGATACGAGACACTTTACAATCTAAACGTCTAGCTCAACGATCGCAAGGTTTCGCTAACTTCGCATGGTTATTTTCCATAGACGCCCATGACACCATATCAGAGGAAAGCTCCGTGAATATGCATCTCCCCTCGATGCTGAACGGTTGAATCTGACCTCTGTTATGTAGACGCGTGATTGAGTGGTGAATGTTATTACTCGGTGAAATTCCTAAGATCATTACGTCTGTTCTATCTGTCCTGTAGCGCATGAATATTCGATTTACTGCTTTCGAGTACGAATCGGACTATGTGGAAGGAGCCAAGCAGTTGGTCGACCGGCTTTTGGCCGCCGGGTTGGCGACATATGATAGGTAAGCTGAGCCGCCTGTCTTTAGTTGTTTGTGCTCTGTTCCTGTCTCTCATTCTCAGATCTGAGTCGCGCTCCACTGGAGACGCCAACGACTTTGACATGATATCTGCTTGTTCATCGAATTTCAAGTGTGAACTGTGACAATCACATTGGTCCTCTTACATGGCTCAGAAAAGTGGCCCAAACGTCAGGGTCTTCACAACTTACTCCGACATTATCCATTGTACTTGCATAGATGTAGGGTTTTGGAATCCAGAGGTATTTGAAGCATTTGTTCAATGTTAGCTGACTGAAACGACGGGAATGTTTCGTCTTTGCGCAGACGGTATTTACAGTAGAGGTGGGTTGTGGTGGCCATCCAGTGACCTGAAAAGGGGTGCCAACTCTGGCCGTTAGACGTAGCTAAGTATGAATAGTTGGATCCATAAATTTGGACCTGTGATATGAACAATAGTTAGTATTATTCTGACACTCGAATTTCCTTCATTTACGCACCATTCATGTGTTTTGGTCCTCACGCTTTTAATTTATGTTCTGTCGACCGGAGGACGTTGCAAGAGAGTAATGAAAACCTGAATACAAAAGTGTGTTATTGTTAGTTGGATGAATCAAACGAAAAAAGGAATACTAACAAGTACATGTGATGTTACTTAGATTTCTGGAGGCGGTAGAAAATTTCCGTAAAGTCTAAGTTATGTAGTAATGTGATTTCTTATCGAAAGCCTTGCTTTTTTGCTTCTTTGTAACACCTATTCAGTGTTTGTGTAGCAGTGTACATTGTGTTCAGAGAATCTGCCCACCGTTGAAAATAACCACCTTGTTTCTGATTGTAGATGGTTCCTCGCTGTTACCTGGCTCGTTAGAACATCTGACATAATAAGACCTTATATGGTTCTGTGCTGTCAAAAATTTTAGGGTCGCGGTTGCTGGTCTTCTCACCCACGTAGCAGGCTCTAGCGACTATGGGGTATTGCTTTTGCACGACACTCAAACGTGAACCCTATCACAAAAACGAGTTGACGATTTAAAAATTTTTTTGACGTTGATATTACTGAATTCATGATTCTTCCACTTTGTGCTTCACACACATGCAAATTTTCAGTCATGCGTTGATTTTTGAACACACTATACCTCATTTCAGGACTGGAGCCATGGCAACTTGAATTCTTTCTCGCTCATAAGTGAATGTCGATTGGTATGCTTTCATTCTTTGATACTCACACCGAAACTCTATGGTGCTGATCGCCTGGCCCTCACTGGCGCTACAATAAAGAACCTAATAGAAAATAGTAGTCAGATCAGGATTCTGTGCGGATAACTAAAGTTTCTCGACGGGACACTCTGTCGCATGATTTTTCGACGCCGGGAGGTGATTGGAATGAAAATGAGTGGCCTTTCATTCCCTGATTTCAACTGAATGTCGAATCTGTCCGCCGGACTTAGCCAGTGGCAAATCACAGGAACTCGAGAAAAACATGCAAAGAGGTGTGCACACCCAAATGTTGTTGTCTTGCTCCTGTTAAATAAACTACGCCTAAATCAGTTCCCCGACTTACCTTTTGTAGTATTAATCATCATTGTACGAAAAGGATTCGATTTGGCTTACTTAAAGCATCGTTATGACTTTCATAGCTTTCAGGACAATGCTCACTCCCGATCTCCGCCCCAAACCCTATTCACATAGTGACGGTGTCGTTATTTTCCCCACGTCAAGTGGCAATGGGAGCAGCGAACTCAATCCTCGGATCTCATTGCTCAAAAGTAACGGTTCCACGCTGTATCTTACTCGGTCAGTTTTTATCGACCTATTTGTGGATTTAACCATTACCATTTACTTTTTACATCCCTGTGGAATTGCTTACCATGCATCACCTATGCTCAACTCACCGTGCGGATGAAAGCACTAAATTTCCAACCAGTCGTTCAGTGAGTTGTGGTAAATGATGAAAAGAAAAAGAAAACAATTCGCACGTGATGAAAGTGTCGATTGAAATTGGTGAATTGCAGTTAGTCGAATAGCTGCTTTGGAAATTCAACTGTTACCTGCCTGGTTGACTTTGCCAGCAAATCTTTAAAAAGGGTACAAATTCGATATGATCTGTTTCACTTCACTCTTCTTTCGTTTTCTCATCGGATTCCCCTATCTATGGAAGCTTATGGTGTATAGATATCCGATACACTTGGTTGTGTTCTTATCTGTGTATTTCGCTCATAGTTTCAATAGCCAAACCAGACAGTATTCCTCTCAAACCTCAAACCTGTGGTCCAAAACCTTTTTTTAACTTGCACCATCCATCGGTCGAGCGTGTTTTCTATTCGGGTCTTTTTAAGTTCTGACTACGTAGGTGATTTCATTTCGCATGAATCGGTTTGTACAGCTTTCGGTTCTAATGTGATGAGAGAGAATTTATCATCTAATAAGCTGTTTTATACTCGTTTCGTTCTTGCAGCGGTTTAGGATGCATCTTTTACCTTTTTGCGACCGTCATTGCCCACGAACAGTACAACCGTCGATACTGAATCCCACCTACGATGTTGAGTTTATCAAGCATCGAGCGATTACTCCAAATAATCGAATCCGACAGGCTTCGTATATTAGCAGTTGAATGTTTGTCCAGGAGGACTGAGTCTCACAACTACCAAATATTTATGGCCTTGAAATCCTCGAGGTATTGTACGATACCTCGTGGTTCTAACGTCCTGTACAACTTTCGCCAGGTGCATAAGGCATGTTATGCTGGTCGGGGTCACGGCAATTTGGACTGACAATCACACACGGTTTGGTCAACTGCAGCAATAAGTTGTCATTTCCTCCTCTGCTGTAGTGTTTATTTGGTCCAGTTGTTCTTAGGCGTAAATATCTGAGCCTAACTGCAAAATCCATAGCTAATTGTCTTCAGATCTTTTCGGCTGCAATGAAAAGTATAAAACATCGAGTTTTTCGGGGCAGCGAACACTGAGCAGTTGTACAACTTATCCGCCATTCAGTGGTGCTTGACTGAGGTGTCTTTCGACTTCTTGTGCATGCCCAACAGGTGTACACATTGCCTCTACCGACAAACAGGTAACCACCAGGAACACCAATTGCGTCACTCCTAGATCAACTTTCAAAGCACAGTGAGAGGACTGTGAGGCCTCGGTTGGCTTACGTTTCTCACGTCGTGCTAACGATGTGCGCATGCATTTTGCTTATGTGATTATGCTCGGCGAGTGAGATTGCGCGAGCTGAAAGCAGCTAAGTAGTCGATTCACGTGAGGTTTGTTAGACTGATATTCAACTGAACTGCGGTGGAAGTCGGACGATGAGTGCCCGGTAGCTTCTGCATTGATGTTTTCTGAGTGGCCGTGAATCAATCTGGAAGATTGTCCTAACCAACCACTCCACGTGGGTTTCACCTATCCTCGCACATGCTTGATTAGAAACCGACTTCGCGGCCAAGCTTATCCATATTGTCGACTGAAAAGGATCGACGCCTGAACTAACCGTGGTTCATCGTCCCATCATCACTACAATCTGGTTGAGTTCCAGCAAAGCTGACTTCATGTGGTTTAACCACCCGTACCATGCATTGCCTAGTCAGGTTTTCTAAACCGGCAATGCCTGACCACGCGTCTCACCATGGCAGCGTATGACTCGGGTCCATTTATGCTGGCTCTGGCTAACCTCCGTGGGTTTCGTATTCTCTTTCGCGGCACATCTGCGTCTATAGTCCGCCTTCTTATATGTTAAGACATTGTGCTGTTTTTTTTTCTTGCCATGATTGATATAAATTCGATTGGATTTGAAAATTTATGTTGGTTGTTGTTTCTTATAGAGTTCCGGTCGCTGAGCTTTGGTTTTAGATGCACTGGCGATATTACCTCTACTGGTGACGAAACATTTGTGCTCTAAACGCTGAGCTCAGCGATGAGAACAACATGAAAATGAATTCTAACCCCCAGCCATCTTTTATTAATCGTTCCTTTTTTGTCACTTTTCTGTAATTTTGTTATATTGGCATGTTAGGGCTCAGTTTTTGTCCTGGAAATATTCGTCTATCGCACGACCACGTCATGTTCGAGTTCCAAACACTCGTAGGGCTTAGTGCAATTGACTCTTTTATCATTGCATCGAAGCTACTCACGAGTAATGAAGAAGGAAACCAAATTGCTTTTGACATTGCCATTAAGTGGTTTCGCAACGAAGCCATCCAAAAATACTGCTGCCAGTGCACTCACTAATTTTGCTTTTTCTGCCTGTATCCACTTAGCGATATCGCCGCGGCGATTTCACGTTACGAACGGTACCACTTCGATCGGATACATTACGTGGTGAGTTTGAGGGACACTGGGTTTGCCTGGATTGTTTAATTCTTTCGCTTACCTAACAAATGCTCATTTTGTCAAGTCTAAATATTTTTATATTTCCGGTGCAAAATTCAAGACGATTCGATCGGACTGATAACCCATTTTATTTTGTTGATTGTTACCATGGTTACCACACAAATTCAATGGGTTGGCGGACGTGGAGACAAAGAGGACGCACACCGAGCTTGATCGCATATCGACCCTGTTATACTCAACAAAACGCAATTCCCTCTGCTCTTTTACCGAATGTCCTTATCGCGATAGTTTTTCTGAGGTTGGCTAAGCCTACCGACCAAGTACGAGTTGTATTTTGACTGACTGCAGCTTGGCCAGTCAGTCAGTTTTCAGTGGTTGTTTCAAACAGTCGGCAGCTAATGTAACCGGCTGGCCGGAGCAAGCGATTTCGAAAACAGTTGAACCAATAGGTTTCGATTTGGTTTTGATGATGCAAGTCCATGTTCCGCACTCGTAAGACTAGGTAGTTCGGAAACTGAAAAAGTCATTTTGCTGGGATCAACGAAATAATTCAGATGGTCTTTGGACTGTTGGCTTCCGGTAACCCTTTTTGTCCTGCTCATTCTGTGGCTCTTATCATTGCGTTGAATCATGTTTCTCATGAACATATCTAATTTGCAACGTGTATTCAATTAGTGAGCTTTGGAATCCCTCTTTCTGTCGCGCAGTTCATTGCCACCAAATTCACATCATTTACTCGTAATTCTCCCCAATAAACATGGCTTTTCCAGAAAGAACGAGAACGCAATAGCTGTTTTTTTTTACAGGTCGAAGACGGACAGCGCCTACACTTTCAACATCTCTGTACGATTCTTCAAGGCCTGAATTGTCATTGGCTGAACAAGTAAGTGTTACCAACTCCTCTGCGCCACCTTCGGTCAGAAATTGTAACAGATGTCAGTCTGCCATTTGTTTGGTATATTATAGTAGAAAAATTTCAGTGCAAATCTCTTTATCCTATTTATTTTACGGTTCATGATTTTTTTCAATCCTTCTTGCTTTTACTGGCTGTCGTGTTGACCGTATATGAAAAATAGTTTCGAAAATATCCAGCATGCGGTAGTGGAAAATTTAGTATGAAAATTCAAGGTCATGTACCAGTTTATTTCCGATATAAACTCAAAATAATGGGAGAACACTCCTAGTCGGCTTTGTTAGGGTCTCATTTTGATCGGTGTGAACTACGTTCTGCCTAACACTTGTTTCATCCTCATTGCCCGGCTCATCGATACCTCGTGCGTTAGGATCCACTAAACTATATTCGCTTGATATCATTGTACCGGGTTCTGAGAATTTTACTGACTACTTTTAAGTGTTCTGTTAATTCCTCAGTAATCAGGCATTCACTTAGTGAACTAAATCAGATCTTTCCCCATCTCATGTGTGCATAGCTTTGTCAGGGCAAAATGTAGCTTGGCTACATTTCGGCTACCCCAGATAACCTTTCTCAAAGAAACACTCATTCAAATGTCAGCTTGTGACTACTATTTACGAACATTTGATCAGAAACCAACCTTAGGAAATGCTACCCAAGATGGCCGAAACGTCTGCCGGTTACACTGCTCATCGACAACTCTGTTGTTGACTTTTGAAGAATTGCATACATAAAAGTATCACGTGGCGCATCAGTTTTTCGATGTACTGCGAACCTCGTTCGGTCCAGCTTAGTTAACCGTGCTCACCAGTTGGCTTTCTCCCTCCTAATTTCTACGTGGGCTGAATAGGTATTGCATGTATTAACGCATTTTGGTAACCAAATGGGTCTGGTTGCAGTTGAATTTCATCAAGTGTTCATGACGCTTTATTATTCGATGCCCCATTTTAAGCCATCACATAGGCTGATTAAACTGGCTCCGCGTTAGATTCTCACTGGACCTCGAGGAGAATGTATAGATGATGAGTTTGTGTATGAACGATGCAGTGGTCATCGGTTATCCAAAGTGATTCATTGGGCTCCCGGTAATTCAAACGAGGTTCTAGTGCAAAAAAACTGATGAATGTACCAATATAAGGATGGTTAAGCGAGAGTGTGTCGGGTACGCATACCTTATGAGCGAAAATAATTGCGAAATCGATCTTGTCCTTCCGACCGGTCACTTGGTCCCATTATGTTCTCGAAAACTTGTGGAGTTGACAGTGACTGATCACGAGCATGCGTACTGATCGGAAATGACCATGCATCTGGAACGCTTATGACGATAAAGTCTTGCTCATTACTTTTTGTGGCCATGTTCGCCAAAGTTGAAAATCCGCACTTTTTCTATCCAGCTTTGCTGGTTATGAAAATCACCCCATCCCCATTTGAGAACATTACTATTAATGTTCGCTCTGGCAGTAACTCGCCTGACTTAGAATATGCGGGTGATACGCTTCTCATTAATGACCTTGGTAAGTGGCAGATTGGTCTCGGTCGTCTGGACATCATCATCATCATTAACAACATCGTTCAACATTAAACAGCAAGGCAAGCCTCATTGACCGCTGCCTTTCCCCGTAGGTTGCATATGTCTATTAAGAGCGAATAACCAAAGGGAACAGGGAGTGGACCTACAGTGATGGGAAATAATAAGATGCTGTTGTAGCCAACACAACGAACACAGTCTAACTGTACAAGTGCACTCTTCGATAGAAAATGACAACACGATCACAATTGTTCACGGTTCACTGCCATATCCTTCAGTGTCTCCAGCCAGTTAGTTGACAAGCCGTTCGGACTCAAACCACGAAGACGTTAGACGCCTACTTTACCTATGTTCGTTGTACATTTTCTCATCCCTCGTTGCCACGCCATCTGTTGAGTTCCAGGTGGCTGCTTCCATTCCTTGGGTTGAACGCAAAATGGGGCGCGGCATTGTAGACGAGTGTGCGTCATAACGCAAGCACGTGATCCACCCAACTAAGCGTAAGTCTATAACTTTCTATACGCTGAAACAGAGGTAAAATTTTGAGATAACCGAAACCTAGTACTAGATCCCTAACCTGTACATTATTCACCCGGCCACTCCATCCAATCCTAGCCATACTACGTAAACATCAGTGCTCGAAAACCCTCAACTCGACCGAAACATCGCCACACTCACAACTCCACGTCTCGCGAACCTGTACAACAGAAACTGAGCGCCTGTGGTTAGCAGTGCAACATGACCAATCAACTTCAGTGAAATATCAAGCCGATGCCACAAGTGCTTCAGTCCAGCTTAAGCTGCCCGAGCCTTGGATATACATGCTTGTTTTACCTCCACTTCCTTACTACCATCGTTGAACACGCAGCTACCAAGTATGGTGAAACGGTCCAGCAGTTGTTATTCTCTCCACCAGTATCACGTTTCGGGCGTTGCTCGTCCTTCCATTCCCGGCCAACGGCACTTTGCACTTTGAAGGCAAAGCAAATGCCAAACCGAGCAACCGAGACTGGACAAGTCTATCTAGTGCCCCGATGTGATGTCCGCAGACTTCGAACAGGCACACGACGTTGTCCTGCGTAATCTATGATCAGAATAGCTTCCCACCATTTTCCATTTCTCGATTCATACATTCCGAGATCTCCTAAGGCCATCTTCCATCAACTCGTCCTGACGATAGTTGGACAGGAAATGGAGGAAGATGGGACATCCTTGTCGAATGCCGCTGGTCGTTTCGAATGAACTTGAGGTTCACCGTATACCTATACGCGACCATAGGTATGCGAGTAACAAGCTCGAATAAGGTTTCCGAAACTTTTCGTTGGCATAGCCTTTCGGTGGACAGCCACTTGATGTGAGTGCTGCCGATCCGGCGAGTCGAACGCGCTTCTTTCAAGTATAAACTTGCTAACGATCGTGCCCAAGCGATGTGTGTCGCGTGTTTTCTGTAGCAACTGCCGAGAATGAATACTCTGGTGGATGCAACCTCGACCTGGCCTGCAATCTGGCCTGCCGTTCGCAGATATTACTCTCCGAATCGAACTGTCAAACGATCCAACATTCTCGAAGCTAACGTACCTTAGTAACTATCGGAATTAAACTAAACGACCACGATTTAATTTGTTATTATTGTCTATTTTCGGTGTTATCCTTTTTTTTTTTAATCATTTTTTTCTCATACATTGGGTTACTGATCAAGTTTTCATATCATTTCAAGTATATACGATTTAATGTTGCCTTTTCCTTTTTTTTCCACTAATATCGCATTAATTGAGAGTTCATGAATTATTATGGGAGTTCATTATCTTGCGACGCTTCACTCACTTCTTTTATTTTGAATAAAGTCATCTGGGGCTATGTTCGGTCTTAAAAATATGGCTACTTCTCCTCTATCTCAGAAAAGCCGATTATCGATCAGAACGAACGTCGCGAGTATCGGGCGTGTTATCATTCGGGACACTATGGGTAGGCATACAGGGACATAACAAGATTCGTTGGAGACAGAAGAGACCGACCGATCCGCGGAGTCGAAAGCACCTTTTTAGAGTCGAGAATGTCTACGATTCGTTAGGCGGCGGCGTGTGTTTGGCCGCAGTTTTTCGAAGTGTTTCG
>LUCM01002439.1:142694-181379 GCA_008360955.1 Fasciolopsis buskii | reverse complement strand
ATCTACTAGCTTTTCCCTCCTGCTAGGAGGCTGCTAGCCAGACCTGGCGCTTGATTACTGGTCCGTTCACCCCAAACATCGTCGCTAATCAGCTTGGATACTCCAGCTTAGGTGGATTTTCATAAATGGACAAAAACAGTCACTACTGCCGTTCGAATGCTCTGTGCGCCCCTGAAATTCCCTACACGCAAGACAAAAATCTTGGTCAATAAAAAAGACAGTTTGGAGGATATCTTTGACTGGTTTAGTTAAAAACCTTTTACTTCTTACGCAAATCTTTCCACCGTTGCACTGCTCAGTCTAGTTTGCTGCCAGCAGCAAGGGGATGGAATCAGCAGTCTTGAGGGTTCCACTTTCGCTCACTGCAAAACAATTCACAATATCTTGCTATTATTATGATTTGAAGCCCATGTTCACTGATCCAATGGGTTTGCGTCATGATCCACAAGTTTTATATCCAACTTGCGACTAATTGCAGGGCGGCTGGCTCTGGTGCTATTTATTGCACAGAGAACAATATAAGTAGAATATAGAAACTGGCAGTTTAGACCAGTCCGTTTATCTTGCGGTAGGATAGATTTGTCGGGTCGTGACGCTTCGGTGGCATACAGTGGACCAGTTACCAACACCTTTAGACAGGCAGCACGAATATTAAGTCATGTTCACCGAAACCTTGTCTAAAACTGTACCAGGCGTTCGGTTTTACAAAGGGCTACCTGGTGAGTGTCACCGTTGTTGGAGGTGGACTGAGGGAAAATTTAATGTGATTTCCCGGGTGTGCCAACTTCGTCGTGTGACACCTTTCGAGATACCTCGTTTTCGAATCGCTTCGACCGCGCAGCACCTAGATACTATGGTTTGCGATCTCGCATATTGTCCTATCAGTGCTGCGCCGGCTGCGCAACAAATGGGATACGATTTTTCTACCCACTTTTTGGCTCGGATCCTCTCCATTCCGTCGAATTAGGGGCTTAGTCAGTTGGCGTACTGAAATCAAGTGGAGGACAACTTCGGGGTCGTTTCCAGGAAATGAACTTACACAGAATGCAGAACTAGCTGCGACAATTCATCTGTTTACGGTTTTATTCTACATGCTAAACTGGCGGTACTGCTTTTGTCTTGTTAGCTAACGATACAATTTCTACTGTTCTTTGTGCAACGCGTTTGTGGTGCTTAGGATAAGCGGCACTTTAGATGACTGATTCAGTTGCAAGTCATTTATACTTACGAGGATCAGACTTGGCAACCCTTGGTGTGGAAATGCTCGCTTGCGGCGACACCTTATAAATTGAAATTTAACGATGTTACCGGCATGAAATTTTGTTTATATTATACATAGGGCTAGCATGGTTAAGGGGTTGCCGCCTAATGAAGAGCAATAATAATTTATGGTCCCCATTTTCTAGAACGGACTGCCTAAGCGCGGATTTTAATCAGCTATTGTGACAACTTGTGCGTCAACCTTACCCGGCTGCGTATTATTGTAAAACTGACAACAGGGACAACAAAATGACAGTTGGAATCGCCATGCTCTTCAGTATATTTAGAATGAGCTTCCAAGCAACGCATGCATGAGCAAGGTGCCAATAGCAACCTCGGCTGGCGACCATATTGGTAGATATTCCTGCTGTTCCCAAATTTTGTGGTTTCGTTTCATGGCATTCCAAATACTCCACTTCTCGGAATATATGCCCAATTGTAATTTTTGAAATCCAGGCAAAACCAAACTTGGATTACTGTTCCATTGTATGGTTTAACAAGCGTAACGACAGTGGACAAGAGATGGGAAGTGTTGAACTAATATGAGCTAAACGATTACTGTGCTAACCGTTTATAAACCGTACACGTTCGAATGGCAACCTCGGCTGGCGACCAACGTTCGTTTAAACAAACGGTCCGGATGACTAAATCAGTGTTCCCATAAAGTGTTCTCCTTCCAGAGTACCGTCGGTAAAGAGCTTCGTTTGTGTCACGCAGAACGTCCGGAAACTTGTGAACGTCCTGGTGCCTCAGGGTCGTTCGCCAATAAAGAAACTTTTGAGCTCTTTTGTTAGTCTCGTAGGCGCTAGTTGTTGGGGGCTGGCCGTGCGCTGAAATTTCCACTTAAAAGACACCTTGGGAGGTGGGCGCAGGTTTGTTCCACTAACCTAGATGCATCCCAACACCACTGCAAAACCGGAACCACGGTAGTGGTCACCACACCGATGCGAGAAAATGTGCCCACCCCACCGGAAAATTAAGTGTTTGCTGACTCTTTTGATGTAGAACACGGTATTGGTACGGTCTGTGGCCAGCGAGCGAGGCGGTCTACACGAGTGAGAATGTATACGCAGCCATGGGATGGCGGGAGAGGCCCTGTGAGATCTACACATACGTGGTACAAACATGTCTCGGATTCGGGGAACTTAGCTGGTGGACGCTTGCTCTTTGGCATTGGAGGGCGTTGCAAGACCACCGACGCACGTCGCAATTAACGATAAACCAATCAAGAAATCCGCTCACCAGCTTCACCAAATTATCAACATCAGAATGGGTGAGGTTGTGTAGCGCAAGAAATTTGGGATAGCGAAGAGCTGCTAGCACCACCGGCTTTGGAAGAGCTTGCAATATGTTGCAGAGAATCGTATTCTTTGATGATACAACGGGTGTGGCCGTTAGGTCAAAGGAGCTATTATATCGCAGCTGGTTGATGCCAAGGCCCATCATCTGGGCCTGTGCCATTGCGTCATGGTTGATGCTTGGTGTTGGAAACAAACGAAGTCCGTGTATACGGGAAATTGCTTCAGCGACTGAGACAGAGGCATGTCGTATGTCCACAGTAAACTGTCATATATAGTAACAATGATCATAAATTTTATATATTATATATCTATAAGATATATATAATATTAATTTATTTTTCTCCATTTGCGTGAGTCATGCGGAGAGCAAGATCAAGGTTTTACAGAGATGATGCACAGAAATTTTGAATAATATAAATTGAAGTGAAAGTAAGTAATTGGAAAGGTTTTTTGTTTTTGTATATTTCTTGACATACGAGAGTCCTGCGCAGGGTAAGACCGAAATTGTGCAGAGAAGGCACAGTGCCGACACGGAAAAAAGAAGCCAATCATAAAATGGCATTTGTTTTCGCTCACTAGGTCACAACAGGCAATGCGATTTGCTGAGCAAGAGTTTTCGAGTTTTAAATGAAAGCTAAATGATGGTTCGCAAAGATTTTGCTGCGGCTGATTACCAGTCCTGCACTGGAAGTAATGCCATGCTTGAATGCATCAAAGGTGCGTATCGCGGGCGCAAGATATGGCTGGAGGGCCATGGCTGTCGCTGCCATTTGCGAGTTTCGTCCGGTGGCCGAATGCAACGCGCACACCGGTAGTTTGTGATTTGTGAACAAATTGAATGGACGACCTCCTAGTGCGTATCTATAGCAACGGACAGCAAATAACTTTTTGCCAAATATGACGCATCTAGACTCTTCCGGCTGCAGCGCTAGGGGAAGAGGGCTAAAAGCTTCAAAGTACCGTCGGTGCACTGTTGAAATGCAGGTCCAGATGGGGTGCTTGTGCTCTCGGCCGTCAGAGATATTTGCGACGAAGGGCTGGGATGCGAATTGTGCTATTTTGGTGTTAGCTTTTTTAACGGACTTGAAAGCCTGATTTGCAGCCTCGAGAAGTGCAAACTCACGTTCAACAGCTCGTGTCAGGTCTGTGAGGGGTTAAGTGATTTCCGGGCAAGTAGGGCTAAAACGCCGATAGAAGTTAACTAGGCTGATAGACTGCCGTACGTGTCGATAGAATCAAGGCAGTGGGTAGTCCCAACTAGAAGTGACCTAATCCGACAATGGACCTAAGCCTGAAGACGCGATGACATAACTTAATAATGTAACGCTGGGCATTGCAGCTCACATTTCGGGGCGTTAATCAGCACATCTTTTTTGTTAAGGTGACCGAAAACAGCATGTGTGTCAACTGAGAGTTGCTTCTCCCAGTGGCTTGCACCAAAGGCGGGGTCCACGTAGACATACCTATTTTCGAAGCCTTGTGTGTCTTTGTGCATAAACGTTTGGAATTTTTGAACCGCATTACTGATCTTGGTTGGCGTCATCACGAGCTCCAACAGCTCAAAAGGTGTGGTCGTGGTCATTTTTTATGCCGATCTTCTCTACGGAGATCTGGCTGCAAGCCCGTGCTAACTCTATGCGACTGAAGACCCTGCAGCCACAAAGCGACGAAATAAGGCGCTGTATAAGGGGGAATTGAGCATCTATGTGGAATGGCGACCCTGATAATTGCTTTGTAGCACACATCGGGTCGCCTGTCTCGATCGGAATTAGGGGCCTTGTGAACAGGAGAGGAATATGGACTAGTGGAAGGTCGAATGAAGCCCAGTTGCAGAATGCGATTGGAGAGCTGGGCTTCCAATATTCGGACTATTATGCTCATAGTGTCCGTTCAGTATGCTGCTCACCAGACCATGCATTTTGTTATAGATTGCCCCCAAATTCCCCATCCCTAGATTTAGTGCGTTTTTTCGTGCCACGAGTTATTTATTCTGCCAGGTCCAATTCGTGTTTAATCCATTCATTTAGGAATATCACCAACTTTAGGGGCGTAATAGTGACATCATCGATCTATCTCTATCAGCCGCATGCACATGGCGGCCTGCGGAGGCTCAAAGGAGCCATCAAGCGCCGTGACGAGAAGTGCCCGTCGGACTCAAATCACCCGAGTGGGAACTCGTTACCATTTATGCACTTATCGCACATATGACCTGGTATATGTATGGTTAGCTAATGTATATCTCTCCCACCCTTTGCATGTGAGCGCTTTTTTCTTATATTTTTTACCTAGTTTGTCACTATGGTCGCACGTGGTGATCATGCGTGCTGCGTGCCTTGGCACTGTCCAAGATATAAACATTAGTATTGTAATTATTCTGCTTCGGCTAGACGGAACTTGCTAGGAGCTGTGCAGCGATGCCAAATGAAAGTTGGGGGTCCCGTGGTCCGCATCTGGTGGGCTATATTGGCAGTGACGACAGAAAGTGAATCCGTATATCGCAGTATTATTGGGTAGCCGAAAAGTAGCTCACTGACGGTTCAGCGTACTGTTTACTGTGGATTGGGACGGCATACGGGCCGGTCACAGTCAGCGACGCTTGATGGTTTACTATTTTCGCGCACAGAAGATCGACTAGCAAGTGGAAATGCTGCGGAACGTGTGTGCCAGTGAAAGGTTAATGGACGTCAGCGACGCTTGAAACGCGGTTCTTACCAGGCCGATCTTCGTGGAACCATTGTCCATTTTCGATGTCAAAGTCTCATTTTTCTGTCTAATACCCACCAGACTAACGCATTTGAGCTGCTGAGGATCCTTTCAGACCCGAAATTTCTCGAAATTCGAGAGTCATGCGCTAGGCAAGATCACATTTACACACAGATGGCACATTGGAAATCGAAAGACAGAATTTAGTCGTGAAAATGCAGTTTCTATGTTCTCATGAACATAGCCCGCAATAAGATGGGCTAATCACGAGTCTTCGGGCTTCGAATCAGAGCTAGATAACCCAGGCCGAAACTTTCTGGGGCTCACTATGAGTCGCGCACTGCGAGTCAGTCCATGTTTAAGCGCATCAAAAGTGCGCATCGCCGGCGCATAATTTGGCTGGGAAGAAATTGTGGGTGTTGTCAAGTGGCCGGGCTCATCAAAAAACGGGATGGTAATATGGTAAAGATGAAGGTCAATATGGATGAAATAACTGGATGGAGAAGACTCAAAATCACACTGGATATCATATGAGATGGATGGAGAGCGGTAATCAACAACATTCAGTAGTCAAAATAATGCTTAAAATGAAACAGCAGGAAACCTTCAAGGTTGCATCAGACAATTTGCGGAACGAAAATGTACGGAAAATTGTGGACAGAGAGACAATAGAACTTACAAAAATGGTCCCTGGACTTAGGCGGCCGGGAGAGGATTGTGATGTGTGGCGGGAAGTAGACGGGTACGTGTAAGATTTGCAATCAACCCTTGAAAACACTTGCCATGAATGACCTGTGTTGTCCTTGCTTCATTTTGGAGATTGTGGTATTCTGTGGCGGTACGGGTTTGGAGGTTGGGGAGTTGCGCGGCATTTCAGTAGTGATAGTAACTGTTTGGACAATCCTGATGGTCCATCTAAGATGGGGCACCCGGGGTGGTCATGAGCGTGGCTTGACTTGTCTCAGGGTCGCGCGGCCAGGTACTAGACGGCAGCTTTCTAACGGGGATAGACAAGCAGCACGAAGGATGGAGTGGAGCTTTAGGCGATAGTTTGCGTTGCATCTGTGGTCATTGGCGATCCTGGAGAAGAGCCTGAGAGAGAGGGTTAGTCTGGAATTGGTTCCAGCTGGTGTTATGCTGAGTAGACAGTTATAACAGTCAGTTTATTACGAAGATTACAGGGGCCAGACAACTGTCATGAAACACGCACGGGGTAGTTTCCGTTGACGGGACGTGTGCAACAAACATCGACTGCTTGCACCCCATAGAGCATATGGCTCAGTCAGTCCCGTGCTTTATAGTCTTTATTTAAAACGCGTTCCTGTTTATCTTCCGACATCTTCGCGGATGCAGATTTCAATGGTCTGATAGGACAGCCAGCGCAATGGTTAGGGAATAAAGTCACTATTTCTTCTGTTCTTGGAACTCTTCTGGACTACGGACCCGGTGTACATGCTACTGGGAGTCAGTTATAACTGATCATGTGATTTTTCACCGAAGTTTACTAATTCTAGTTGCCAAGAAAGGACATTACGGAATGGCTCGCGGGCGGCAGTGTGAGCTGAATGCTAGGACAGGATTTGATACGAGAAATCGTGGAAAGAAGAGAAGGGATAAACATGAGAATATCGGGATCGGTAATTTGTGTTTAAACAGGACGATAGCAACTTGTACCACATAGTAGTTTCAGTAAGCTTGCTTGAATAATTAAGAAAGAATGACAGCAGTTGTTCTAGAAATCAGCATACGTACCAGGCGTGCGGTTGGGGAAAAAGGGGCATGTTAAAAAATAGAGGGCGTGGGTGGTGAAGCATAAGTGGATAGTCCGATGAGCTACTTCCCCAGACCGACCAATAAAGTAGCCAAACGCTTATTTACCGAACAAGGGCGGGGTGGGGTTTCCCCTTTCGTAAGGTCAGATCTGGGCTGATGGCATACACATCCATTGTAGAAGGTAGCCCATTCCTTTACAGCCCGAGTGTGCTTTGGTTGCTGGGGTCAATCTGATCCAGCGGAGAGGTTTTCTCTTTTTTGTAACGGAGGAATGGTTGAGCACATATAGACACTTTCCATAGTTCCTCCGCCTGACCTTAATTTTCCGCGTCTGTTTTCCCCACGTTCGGAGATGCTGAAGCAAACCTGTCGCAGTCATTTGGGTTTTTGCGCGGACTAAAAAAACGAAGGTGGGGATAAGCAAGCACACGGAGGATGGTAGTTTATGCCGTAAAACGCAGACCTGTACGTATGGCCCTGTCATCGTCAACGCCTTGTCTTGTTTTCATTTACGAGTGCTGCTTGAAACTTACTAATGTGGACCTATGTTTTGCATAAGGGAATCAAATCGTCTGTGTGACGTGAACAAATTTTTTTTATAAGCGAAATTAGGCTGGGTATTTAAGGGAAAGCAGTCTACCTGGATAGCGTTAGCAGGTTACTGGGAAGCAAGTTGAGTAGGTAGGAAGAGTAAAGGGAACCTCGAAAGTGTTCTCTGATGAGATGTCTACGAAGACAGAAACCAGTTCTGGCAATACCCAGCATAAAGACAGGATCCTTTATGTTGGCAGAGCAAATCAGGAGCAGAGAAATCTATGGTTAAAGGAATCCGAGGTGAGAAGACCGATATAAGGAGAGTTAATCGCGGGTATAGCTGTCATAGAATCCAGCATCCTTCTGCTATCACTGACCATAATGTTATTTAGTGTTGTTGGCCGAGATCCAGGTTTTGGAGACTCTGCTGTAGTAACTGTTATAACCCTAACCAAACTTCGTACGCCCGAGTATCTGAGAGATAAGGGCCGAATATGCGGTGTTGTCCGTATTACGCCAGTACACTAAGCTCTCTTGTGCCCTCAGATTGAGTGTTATGGAAAGCAGGGTGCTGGGATATGTATTTAGAAATCCATGGCTGACTCAAAAGCACGCTCTTCCGAGATAAGGGTGTTGGTCAATTGAAGAACCTTGGCGACACTTAGGTAAACGTTTAAGGCAGCCTTAAAATTAGATTGATTCTGTACGCACCGAATGCTGATGGGAATTTTTTCTTCAAAGTTTGGCGTAAACAAAAAGAAAGAAATGCGACCTTAAAAAGATTTGGCGATTTCCCTATGGATGGTTAGGGACCTATGACGGAGAGGGTAGGGGCTGGAAGAGGAGAATATAGGTGGGTCGGTGGAGAAGGAGCGCCTATTCACCAGGTTATGCAGAAAAGCCAGGTTGATTTTCAGTCGCCGTAGCCAAAGTGGCTCAAGTATGAGGGCTAGAAAGCGTTCCTTGTAATCCAGAGTCGTCGACCAACCTATCACTATCTTAGTGAAGCGTCTCTGAATATTTTCAATGGACATCACATCCGACTTTGACATACTGGAGTATATCAAAGTGCCATACTCAAGGAGTGGTCGAACATGTGTTTTGTAAATGCTGAGGATGCTGTTGGATAGTTTCATTGTGCGAAAAATCTTTAGGTAGTGTGCACCTGTATGTGAGTATTTCGCTGTTATCGGCAGAGAAGCTCATCATCCAGGAAGCACACCAGTCGTCTAAGGCAGACAAATCGGCACAAATGTCTCTGACCGCAATACTAATCTCATTCGATTTAAAAGGGTGAACTATTTTTATGTCATCAGCAAACAGGAAAGGGACGCCGTGAGATATTGAATCTAGTGCCAAAGGAGCTTACTTTGGATAAAGGGAGCAGATGAGGGACACGGTCAAAGGATTTAGACATATCGAGGTAGATGACTGAGAATGCCATACCCCTGTTCGCTAGGTTAGTTAGGAAGTTCAGGAAGTCAAATTGACAGGTGGAGCAAGAACGAGATTGGAGAAATCCGTGCTGTTTGGGGATAAGAAGTTTGGAGGCTAGAAGGTAGTCCACGATGGATCGTTTTACCACCTTCTTCATAACCCTGGAGATAACAGGCGTGTGGTTGATGGGACAGCAATTGGACATATCATGCATAGACCCCTTCTTATGGGTAGGGGTTATTGCAGAGTGCTTGCTGTTGACCGGAACTGCACCAGAGTTAATTGAGAGTGTGAAGAGGTTGAGCAGTAGCAAGGGTAGGTCAGGGCCACAACTAAGAGCAGCTGATGGAGAAATGCCATCAGGGCCTGGGTAAGACCCTGGTTTGAAATTGGTTTAATGTCTTTCAATAGTCTTAACATCGAAGGACACAGAGATAAGATGGAGCTAATCCTATTTTGTAGTTCGGGTGGGTCACTGACTACAGCTGGGGCCATGGTGAAGGCGAAATATTGATTGAACGCCTCAGCTGTCTCTTGGGGCAGACTCGCCATCAGGCTAAACTAGGAATTTCACTGATGGTTTGCGATCATGGGATCTTAATTTACATAGTTTCGAAAGTATTATGGGGTGATTTTTTGCCTTAGTGCCCTAGCTTCTTCTTTCCGAAGGAGAGATTTACTTAGGCGCGAGACAGTGTCAGACAGATGGTGCAAAAGAATAAACTTGGAAAAGTCATGTGTCAAGGAAAAGTGCCGTTGCAACTTAGCATATCTGACTTTCAGGGAGACAAGTTGTGAAGTCTTCTTTTGTTCATTCGTCATACAATGGTCAGTTTCGAGATGCAGTACCGATTGACACGGTTTGACCTAGCCAAACTAATCATAATTCTAAATCGTCACATGGCTTACCCTCAGGATTTTACGGCGATGAATCAAGCGATCAACTCCTTTTACCGATAACGCAAACCGCAATTTTGGGACCAATGCAAAAGAAAAAAGATTGTCGAAGACAAAAATCTATCCAGCGCAACCTACGCCACAAGCAATGGGGTGGTTTTTGGAGGGGCATCAGTGCCAAACTAAGTGAAAAATACAGTGATTCTGTTACCGTGCGAGAGCTATGAGTGTTTTTCATCTTTGTTTATGACAAAGATCCAGACTACGGACCTTAAAGAAACCGCTGGGTTGTAAAACTGCTACCGTCCTGTTCAAATGCGGAAAAGTCATTCCAGGATTTGCCTTATCATAATTTCCCACCTATTTCTGACGTTCAGCAAAAGTCCTGTCTTAGCATTCCGCGTAATCGACTGTCCACGAATTAACTCCAACCAGTAGTGCCCTTTCCTAGTAAGCTGAAGCTGCAGCATTGATGTTAGCTTGCGACTGACTCTTCCTCTCGCAGATTTGGACGTTATGCCGACAGCAAACAAACCTGGAATACAACTGATCACTCTGTGATCACTGTGCTAGCGCATCTATCACACCATCGCAACGTATGCTTACGGAAACCTCAAACGATGGCTTGGAGGTTTATTTATAATAAGGGCCGTACAATATAGGACTGACTGTGCCACACATCTTAGGCTCAGTAAGCCGCTATGGGGTTTATCGTTATAACCCGCCACCGAAGGACTCGGTCCTTCTGGTGGACAAATTAATTTTGTTGCTTCTACTTAAAGTTTAGCTGTTTGAGCATCTTCATATTTCAGCCCTTTTTCACCCTAATAATACCAGCTGGAACGAATTCCCGATGCTTCCTCCTCTCCTTGTTCTCTTCCAAGCCCAAAAATGACCACAGCACCCATTTATCGGTACAGGAAACGTGAAGATTTAATGGATACCCTGCCGCTGACATCTCCCACACTGGCCAGTGCGCCACAAACTCACCCCCTCGTGCACGCTACTGGCCAGATCTTGAGCTCGAGCACTGGTCTGTCCGATGCAAAGGAAACCCAAACCAGACAGCTGATTGAACTGAATATCCCTACTCCGGCGAACCATCACGAATAGACAGATGGGAGGTTACTAATGCCACCAGAACAGTGTTTACCCCGAACCTTCCGACGTTTGAAAACAAATTCCCCAACATCAGAAGTGCCACCATGCTGGACAGTAATGGCAATATTACGGTCTAAATTCATTCACGTCGCGGACAAACTGTTTATCTTACTCTCGCAGAGAAACGGTCGCATCCAGCCGCATATTGGGAAAGCGAGCATTGTTGCCATTTCCATTGCCTTTCCGTACATAGTCGTTTATAGAATTTCATCCCTGAAAAGCTCTGGTTCAATATTAGATGTGTTCCTTTGCTTTCATCTTCGCCATTGCAATGGATCCTTATTTTCTTTAAATACGGTTCGTTTGTCCGTCTAGCAGGATGTTTCCTCTGGTTTTGACCAGCTTCCGCCCCACTATCATACCTCAGTTCCCCTGTATCTTCTCAGTCCGGTTTTGTTGCCCATTACATAGCGCTGCTGACTTTTGAGGGTTCCGGCTATATCCCGATATATATGCTCGCCCTTCCATTATATTTTGTGCGTTTGGATGCACATCCCTGTTGCATACAAGCAGAAAATAACTCACACTCCACCAGTTAAAATTGGTCTCAAAAACCTTTTGTGAAACAAATTATTTGGCTTTGATTTTTGACTGGGAAACTCTCACCTCCGGCATCACGATGCAGATGCTCATCATGGTTCCATGTGTATTCTAGTTAGCCAAGGGGGCACACGCATAATTCCTCCTTCACACAACTTTGATTTTGCTCTGTTCACGTCCCGCGAGAAATCATAATCATGAGTTGCGTATGATGCTTGATGCCAAGCACCATGGGCAGCCATTAAGCGATGTGCTTTACTGTGGTCCATGCACAAAGACAAATCAAAAGGGAATATTACTACGACGTTGGGAGAAACGAACCTCTGCCTTATCCGATGTGGAAGAAATGATCATGGAGGTGAAAGTGCTCGGGAGCAACAAAGGAGCGCCCCATCGCAGTCGTGGTCAAGAGGGGACTTACACTGGAATCGGATGGGTGCTAAATTACCGTATACTCTGAAGGGCATTCTCTTGAAAGTGTCCCCCATATTTAATACACCAGGACTAGTTTCTCCACTGTCTCCCCCCACAAAGAATTCGCTCCAAATAATTTTGCAAGCGCGTCGCATGTTGGGATCAATCCCTAAACCAGCTAAATCTTACTGCTTAGAATGGCAGGGCCAAGTTCATGAGGAAATATTGGGTGATTAATATACTGAGAGAGCTTTCAAAGGTACGGGTTGATTGCGGGTCCAGCAAATTGTACGTGTTCTGTGGTCCATTAGATAACGGGTAAGGTGCCGTGGCATATGCACGACGAAGGCCTGAATGCAAACCGGCGTGCGACATCCTGTTATTCTGCAAATCTAGTGTGGCCCATATAAACTAGTAATCATGACTTGGCCAGAGATCTCGGCATCGGTTCTTGGGGTAAGGGATAGAAAGGTATTAAGAGGAACTCTATCCAATATTTTAAGGAACGTGTGGTATTATAAAAACTCAGTCATTGTTCCCTACTGCGTGTTCAACACCACCAATTTCTAGTACCTTCTGACCAACCTGCTGGGCGTTTTTCTCCATTATACCACGGGGCTCGGTGGATAAATGTCCTATCAGAATAAATCTTTGCCCGCCTAGCATCCAGATGGATGTCCAGTGAGAGTCGCTTAAGAAGTTGGCTAGCTGGCCCCACATTTTTGCTTGCTTACGTACCTAATTCCATGAATCTGTATCTACTGCACCCCCCTGATGAGTGGAAATTAAGGAGGTACAATCCACGATTAACGTTACCCCTTTGTGCACAATTCTGTGGTAACCCATGTGGTGGTACTAAAGTTGGTCTAGATTGCGAAGAGCTCTGGAATGGCTGATTATATTTTCGTCCTATATGCGTGCCATGTTCTCCACTGGGAACAATGACGTTATGGATGTTGGCAACTTGCCACTGAAAGAAACAAACCAGAGAATCCTCAGATTGATAGGCATAGTACACAGGGACGTGCTTTGAAGCCTTTAAGTCTTTAAGTATTGCGCAGGTTCGAGGCCAATAATCCCTTTGTCCTGGATCTGTAAGCCCTTCATTTGAACCTAGTTGGAAAAGGACCGGGCTGAACGAGCGAATCTAGAAAAATGGGAAATCCGCCCTGCGACAGCCAAGCTGGGTCACATTAGCGGCATTACCAAGCTAGATGGGCAACTTATTGCTAATTAGAGGGGAAATAATTGCCCTATGCTGATGGGGCCGCGGTTTACCGGACAAATTTGTTCATTAGTCCCAGATGGATGCCTGTCTTTTGTCTGGCTGACCGACAGCCAAAGGGGAAGGTCCGGCTATCTCTCTTAAAAATGGTTCTAGTTACCAAAATTTACGGGCAAGAAGCAATATTTTGCAGGTTTGCTTTCTACGGTTCAATGGTCACCATAACCCCAGGCTGGCACCCAAGCCAGGCTACTTCTCTCTTTTGCGTTTCATATCCCGCACTCGGAGTAGATTCACTGTTACCGGCTCTGTCCTCGTAATGGCAATTCCAAATCCGCTCTAGTACCATGCCTGCTAAGAACCTTCGAGCTAGAACTGGAGCTCGAGTACGAGCCCGCTCAACCGAGAGTAAGCCGATTACTGCTTTGGAAACTGCAATTAGCATATTCGCGATTGGGCAAAAGCATGATTAATACTGCCCCTTGAATGGCTCGTGCATCTAATACCCCCCTAACCCATACTGCTCACTAAGATCAGAAGCTACGACAAAAAATAATAGCGCAGAGGATATTCTTGGCTAGTGTGTTCAAGGAATGTTCTTCCACAAAATTCCTCTTATCCGGCTCACCTCCCAGTAGAGCTTACCGCCGGCAGCATGTGAATACAAATACTGCTCTTGAGAGTTCCATATCTAAAGCTTCATAAAATATCCTCCAGATAGTTTGAGAAAATCTCGTCGGTTTTTCTCGATTTTCAGCGGTTTTGGTGGTCTTAGATACTTACCTTATCCAATTTACATAACGTTCCGCCTGGTTTTCACTGCTTCCATCCAACTGTCTTATAAACATTGCTTCTCCTCTCTCCTGCTCGGTGATTCCGTCTACTACGCAACGCTGTTGACGTCTGGGGACTCCGATCATATTTCGATTTCCGTCGTCCAGCTCCGGCCATGTTTTGCGCCAGCCATGCGCAAATTTGGTGCACGTAAACAAAAAATGACTGGCAATCTGTTGCTCACAAACAGTCCCAGAAAACTCTGCTTGGTCCTGGAAAAGTAGTTTTCTAGTTTTTGCTTCCACTGGCATACTTGTGCTTTTTCCATTGCCTTGCGGCATCTCAATTCACCTTCCAATGTGCTTCTTCAATAACTCAAGGTTTCACTCATCCCCCTTTCCATTTTGATTTCTGTTATTTGCATTTCGCGTGAATCATCCTTATAGAACCTTGATCTTGCCTTGTTCGTGCTTCTCGTAAATCAAGAAATATACATAATTATGATTATGATTATGAACTGCTGCCGAATTCTGGTATTTGAGGGGCACCCCACTATCAACACAACTTTGGAAGATGAACGTTTAAACATCCGCTAGCGTATCCGCCATCTGTTTTAGTCGGGGCTCAAGGAGCAATATGGGTTCAGACTTTGGAAATCTCGGAAAAATGCGTCCGTAAAAACAACTGTGTGACTCAGTTTTATTGTTGCGGAAATAATGCAAATGTGGGGATGGATACTCATCGATTTGAGGCCAAAAATGCAACTGAAGCAAGCCGAAATCTTTCGCTACGGTAAGGGCGATTTAACGGAAGCACCTTGGGTATCATTGAAGAATAGTGGGGTTGTTGACGTTCTCTTTGATGGTCGCAAGTTTTGAACGAAAAAGGCTTTGTCAGACTGAGCTCGGATGAGGACGGCCTGCTGAATGTTCATTCTTTACTGCATTCTTTGGATGATATCTGGCCAGCGGACGGGATCCTCCTTTTAATAGAAAACTATTAAGTCTAGGGACATGTCTTCTTCTGCGGACTGTTCTTCTGATTTTGGGAATGAATTTCCTATTCTCTTCGACATTCTGAACCAGGTTATTCACAGGATTCCGTGCTCTGCGATATCCATTTTGGACTGCAGCATGGCTTTCGTAGAGACGAAGTTGTTACTGTTAAAGGACCTGGTTATTCTTGAATCTGGGAAAAAGGATGACCATCTACATCGTGCTACCTGGTAATCACTCTTTCCAAGTAATGGCAGATACCTGATCAGGCAAATTTGGAGATGTTCACCGGTGATAACCAGGTCGAGGAAAAAGGGAGAATTTCTTATTTTACATTTAGTCATACCCTTTACGTGTTGCGTTTGGGGAATGAAATCTCTAAGGTGTTTTCCAAATGGGGGATTACCTGCGCCAGATATCGACCATTCGATGCTCAGTGAGTTTAAATCGTCCGTAATTGGGCAATAGGTGAAAATGCTGAGCTTCTCCAGGGAGCTTAGCTTTATTTTGAGGTCACTGTTGAACAACGGGGTGAACTCTGGCGGACGGCGGACAACCCCCAGCAGGAGCATTTACAATTTTGAGGGAAGGTGACCAACCACGGACTATCGTTAATAGTTGATGATCGCACTTCGGTTACCGTCGAAGGGGAAAGGCAGTTATCGAGATAAATGACTACACCTCCTGCATGTCCTCTGTAGCATTTTATCCGGTAATGGTGCATTCCTGCATGTGGATACCTCTGTCAAAATTGTCCCAGGGTGATTCAAGTGTCCGTGAAAGCCGTGATGTGAGGATTGTTATGAAAGACTGCCTACTGGATTCCCGGAATTTTACTGGGAAGTCTTATGCAACGAGTTTACGGAAACACAAGCTTGTGCCCAGTGACTGTAAATTATTGCTGCTGTTAGCAGGTTTGTCGACAGGAGCGGGAAGAACGGCAAATACGTGCATGGATTGGTGTCACTGGTTAATGCGGGATTTGTGAGAAGGGGAGTGAGGTAATTTGCCTCGAGGAGCCTGCTGTTCATATTCAACATAAGCCCTTCACAGGGCTCGTGCGATTTCCCGTTATCGGTGTGCACTGGCCTCCGATGGAGGACGAGAGGTTGAGATGAGTGGATGCATGCGAATATATATCTTGAAGGTGGGCATAAGGGGTAAATTTACTCCAAAGAATTGCACTTTTGGTACAGCTCTGTAGGTTGCATAAAATCTAGGCACCGTCAACGACTTGCTGCGCCAACATTCTGCAAACCTGTTCTGCTGCCCTCGCTATTGTTAAGGGCTTTATAACCAGGCTTTTCAGGGTGATTACCACATCCTTAAAATGTACTGTCTTATGAGGCTCAGGGGTTACCATTGCCTGCCTTTTTACCTTTGAACTGACTTCTGGGTTTACATCAGGTTCCCTAGGGCGGTACCAACGTAATATCCTGAGGGATGAGCGCGACGGAAGATGTCTTCCCTCGTGGGAAAGTTATCGTCTTTGGGAGTTACAGATTTTGGTGAGGAGCCCGTGGTGTGCACGATAATTTACAGTGAGCTAATGTATCTGTAGTCTACTAAACTCATAGTGGAAGAATTTCCGTTTATCATTGAGGAAGTTTAGCATCGGGGGTCGATTGGCGCAAACGGCTTGCTTATCGATCCATAAGTATAAGGCAATCATCCAATGGTAATCCGGCGACAGACTTAGCAATTTTCCACTGCCACAGGAAGTAAGGTTGAAAAGACACATCAAACGTCCCACTAACAACTAGATCCTTAAGGGGATTAGTGCCTTGAGGGGGGCAATAAGAAGATATGCGGCTTGCCACAGAAGGAGGGCGTCAGTCGGGCAATAACTCAATGCTCCGCTGTTGCAAGGCGATGGAAGGTGGGACAAGAGTCATAGTTGTCACTTCGCCCGCTCACAAATCCCCGCGGTTCACCTCGAAGTTGCATTTACGTTGTACAATCATTTGTTCATCACGACAGTAATGGGGTTTGTAGGTAAGTCAGCTGGGCCAGCAGAGATATACGAAGACAACGACGCCAACATTGCCGGGCGTGCTTCAGATCTGAAAGAAGGTTTAATATCGAAAAAAGATTGGAGATTGCCTTTTTACAAAGAAAATTCAGCGGTGCTTTCAAAGTTTCTCCTGCTTCCCGGGACTTGGTCTGTGGGCGCACGATTAATTTAGTTTAAAACTGCTCTTAGCGCTTACAAGAGATCAGGTGGTCACCGAAGTAGCCTCACTCTCCTGTCTTGTAGAGGCTGAAAGGATCCTGAACAGATCGCTAATATCCCTGTTTTCTGGTGTCAAGTATCGGCTGACAGAGACGCCGAACAGTACATTTTTGCTTTGAGACAGCGGTGATTTATCTGCTGGTAATCGCGCTGAAGGCAACTACGGACTCAGATGGGAAAAACAAACGCTCTAGCTAACACCCTCTAGCGTCAGTCATTGTAAAAATACCACAGAAACGGCAATTCAAAGCTAACGTACCTTATGAATGGTAGGATATTGCTAGTTTGATGCTGATGGCCAAGATCAAACAATTTTCTCTCCGTACGACCAATAGCGGTCTGGATAGAGTGACGCCGATACTGTTTGCCTGAAGGGAGCCGACTACACGCTATGGTGCTATGGTAGAGGTATTCAGGTAGAAAATTGTAGGTTCTGGTATATCCCTCCGAAACAAACAAGGTTATCATGATTAATACCGTAGCCTTTGTGATTTCCGGTTTCTTGGGCGGGAATCAACGAGGGAGATGCCAGGCTGACTGCCTTCTTGGCCACCTGCAACTCGGAGGCTTTTTCGCAGCCAATTGACTGATTGTCTTAAAATACCCTGCTTCTTTTCTTCTATCCTTTCTTTAACCGACATCAAACTGATACCCATCTTTGTTGTCCTTCATTTTCGCGCGATGCACTTGTCCCTCGTTATTCTCCCCGCGCACCCTATGGTTGAAATTAGTTTTCGGTAATTTGGTATAGTCATGGGTCGCCCTGAATGAACGCCGGTTTTCATGTCGCTTCTCATTTTTGCCTGGCCGATGAAGTTGGTCCATCGCAGAAATTCAGTTGGTTTACATTGGGGTTTACTTGTGACGGCCAAGAACTTGTTTATTGGCAGTGATTGAGGCCGCAGGAAATTTCACCTTTGTTTCAATCACAGGAGATGGATATTTCAATTTCTCCCTTTAATCCAGAGTGCATTTCACACGGGTGCCAGTCTTATTTTATGGCTGCCTTTGACTGGATTTTTAAAAATGCTTATTGACAAAGTTATATACCGGAAGGAGGATTCGCTCCTTTGGGTCACTCGAATAACCGAACGTTGAACGCCCAGCGCGGTCGTCATTCGCGCTTTGCGCATGCCTTCCCCGCTTGCACTATCCCGTTTGAATATACTTGATCTTCCACCATTTTGACTGTTGTTTTTTTGTACCGGTCGGGTGTCTGGGTTATCAGTATTCAATAGATCCGATTATAGGTGACTCATAAGTGGTCAAAACGGTTGAGGAAAAGCAAACCTAATAAAAGATCCGCGTTTAGACAACCAGTCTTAAAGTTATGATCGCTGCTTGCACATTTTTAACTAAAGAACATTGACGCGGATTGTGCAAATCTACCTTGTCTTCTACGGGGTTCCAAATCAAGCTGGAATAAGCGTCTTTTTTAGGTTTCAATGCGCTACGCAGGATGTGTGAAGTGTATCATTGAGTACATATTGTTGTAAAACGTTGATCCAATCTACCCGGATCAAACATCGTGCACCTAGTCGTTACAAAGCTTGCAAGACCTCTCGTGAAAGGTTTGCAGGCTTGTTTTCTCTTCTTCAGAACAGAAGCCACCCGTCCTTCTATATTAGTGGCCAGGGACTGGATTCCTCCCGAAATCTTTATAGAATTGAATGCCGCGTTGGCAGAAACTCGCATCGATCTCTTTCAAAACTCTTCCGAAGCGGGGGTTTCCCCGACAGTGTGAAACAAAACATTTGTTATTCCGATTTCCAAAACATCTATCCGCATGGATCGGCTAGAAACAGACCCATTAGGTTCACCGGTATTTCCAGCAAAACTCTTAGCAAGTCTTAGAGCTTGCCATCCTGTTACACCTTAGCCACAGATATCCCCTACCTCCCCTCCCACATGACCTCTGGCCCGTGAGGTCCTGTGTCACAACAACGCTGTCACATGAAAAGACCGGCGCGAACATTCCACCAGCTCTGCAAATGCCTTTCATCCGGCACCACATATTTTTCAGCTGCGTAAACCATTAAGGATAATATTCCTTGGCAGTGACAAGACATGGAGTATGCACGATCATGAAGTGCTACAATATTAAGAGAAGAGGAAAACGAGCAACGCGTATAAAAGGTGGGAGGCCTATACAATAGCTAACAATACGAACCCCAAGTCATATACGTATGACAGGAGCGTAAATGGTAAACAATTTTCAAGGGGAAATTTGAGTCCGACGGGGATTTCTCCTTGGTACTGCTTGGTGCAATTGCTGCGCATCTTGTAGGCCGCCATATACACGCCGCAAACCGAAATGGATGGATGACGCAAACAAAATGTCTTTTAAGGTGGCGAGATCCTTGAATATCGGGAGGAAGCATGAACTGGCCTTGGCACAATGGGCAGTGCATGACAAGCACAAAAGTATTGAATCAGCGAACGGGAAGTTTTTAGGCAGCTTATAGCGGAACGCATGGTCAGGTGAGCAGTATATTGAGCGGATACTGGCAACAAAATGGCCGGTTGTTGGAAGCGCATTTCGTTAGTGCAGGTGGAGAGGGCGACAAGGAATGGAAAGTATGTTATCACGTCTAATTCTTGGGGTTTGGTTTTGGTAACTCTGACTTTGCGCATCTGAGCTAGGTCTGGGGGGGGAGGTGCATTTAGAAAAGGAAGAGGAACCGGCCCAGAATTAAGCAATATCCAGTGGACTCTTGTAAAGAACAGTTGCCAGAAGCAGCAGTCTATTGCCAAATGTAGCAGACTAGAATAAAGGTTCATGAGAACGGATGATCCTTACACATATTCATGAAGAATGTTGAGATGCATGTGAAACGGTAGCTCGTGTGAGTTGAGTTTAGGAATCCTGTCTTCTTTTTTATTCTCTTGCTCTTCCCCTGGTTGCATCTCCGCAGAGACTTTAAGTGAGTCGGGGGAACCGTAATTTCAAATCAATCGAATGCTACTGGATAGATAAACAGTCGACTGTCACCTTAGGGTATTAACTTTCTTGCTTCTTCCGATGACAATCACAGGCACACAGCAATTGGGAATACGATGAATTGAATAAATAAAACTCGCAAAACGTCTGCAAAATAATCCCAATTCAAAAGAAATAGAGATACGAAAACTGGAAAAGCGCTCGGAGGAGATGTAGATCTTTTGAACGGAAATGATTCGCAAAAAGATGCAGAATAATGGCGATGAACAACCACGTGAAAAATCGTTTCGCTTGTTACCGAGGCTGACGAAAACAAGGGAAATTGATGACTCCAAATGTGATTAAAATGGAATCGTAGCTGTAAGCACGAACTGACTGGTGTACGGGTGGAAATGTCGGCCAGAAGCCGACAGGGAAGGCCGACGCCGTTTACAACAGATGAAATCCAGCACGAATAAAAGAATGCACGGTAAATGAAGAGGGTAATCGGTCATCAGAATAAGGCGAATGAAACTGACCACAGTGGTCAGGCCGCTTTTAGTTTGTCTGGTAAGGAATTCAAAAAAAGACATGAATAAGGACGAAGCAAAACAAATATAACTCTCGGATTGCTCTGGACCCCCATTGAAAACATCAAAAGTCATAAAATCAGCCACGATCGATCATGTAATAAACTGAAAGAATGCTGAGTTTCAAACAACTGATGGAGCTTATAACCGTTTAGGTGTAATTCGCATCCGTGAGAGCACTGGAACAGTGACATAATAAGGCAGCCCGCAGACGGTCGTCATGGGCAGCGCAAGTGGTTAGCGTAAGGAAACATCCCGGGTGAAAGACAATGCGCCAAATTCATCTTGCTGAACAACGATCCGCCAGGGTACAGAGATCACTCCTGATTTGTTAACCGAAGATTTTGAAGTCTTTCCATCCATTCATATGCACTGGGTTTTGTAAGTAATGTAATCAAACAGCCATGCTATTAATGGCCTGGGACAACCAAATGTTCCAAGTTTGTGAAGTAGAAAAGACCTGAAAACAGAATCAAATAACGATGAATAGTCTAGAAAGAATCAGCGAGCGGATTTAGGTGTTGCGTTTAAAGACTTACAAATGTGGTGGATGAGGGAGGCGACAGCATCCCACGTAAACATGTTAGATTTATAGGCAAATTGAAAAAGGTCGTCAGGCGCTTAAGTATAGCACGCTCCGTCAGTTTAAAAATATATGTCTTGGGGACGGGGCCAAAAACGTTTTGCTTAAGCAGTAGAATTGTTAGATTCAGAGATGGGGTTAATAGTGACGGGTCTCCAACAATCAGGGATAAAAGACGAGCTCAATGATGAGTTAATTAGAATACTGGATACATCATTCATCACCCCGACCAAATATAACCAGGGTATAATTGGAATGATGAATGAAAGCTTTTATTAGGTTCGAAATATAACACATGCTTGAATTGTTACGAGATTTTCACAAATGTTCCTCGCGCCTTTAAAGACATTTCAGAAAAGTGATTCCGAGGGGCAGCATATATCAACGACCGCGTTGGCCTTCCCTGTGAAAAGTGTGACATAGTCATTGAGTAAGGGGCCAAAAGAGAAAGAGACAGATGCGAGCGAAAGGGATTTTTGAGGAAGAATAAAGTAGTTGTGTGAAGATTTACGGAGACGAGCTCGGATTTGACAGAAGGCTGACCGAGAGTATATCTTTGGCCTTAAAGTAAGCAGACAATGATCGCTACTTGAAATCAGAGCGCGCAGGTTCAGGAAAAATAAATCAGGGTGGTTGATAGTTACTCTATCTGGTGGGAGAAACGCAGAGATCGGTCACGTCAAACAGTTAGTAGTGCGGTAGATGTATGATTGGAATCACCTACATTAATATGCAACCAGTCCTTAAGAAGAGGGGAAAATGCTAGAAAGTAGTCAAAAACCATGTTGTATTGTGTTTCGAGCTAAAGAAGGCAATGTACAAAGTAGTTATGATTGTACTGATGTGGAAAGAAGACCTAGGATGACACTGAGTTACGGGACAGTTAATTCCATTGAGCGAGTACTTGTAAACAAATTCAGAAGGGGTTTCTGCTTCGACAACGCCTCAATTCTTCTGCTGGTCCAAAACTCCGTCTTGTCGATGAAATCTGAATCTGTCTATCGGCACGAGTGAATCAGCTATATCCAACCTCAGCCACGACAAACTTGTGCAGATGTCACCCGTGGGAACATGGATCGGTGAGAGACAGATCCGACATTTTCTTCATCAATGTGCGGATGTCAGTTTCCAACGAATGCGGAAAGGACATCACGGGTTGAGGGGTATATTTAAGAGCTGCCTGGTACACGAATGCCCCTTTTGAATCAGTGAGATCGTTAAACTGCAGCGATTCGCGATTTGCGTCCATTCTGTGAAACGATGCGGTTTTTGAACAAGACTAGTTCCAAGCAATTGCAGCGTTGAAACGAAAAAACCATCAAATCAAATATTCGAAAAGAAAATTACAATTGAAGAAGAACAGAGAACTATAGCGCACCAGTCAAAGAGCAAGCGAGCGCAAAGGGAAAGAAATCAAACCAAGGAGCAATCCATGTTTGCGGAGATAGCATGAGATCCGAAGTTTCTGAAAGGGGCAGGGGGGTGTCGATGAGGGTTGAGAATGGAAACCAGTATGCCGTTCTAGTTCCGTCTGGAGGGAATCTTTTTGATCCGTCAGAAACAAAGGTGATTCCAACGAGCTAAATTCATTCGCCTAGGGAGAAGCGATGATGAAAATTTAGAGCTGAATATGATTGTGGAAGCGGATGTTGGAAGAAGGTGGGCGAGAAGGAATATCACATCATTTTGCGACGATGTTGGAACTGGTTCAGGGAGTGCAAGAAAGAGCGGTATGGGTGAGTAACCCCATACATATTTGGAACCATAAAGTTTATGAATATGAAACCATGTCATTGAGCAACAGGAATTGTTTGTAAAGGCAGAATAAGGTTGAGGTGCATCCGGCGTGGAACGGCACGATGATAAGTGGCGTGTGCTACTGCCGGAGCTAAGTTTAAAGTTGAAAGTTGGAGAGACCATGGTGGTCTGCTATGGTTTTTTAAGAAAAAAGCAAGTAGTTATACCAAAAATAAAGTGAGTGGAATAAATGCAATGGCAAAATCTGAGAAACAGCACTTGGGACTATGATGATGGGGAGATAGGAGTTTTGATAATCTAAAAATGGCAGGAAAATATCGATGTGGAGTGAGAAAAAACCAAGATTCCGTCCTGATTTCTTTTTTCATGCGGCGATGTGAGTAGGGATATTTATTCCCTTTTATGTGATGACCGAAAGAATTATATCGATGCGTCTCATATGTGATTTGTGGACAGTTATTTACTCCCATTCGTATTTTCCTACAGGTAGCTCCTTTACTGCCATGGTGAGTTTCACCCTAACCCTTTTCCAACCTTTAGCGGCATGCTGCATGCGTCACCGCTCGCCATGCTTATGCTTATTATGGTGTGTGCAAACCGAAAAATCTAGGAGTAGGGAGTGATCCGTTGATCATTTTGACCTGTTTTCCACAGGTCTGACAGACGTTTTCACGCATTCCATCATGGATAATCTCAGGAGGCACATCAGAATGGCTCAAGCTTATTCCCACATCAAAGGTGTTCAGCAATTCTTAAAGCATCCAGCCGTAGCCTTTTGGCACACGCCGTCCAAGAATCTGTTGAAGCATAAAGAAGAGGTTTTTCATTCTTTTCCTCTAAGATCATAACTTTTTTTCTAATAAAACTGGAATTAACGGAAAACGAAGTAAAACAAAAACAGGAAATGTCTTTGAATACTTACAAATTTTAAGATTTTGCCTGTTATGTAGCCCTCAGCGGAATGGTACTGCGGTGCTGCTTTGAATGTAACGGAGAGCTCGAGCACCAAAACTCTTTCTCCCCTGCGGTGAGATGAGTAACCTACATTTCCTCAAGACAGGAACCCGCTGGGAGAAACTGAGCTTGCGAGAGACCTGAAAACAAAAGAGAGCATAAGACTCGAGATATAGTAGTTTTTGTTGTCGGCCTGTGCGACACATCAAGATACCAGAGGAAAAATTAGATGGTAAGTGTGACGAAACGATTTATCATCTGCCTGTTTGGGGAGCGTTAATTTTGCCCTTCCGAAACCAACTGGAATGGTCACGAAGCAATCTTTCTGTCGCCACGGGAGTGAGATGCATGATTTTTCTCTTCTCCTCCTTCGCACTAGAAACAGAGTGGCTAAAATGCCAGAGACAACATGATGAGGATAATACTCCCAAATGTAGTTCATAGTTTTAGTACGCATCATCAACAGAAGTCCGAACGATCGTTTGGCCCTTTTGGGTCACTTATATACCACTCCAACTGAACTGAAGGGAAGGGAACTCAACTTAACTAGGAAATTTAGAACAACTGGGTTCAAACAACTTGAAACAGGCATTCCCAGAATAGATGAAGCTAACGAAACCCAGCGCGCTGTAACGCGAGTAGAAGCCGTCACTTTGGATAGGTCCACCCAAAAACCGGGGTAATTTACCCTCTGCAAACAAGATACCACAGGTCCAAGGCGCAAGAAAGAGATCAAAGCAAAACACTTCACAAATGCGCACTTCAAAACAGGGACCGAAATATTTACAGCAAATAACTTTAGTTCAAGAAGGGCCGTGAAATAAATATGTCCAGTTCAATGACGTTTCAACCCGAATTAAACAGTGGTATAATCTGGGCAGACATTGGAGTCAGCCCTGCACTATACAGAATTGCGACAGTAGTTGCCAGAAGCAACTGGGTAGTTTGGGGCTATTAGGATTTCGGGCTGACTTGTAGCGGAATCCGACGCCTCCCGCCCCCGAAGATCCTGCTGAAACCTGGAGTAGAAATACATGGAGTACTCACCCAGGAAACACCAGGTTCCCCCTCGGACACTGCGTCCGTTAGCAGCAGGGCAGAAAGCACAGCGCGCACTGGAAGCCAGCAGGGAAAGCATGTGGGCTAGTCATGGTCGTGGTGCAGCACCGCTTGTGGCGTTCGAATAAAAATTAGGTGAACTAGCTACCAGGATGGCGAGATTTGATGTCATCGCTATTACATAAACCTGTGGCAGCAATGACCTCGAGAGAAAGCGTTTGAGGGACCACGTGACGTTCAAGATGCAAACAAGAAGACGCAGAATCAATGCTTGTGTACGACTACCTCATGAACTGGCAAGCGACGTTCATAATGCTCGTGGCAAATGTAGAAGCAACCTCATGTTTCATCATGTTTCTGAATACAATAGCATGCATTGTGTGTACACAGAGCCCCAATTACGAGTACTAAGGACACCGAATTGTTGGGTCTGGGGAAAGCAGTGTTGGCCTGAACTAACGAATCAACAGAATTAAAAGGGACTTCAACTTTCTCGACATAATCTGGAAGAATGGAAGTGCCTCGAGAGGAACTCCGGGAGAAACAAGCCTAAAATGGCTGCTTTTACATGGTCTGACCCGATACGTAATACAGTAGTAATTAAGCTTGTCCTTTCTGTGATAAATTAGCTGCCAGCTAGGTCCTCTGGTCAAGTATCAAACGAACACTTGGGGGAGCACAGGGGAGTGGGTGGATGGTTTCTGGGACAAAGACCCGAGCGTACCTACCGCGATCGACTCAAAACTCTCCAAGAAGTGCACAAGGGCAGCAAATTAGGCCGGAAGAGGATATATAGGCTATGGTCAAAGATATCTTGCAGGGAATCCGAAGAGTTCTTGTGCGGCTACCGTGGCACCCCACGTGGAGTAGTGTCCAAGCCTGGACGCCATATCTTCTAATGGCATGAATTGTCTGGAAAGTTTGCACTAGCCGGCCACAAATATGATGGCTGGCCAAAGCCACGAAGGATTTGACGAATGAAATCAAGACCTTGGCATTTACACTCAAAGACGCCCAAGCAAGCGCGATGATCCAATTGAAACGTTTCAAACCGCGTAGGGTTTTTCAAATATGCAGTGCCATTGGCGAGACAATTTCCAGGCCGGAAGAAAACCATCTTACCCCAACAATGCACCAGCTGTTTCTCGCCAGAGGTCTTCCCTGTTGCGTCAGGTTGCCCAGGACACCCCTCTATGACCTTCATTAAGCATACTCACACCGTCATATAGGTGCTATCACCAACCCTGGCTTACCAGCACCCGGCCCAATAACAAATAACTTATCACATCCTACCCAAGTCTATTTCTTGCTTGTCTGCCCAGCCAGAAAATTCTCCCTTCTTCCCTTCCTCCTGAGCATAACCGCCACCTCAGTACTCCTGCCCAAACCCGCTCCGCTCCTCTCTTCCTCCACTTTTGTCCTCCCAATACTGCGGGTTACCCCATAGTAATATAATGAGGTATTTAATTTGCTTTCGGTCTTTCTCACCTCCACCTACTTCTGTCGTATATCATTCAACGTCCACTAAAGTAGACCACTTATTTCCATCATGAGTGGCTCTCCACGGACCGTCGCTTGTCTTTGGAGACCACCAATCACCCCGCCTCGTCTCTTTTGCGTTAATCAACTATCGTGCTATCCTAAATGAATTCGGTCACTTAAAAAGCTTTGGCGCGTCTTCCAACCCGGATATAATCTTCACCACTGAGTCCTAGCTTACCGAGGGCATACCTAATAGAGTGATTTCTCCTGCGGGATACTAATCCCTTAGAGGTACTAGAAACGACTGCAGCAGCTGCCTTATTTATGTAAGGCAGGGACTAGCAGTCTCCGTTCTTACGCATCCTACACTCGAACTAATCCAAGAATCGGTATGGCTCACTATCACGACGTCGTCCTGTGTTATCCACACCGCCTGTATCTATCGCCCACCAGCTCATATTGAAACTGGTTTCTCTCTCTCAGCAGACGCACTTGGCCATCTTGCTTCCCTTCGATTAACATACAGATCATCGCCGGAGACCTCAACCTGCCCGGTGTAACCTGGTCTACAAGTGCGGCACCGCCAAACATAGCATCGCCTGTCTCCAACCTACATCATCAGGGTTGGGCACAGCACGTAAAATCACCCGCCAGAAATAATGGTATATTATTTCTCACCTTTACACATAATCATCACCACATCCAGGTTTACTTTGGGGGTAATTTTCCACGGAGTGACCACAGGGTAGTTCACGGTAGGATCCATGTCCGTTCTTCCCTCGCAATTCATCCTACTAACACAGCTCGCCCATTTCATCACAGCTGGCAACACAGTGCGCCAACTTGGCCCGGGGAGCTTTTTTCAGCGACTGACTCACGGAGGGTTGCGGATGAATTTTATCGCAACACGGCCAGCCGCAGCTTGAAATAGACCATTAAAGAACGCATAAACAGAAACAAGACTTCACATCTTATCTATTTTAGAACCAGATACGTCAAGTTGCAAAGGCACTTTTCGTTGACACATGATTTTTTCAAGTTTATTCTGCGGCACCATCTGTTTGACAGTATCTCTCGCCTAGATGAATCTCTCCTAAGGAAAAAAGCCAAGGCGCTGAGGCATGAAAATCACCCTGTGATACCTTCAAACCTATATAAAGTGTCATCCCCTGGCACGAATCCTTCGGTAAACTTCCTAGTTTTGGCAAACGGTAAGTCTGTGACAACCCCATAAACAAAGCTGAGGCGTTCAACCAATATTTCGCCTCCTCCATGGCCCCAGCTGCAGTCAGTGAACTCAAACACAGAATAGGAATAACCCCAATTATCCATTGCGTCCGTAAGACTATTGCACGACATTCAACCAATTTAAAACCAGAGACTGACCAAGGTCCTGATGACATTTCTCCAACACCTATTCTCAGATGTGGCCTCGACGTACGGTTGCTATTGCTCAATCTCTTCACACTTACGATTAAGTCTGGCGTAGTTCCGGTCAACTGGAGGCAATCTATAATAGCCTCTCTAAATTTTTCAGGGCACGCAGTTACACAGTCGGCTCAAGCTAAGAGAAATGTAATTCTGATTTTTCGCACAATGAAACTATCCGACAGCTTCCTCAGCATTTGTAAAACACAGGCCCGACCACTCCTTGAGTATGGCAATTTGATATACTCCAGCATGTCAAAGTCGGATAGGATCTCCATTGAAAGTTTTCAGAGACGCTTCACTAAGCAAGTGATAGGTTGTTCGATGGCTCAAAATTACACTGAACGCTGTTCAGCCCTCAGACTTGAGCCACTTTGGATGCGGCGACTGAAAATGAAACCAGCTTTGCTACATAACCTGGTGAATAGGCGTTCCTTCTCCACCGACTCAGCTGTATTCCCTTCTGACAGTCTCTACCCCCTCCGTCATAGGTCTCTAACCATCCATATAGATATCGCCAAATACTCTGTAGAGTCACGTTTCTTTCTTGTTGTTAGTGCCATAAAACCTTGGCGAACAATTATCTAGCTTTGATTTAAAAGCCCGAAAAGTGTTGTTTAGTCTATAACATTGCGGGTTATGTTCATGAGTGCACGGGCAATCTGCGTCTTCATGACTGATTTTTTGTTTTCCCTTTGTCTACTTTGTGTATATTTGATCTTGGCTTGCGCACTCCTCTCGGATATCGAGAAATATACATATAATTAATTAATAAAAAGAGCTTTTGAACAAACTCCCCATTAGCATTCGGTGCATACAGAATCCATCCAGTTTGAAAGCTGCCCTAAATACATACCTAAGTGTCATTCAAGCCCGTCAGCTGGCCAACACCCATATCTCGGAAAAGCGTGGTTTTCAATCAGCCGTTAATTTCTAAATGTACACCATGGCTATTTATTCTACCCGACAATCTGCATGATAACGCCTGAATATGACATCGGCAAATACTGTAGGAGCATGTCGTTGGGCATAGGGCGGAGATTACCATCTCATGTAAGTTAACGCCCTATTCCATTCATTTCCGTCCAACCATTCTCAGCTAGCCGTACTTCCTTCTCTCAAATAAGCAGTGCAATCTTCTCGTACCAAGAACTTCCATTAACTCAGCAATCGCTTTCTTCTTTTTACTTCATTCCGTCTCAAAACTGTCATCCTATCCCGTTTACCTTTACATTTTCTAGTCATTCGACCGTATAACAACGAATAGTCCTTTCCTATATAAATTACTTTGCCTTCACCTAACCTACATAAATGACGCTGAATGAGTTACGAAACGCAATCGGCCTTTGTAGTGGCTTCGTTCATACTATGGCAAGTGCCCCACAACACCAGTTGTGCTCCTCCGTGTGGTTATTTATCCCTAATTTCCATTAACACAACTCTGTCCAGTGAAACCCCTGTTGCAACAGCAACAACACCATGGCTTACGAATGTAGGGGAACCAGACCACCACCAACAGTTGAGGTGAAATCGCCCATAAACAGAAAATCATGATCGGGTGGAGGAGCCATGGAAAGTTCCTGTACGGGCTCAATCACTCGTCTGTTAGGAAAAAAAGATACGATAATATCACCTGGCTGTGGAGAAAATGCGACACCTTCAGAATTGGGTCTGTAATCTATCTAACTTCCAGATCCAATCCTGCGAAATGAGAAACCCCACCGTGCCCATGTTTGTCTGATATGCCACTGGTTCTTATGCCGTGGACTTAGAGAGATGCTAGTGCACTAGGCCCTCCACACGTACATATGGTCCCGCCCATCTAAGTTTCCAACCCATTTTTCCTGTCTCCCATATTCGTGCCGGGCGCGCATGCTCGGGACCTCCATAACAGCCGACATATCATCAGGTTCAAGCTCTTTAACACTCTTTGCTGCATTATTTCCTTGTTCACAGGTGCACACTTGCCATCGCACAGCTAAAATGGAAGATACATTTTCCTTCCAGCATTGGTTATTCTAAGACTAGCTGACAGCAAATCCTCCGACCCAGTCCCTAATCCACTTTGTTATCCGTAAATTGTACCAACAACAGTCCCCATCCAACCTTCGCCGTACTGATTTGAGCCGCTGACGACGAACCAATCACTTAGCTTTCCCTTCTCTGGATGCTCCCCTACCGATGGACATATTTTTACTTTTCTTTTGAATTACCCCATCGCCGCAACCCTTCGGATTTAACTCAGCCTGTCACCCTTCGTACCCTCCAGGGTCCAAATGAGTATCTTACCTCCTGACCCGATCGCATTCACCGGGTTACCTGAGTCCCAAGCTCCAACCACCCACCCATATTTCCGATTACCCTCTGCTTTCCGTAACACTCCATCTGAGTGCGCAAGAAGACCTAATATGCTAATGTAATATGGGCAATGCGAAAGATTAACCCTCTCTACTTGCTGGGTCAATGTAATGGTCTTAACCATTTCATGGGGATCTATCCTTGGCACACCACTATGCCTAAAGCTTTGCAACTAGCAAACGTGCAAATACTGTGTATATGTCTTCCTTGCTTTCCATTTCACTTCCATGCTTCTCGGCCTCTTCACTTACTTATTTACATTTTACTTGCCACTCACCATGCCCCCTCAGCTGCAACACTTCCCAGACTGCTGTTTCCTCCATTCTTCGCCGTCTAAGCTCACCATGAGGACCTTTCAAGTCGTTCAAAATCTTCACGGCATAGCTTGAGCTGACTGCGCACAAACTCACCGATCCCATTAATGGTGAACGTTTACAAGATGGCCTACATATATAATCCTGCCATTCAGTTGTCATCATACCTCCGGATACCTTTTCCAATTCCTCCCTGTGGAACGTTTCTCAGTGTGACTACTCATAATCTGATCCCTCACTGAAGGAGCCAAAAAGGTCCAAATTCATTTCGCATTGCCGATGGATATTTTATTTACTGCTTTGCATACTATTCATTTTTCTCCTCGCATTTGGTGACGGTTTTTCTTCCAGCGTCTTCAAGCAATGATTCACCATTATGCACGGTATTATTTTGATCTGCTCCACACTTTCAAACTGGTTTGTCATGTTTCCTTCGTTACATGAGACCCCATGCAATATACGACGTTTAACCTCCATCTCCAGTTTGATGTTTTTCGTTTAATGGCCCACCTCCGTCGTTTCCTCCAGTCTTTTTAGCCAGGTTTGCAAATTGTTCACCCGTCAGCTATGATTCCTTGAATTTATCTGTTGCAGGTTATCTCCAATGCGCGTCGTAAAAATTTATTAAAATTTGAACACTTCAGCTATATCTTTAAGTCTGCCGCTCTCCTCCAACCGGATTTTGTACCTGCGTTGCGCGTTACTGACGCATCTGAACGCAAAGCAATTTCCTAAAACTACCCATGTTGACCTGCTTGTAAACCTGTTTTAGATTATCCCGTCCGTTTTTTGACTCTGTCTTTCAGCCGCGCTTTTCTGTGGTTTGTGCCATACCGTTGTAACGCCTTATCAAGCAACCAGGCGTGTCTCTCGGAGGTTTTGAGAAATATACCATAATATTATTATTCTCTGAATGAAATCCACCATGGAACCGATTGCCAAAAGATGTGGATAACAGTGTTGATGAATTTAAAGTAGCTACGGTCGTCCTATGGGAGGAAGTAAAGTCGGGGCAGGAACAGCAGGGTTTAGGTGCGAACACGGAACGTATCTGCTACGGCACTCGATAGGTAGCCTTTCGGAGAGGAATGAATGAAAGCAGTTTGGATAGCTACTGATGCCGACCGACAACACATCATTCTGGACGCTGGAGCGGCTCAAATCCAAGTTTTCTTTCTTTGCAAGCTGCAAGCAGTTACTGGCCTAGGGTCAATTATCCTTGCTAGAAACCAATCTCAAAACAGCATTCGTTTATAGGTTAGGGAGTTCAGCGAACTCCCGGAGACCCCAAAATATCCCTATCGATGTTATTCGTTGCAAACAATAAGCACCACATTGATGTAGTTCAGTATCCGACACCCGGAAGAAGTGCTCATGTACTTAGCCGCTTTCAATTTATAGTCATTTGGCCATTGACTTTAAACGTGCCCAAATATGCACGTTCCTTCCAAAGGGCGAATTCCCGAGCCCTGAAAAGCTTCCTGATATCTTATCTAAGCCACGTGCCTCCAAGCAGAAAGAAAAGATGGCTTTGTGGCTGAAGAAACCCAACGACACGGGTGGCAGATAATTTATCAAAAGGATCCCAACCTGCAATTGCACAAATAGTTGTTTCTCCCCCTCCAATAAAAGCCGTTCAGATGGGAGATCCCGAAATATACGTCAGGCCAAGCCTACAGGTCTCGCCCAGAAGAGACGGTAGTTCGTCCCCCTTCAGAACGTGTAAGGACCAATCAAGGATTTCCAAAGAGGAACGAAACGTGGTGCTCTCGCCTGCGCTCGGATGGATGAAGCCTACTTTTGCCAGTACAATATCAGACTGGAAATTCGGCCTGATCGCCCATAGCTCTAAAACCCATAGTCGACCTGATCAGCTTCGAATTCGCACACCATTAGAAAGCCTTGTGGCTTTAATTGAGACATTTACTTCTCTCTTTCAAGTCTGGGTGGACAGAGGCATTTATACTTCTATGTGCGAAAGCAATTATAACGGTAATCTACGAAAGGGGAAGCCGGAAAGTTTCTACCAAATGTGGACCAATTATTGTTACTGGTATCCCCAATTAAACCTAGTGAATGCTGAAGCAATCCACTCTTCCCAAAGGCTAAGTAATGAGCTTCCACCTCCATTCAAGCATGGCTTCCTCTTAGACGGGTCTTACAACAACATGATGGCTGCCATGGATAGCCTCATGAAAGTCTATGACGATGGAAAGTTTTCGCATGCCTTTTTCTTTAAACATGGTTCCTCATGCTCCACTACTGTCTGCACTTGTGGCACATGGGACCGCAGCCCACCTACCAGACCTACTGTGTAGCTTTCACAACGGCCGCCGCCTTGCGATCAAGGTGAGCATCGTCTCCTCTAACCACTCGCCAATCTCTTGTAGCTTCCCTTAAGGCTTGGGTACCCCATTATTTCCAATCTACATCGAGTATCTCCATCTATCCCGATCGTTCAGCATTGCAATGTATTCCGACAACGCAAATACATTGGGGCGCAAAACAAGGCTACCTCCAACAGGATATAAATAAAGCCATAAGGTGAGCAAGTGATCGGAACCTCCTATAAACGATGACCAATTTGTCAGCATGTCATTTGTTGTCGCACATGGTCAATCGTTCTTCAATTAAAATGTGACGGGTTGGCAATATCAATAATATTTATATAATTCTCGTTTTATCGGAAACGTTCGTAAGATCAAAGGCATGCATGAATAATAGAGCCAAATGTTGGCAGAAATTAACAAGTAGCAAATATGAATGGAGAATGGAAAAGTGACTCCATTCCGCAAACGAATGAGCAAAGATTATCCGTGATTCCAGAAACTTAGGGAAAACTGAATCAAGGCGAAAACACAGTAACGCAACGGCGATTTATTTCAGTGCCTTTCCATTGCAATAGCGTAAGATAAAATATGAAAAGGAATGCCTAGGATAAAATGTAAGGTTTTGCCAGGGAGGACGAGTCTTTTGGTCTTAGAGGAGGCGGTGGCCGTATGGGAGACTGACTAGAAAGAGCAGATTAGGCCTCACCTATTTTCCTTATCCATATCGCTTACATACGTATGGCCTATGTTCCCTGGAGGCAAAGCGCACCAGGGGAATTATTTTTGTTGTTTAACCGTTTAGTCAAGCTCCGTCGGTGAATTTTTCGTTTTAACCCCGCCTTCATCTCCCAAGGACCACCCGAGAAAAATCCTCAAGTCCCAGCTAGATAACCCCCCTGAGCTAACTTCTTTAGTCACGGGACAGTCCCTCCCTTGGATACCTTGAAAGGAGCGGTTGCCGATTCACAGAGTAAATGCACCTTCAAAAGACGCCTTGACATTCACTTGGGCCTCGCTCTTCGAGCCCCTCCAGCAGTGCTTAATTTCTCAATTCCCCGAACGTTTCTCACATTTATTAGGGAACTGTAATAATTTCAATGGCAACGACAACTATCACTTCGTTTGTAGAATAGATGTTGCCCCATTCTCCCCTCAGTCCCGCTCGTTTCAGCCAAAACTCCCAGTGGTATGTAGACAATCCAAGAACCGAGATCTACGGACTTGGCCGCACACCCTCGATCTGCTTTAAGAATTTCACTGAAAAGAACGTCGCATGAGAGGGATCTGGTGCCGATCGCGTCAGACAACCTGTTGCAGACAGCCAACTTTAAAATGCTAGCATGGAAGGAAGCACTCGGAATAAGCCAATTCAATCGCTTTCAAGGTATTTCTACTCATGATTCTTTCAGGATGCTGTTCCCAATCCTAATCAGGCCTAATCCTGATATAAACATCAGAATTGCCCACCGGTGCCCGTGGCGGACAAAAAAATTATTAAGAGTTCAAAGGAAGGTCACAAAAACTTCGCATGGCCTCCGGAGCCTAGTCGCTCACTATGCTCCGAAAGTATGAAGCACAGGTGATCGCGAGGGCTTTCCATACTTCTAGGAGATATCCTAACCAGGCAGGGACATCCTAGGAGACGGCTGTTCAAACTAGTTGCAACATACGCTTTGTGAAGTCACTCACTAAGACCTGGGAGATAGCGATCAAAGCCGAACGCCAGGGCACAAGCCCTCCTCGTAGAGCATGTCGTTCGTAGAATTCATTACCGGTGACGGTCCTGCGAGAAGGAAGTAAAGAAGCGTTTAGAAAACGACTAGATCAATAAGTGGCTGAGCAGCACAACGGTGTGCCATGTCTGCCCATTTCACTGGGATTGATTCACTTGCTGTATGCTTGAGCTGTGGAAACCGCCTCATTGGCTTCCATGCTTACTGCTTTCGGGCTTCTCTCAGCAATGGTCGGCGGTCGCCCGCAACAAACGGTACTGGAACAGACTAGCGGCAGCAGCGCCACGCACACCGGGAAAGATCCGCTCAGGTAACGTGGCTTGTATCATTTTCACGACGCTAACACCAACTAACCATCGGAATTGGGTATCTCTCTCGGAGAAGAAAAGAAGGAAAAGCAGCAACGAAGGGAGAAAGATGAGGAAAATATCCATGAAAAATAATAATAGGAGAAAAGAAAGCCAGTCGATGGAAGGGCAGCAGTCAAAAAGGATAGAAGAAAGGAAAAGGGTAAAACAAAAAGAAAAGAAGGCGGATACCATACTCAGATGAAAATGTGAGAAGGAAAAGCCAAATAGCAGACCGTGACAATCACAGCGCGAAGGCACCATTACTGACTGACAAAAACATCCCCACGAAATGATGTGAGGAAAGAAAGGGAAAGAGAGCGCAACTGAGCTGAACACAAAATACAGCGAAATGGAGAGAAGAAAGAGGAGGAAATAAAGAAAGAAGGAAAATGTTCGGGTGTTGCCTCCAGTACATGCATGGACACACAAGAGGGAACCAAATACATTCCTTTTACCCTCATGAAAAGCAGGTATCCCGGAAGACCGATTTTGGGACGTCCCACTGGTTTGAATTTGCTTGGTGTCCGGTTAAACGAGCAGCAGCATCTGCCAGCTGTCCAGAGGGTTGTGCCATCTCTCTTCCATCCCCTTCCCACCCATCCTCTGAAGGCTGCAGTTTCACTTTCATACCCACCTTCCTTTCTTTGCCATGGTTTCATCTCGAGCACCGTAGGACTCAGAAAGCCTACCGCTGTACGACTATGACGGATACGATTGCTCGGAGTGCATTGCCAATTGGGACCACCACAAAAGAGTGCTGGTTGTGGTCTTCTGATCAAATGGTTTGCGAAAATTACTGCAGGTTGTACATTGGTCTTAGACAAGTGCCCCACCGCCAGTAAGCGATTCATTCAGACATTTTTCTAAACTCCAGACTTTGTCCCCGAACAGCTGGTTACGAGAAGGTCGGACATAAAGACGCACTTCGGAGACCTTGGTCTGTTACCGGGCCACAAACCTACCACAGGAACCCGGATCACTGGGGTTCATGAACCCTAGCGAAGAACAGTGTTCCGTGGTCAGCATATTGCATGGTGCCCATGCCCGCCTAACCGCGTGAACTGAACTGAACTGAGCTGACCACGTTACGGACTCTGCTGTTCTCCAAACAGTGATCGGGAGGCGTGGTTGGTCCTGGTATGATTAGTTTCGTGATTTTTGGAATTTAAAACAGCACAGCACTGTTATAATAAATTTTACAACGAAGCATAATAATCGTACCCATTTCTGGCAATTCCCAAGGGATACTGAAGATGTTTCGTAAGAAATCTAACTAATCATTCGAAATGCTGTTGCTTTTTCTGAATTGACATTTACCATTATTCAAATCGGCAGTGGTTTCACGCTTACCTAAGAGTGATGGTTAACCTAATAAGTATGCTGGTGGTATCGCCTAATTTTTCTTGGCGTCGTTAGTCCTTGCAGTTTAATCAAACTATCGTTCCAGTCTCAAGTAGTGCATGGTTTTTTCTGTGATATCCATTGAATGAGTTTCTCGCATTGTGTCCTCCACTTAGTTAGGCGCCGATTATTGTTTTCTATAGTCAACACTCATTGCTATTGTAAAAGAAGCTTGTGTGAAGATCACACGGGTGTTCTCTGCTTGTAGGGAAGACGCAAGGCTAGACAAATGCAGTCTTCATATAACGTTTTTTAGTACAGAAGCGGAATGGATTGAGATGTATAAAACAATGGCACTTTTTTGTCCACACACGCTTGACGATTCTTGCCAGTAAAATTTCCTCGCTCTATCCCAACCCCCTTTGATCCACAGCCAAACAATACATGAAGTCATAGGATCAGTGGAGGGTTTGTGTTTGGTTTGAGACTTATTAAACATGCATATGCGTGATTCCCCTGGTTGGCTGAAATATTGATATACTAGGGAAGGTTGGTTTCACGCCAGCGACCAACCGGTCTTCTGATACCCCTCGCGTATATTTGTGAATGAGTTCCAATGTCCATCCGCGTTTGAGCAGCCCGCTGTGACTCAGCTCGTTGTCAACCGACATAAAGAAGCTTATATGGTTCTCCACCACCCGAAATTTTAGGGTCACGCTTACCAGCCTCCCTTATCTGAATTGGAACCTGGTGGCTATGGGGCGTGCCCCTTCCACTACCACATACTTCGAGAAGCTTGTTCAGTTTGATGCGGTTCCCGAATCCCCCATACTTTTCGGTGTGAGTTCAAGCTGCACGTCGGTTTCTTATTTATCGACGCCTGCGGTTTTAAAGTGCTGTTACTGTCGCCTGAGTCCCTATTATCTCTCAGCATTAAACACCGAAACAAGTGCCGCCCACTGCCGCCTTCCCCACGACGTTCCACGTCGCATTTGAATGAATAAATAAGCGAGATGGACAGAGTGAGCCCGCACGTGTGGAAAACGAAAGGAATGCTGCAGTGACGGCACAATACAAACCCACATTTTTCGGTCCTGATTCAACAGAAAATGACTGCGATCGCTACTGTTCACGGTTAGCTGCTATGTTTTTTCAATGTCTCCGGACAGCTGGCTGGTGAGTCTTTTGGATCCCAACCACCAACACATGAGACACCTACTTTACCGAAGTTCGCTGTGCATTTGCTCATTCGACACTGTCAAGTCATCTCTTGATCTCAACTTGGGTTCTTCCACTCTGTAGGAGGAACGGAAAATTAGACATGTTTTTTACACGCAGCACATGGCCCAACAAAGTCTGCTAAGCTTGATATGCTGTAATAGGATATTCTATGACCCAGTATCCAGTGCTCAATTCCTAACCTGTTCCGTCGTTCACTGCAATCTTAGCTGCGCTGCACAAACAATGGTGATTTCTGTCTAAGGATGCATTCACCTTGACAGAAAGCAATAGCAATCTTTTAATATAGGGATTTTGCAGTTAGTCCAGTGATTGATGTGTACGTTTTGTTCCCTGATTTGCTTTTTCAAGTTTGTTTGCGTCGCCACAAGAAATTAAGTTCGTTATAATAAAGTTGAACATGTTTTCCAAGCGAAATTTGCTTGTGGACTATTCGGTGAAGAAACTAGAACAAATCTGTGCTACTCACTCCTTCATTGGAGGCAGGTGATCGACCACCATTTTAATGGTTACGATGAATAAGTTGAGGTGATACTCGTGGAACAAGCAGCCGCGGATAATCAACGAGACTACACCTTGACGTGGTGTGACGGCGTGCGTGCCTCCATGATCTAACGAGCTATACAGGATGGCTTATCTCAAGCCGAAGATCCAATCATGCCTGGAAGGTCAATTGGTAGAGGCCTGACGAAGTAGCCTCCTGATCCTCCAAGTTGGGGGTTGATCTGAGTTAGCAGCTCAGTTGGAAAAACGACTGGAAGAATAATTGATCCAAGTAGATGGGCGCCCACTCAGCTATACTACGCTGCCTTGCGGTCAGGTTCTTGTCAGAACCAAAGGCTTTGGTTGAGAACCCCTATTGTTCTTCTTAGCGGCTGAACTCCCTAGCAGTACCCGTCCATTATTCACCACGAGTTACACGCCTACAAGTAATTCCATACTGCATCGGTCGTCGCGCAGGATAATCAGGACCGCGTTGCCCATTGCATCGACCGGGGT